>JAXLNO010002619.1:62378-89801 GCA_038087875.1 Malacoraja senta
AACAGACCACACACTTCTTGCCACTGACTCCCACTGCTGCAAGGCAGCAGCACTACCTGCTGCGCCAGCGTGCCGTAACTCAGTAGGAAGGTGTCCATCTCTCTCTCCCCCACCCTCCTCCCCAGGTGTTTGGTCTCTCTGACTTCAATTCAATGTATTCAGCCCACAATCTAATCAGCCCAGTCGTGGACAAAAAGCAGAGGGGAAGATTTCATTTGTCCATAATCAGATTTCACATCCGAAAACTCTGGGCTGGCCGGGGACTTCCTCCCCCCAGGGATTGCTGCTCAGTGACTGAGCCGCCCGCAGTCTGGTAGCAGCCAGACCCTGCACCCTGCTCAACAACGGCCCGCATTTACGCAGCCCCCCCCCCCTCCTCAGCCCCTTCCCCAAAAGTGAAAGGCCAGGATAGAGTGGGTGTGGAGAGGATGTTTCCACTAGTGGGAGAGTCTAGGATCAGAGGCCACAACCTCAGAATTAAAGGATGTTCCTTCAGGAAGGAGACGAGGAGGAATTTTTTTAGCCAGAGGGTGGTGAATCTGTGGAATTTGCCACAGACGGCTGTGGAGGCCACAAGTCAGTGGATAATTTTAAGGCGGAGACAGATAGATTATTGATCAGTGCGGGTGTCAGGGGTTATGGGGAGAAGGCAGGAGAATGGGGTTGGGGGAGAGAGATAGATCAGCCATGATTGAATGGCAGAGTAGACTTGATGGGCCGAATGGCCTAATTCTGCTCCTATCATTTATGAACTCAGTGGAACCAGACCCGTGTGAAGAAGTGTCTTGATCTGAAATGTCACCCATTCCTTCTCTCCAGAGATGCTGCCTGTTACTGCAGCATTTTGTGTTGACCTTCTAGGAAGAAGGTCGGAAAGCTTTCCAGTTACCAAGGGTGGGTCAGGAGGGAGTGGGGGGGGGGGGGGGGTGGAGAGGGAGGGAGGGAGGGAGGGAGGTAGTTGCTGGTATCAGGGAAGGGGTGGAAAACAGGAGCACAATGAAAGTTCCTAAATCCATCGATCACTCGTTTGTTCATTCACTTTCTTGGTCTCTTACACGCTGATCTCACACACACAATCTGATGCACACCCAATCACACACACACCCAATCACACACACACCCAATCACACACACACCCAATCACACACACACCCAATCACACACACACCCAATCACACACACACCCAATCTCACACACACACAATCTGACGCACACCCAATCTCACACACTCAATCTCACACACACTCAATCTCACACACACACTCAATCTCACACCCAATCTCACACACACACTCAATCTCACACACACACTCAATCTCACACACACTCAATCTCACACACGCTCAATCTCACACACCCAATCTCACACACACAATCTGACGCACACTCAATCTCACACACACTCAATCTCACACACACACTCAATCTCACACACCCAATCTCACACACACAATCTGACGCACACTCAATCTCACACACACTCAATCTCACACACACACTCAATCTCACACACCCAATCTCAACACACACTCAATCTCACACACCCAATCTCACACACCCAATCTCACACACACACTCAATCTCACACACCCAATCTCACACACCCAATCTCACACACACAATCTGACGCACACCCAATCACACACACACTCAATCTCACACACACTCAATCTCACACACACTCAATCTCACACACACTCAATCTCACACACACTCAATCTCACACACACACTCAATCTCACACACACTCAATCTCACACACCCAATCAATCTCACACACACACACTCAATCTCACACAAACTCAATCTCACACACACTCAGTCTCACACACTCAATCTCACACTCAATCTCACACACACTCAATCTCACACACACACTCAGTCTCACACACTCAATCTCACACTCAATCTCACACACTCAATCTCACACAAACTCAATCTCACACACACACTCAGTCTCACACACTCAATCTCACACTCAATCTCACACACACTCAATCTCACACAAACTCAATCTCACACACACACTCAGTCTCACACACTCAATCTCACACTCAATCTCACACACACTCAATCTCACACACACACTCAGTCTCACACACTCAATCTCACACACACTCAATCTCACAAACTCAATCTCACACACACTCAGTCTCACACACTCAATCTCACACACAATCTCACACACACTCAATCTCACACACACTCAATCTCACACAAACTCAATCTCACACACACACTCAGTCTCACACACTCAATCTCACACACACTCAATCTCACACTCAATCTCACACACACACAATCTTTCACTCAATCTCTCACACTTACTTAATCTCACACTCACTAACACATCCTACTCACAACTCAATCCTGCTCACACTCAACCCTGCGTGCTTAACCCTGCGCACACTCAATCAATCTCGTGCACGCTGAATCCCGCACACCCAACCCGGGTCACACTCAACCTTGTGCACACTCAAACCGCGCACAATCAATCCATCTTGTGCACACTCAATCCTATTCACACCCAACTTTGTGCAGACTCAACTCCACACACACTCAACACTGTGCACACTCAATCAATCCTACACAGTCAACCACTCCTGTTCACTCAATCCCCGCACGCTCAACCCTGCTCTCACTCAATCCCGCTCATGCTCACCCCTCACACTCAGCCCTGCTCACACTCAACCCCACTCACACTCACCCTGCTCACACTCAACCCCTCACTCAGCCCCGCTCACACTCACCCCGCTCACACTCACCCTGCTCACACTCAACCCCTCACTCAGCCCCGCTCACACTCAACCCCGCTCACACTCAACCCCGCTCACACTCAGCCCCGCTCACACTCAGCCCCTAACACTCAACCGCGCTCACACTCACCCCCCTCACACTCACACTCAGCCCCTCACACTCACACTCAACCCCTCACACTCAGCCCTGCTCACACTCAACCCCGCTCACACTCACCCTGCTCACACTCAACCCCTCACTCAGCCCCGCTCACACTCAGCCCCTCACACTCACCCCGCTCACACTCAGCCCCTCACACTCACCCCGCTCACACTCAGCCCCTCACACTCACACTCAACCCCTCACACTCAACCCCGCTCACTCACCCGGCTCACATTCAACCCCTCACACTCAATCCCGCTCACACTCAACCCAGCTCACGCTCAATGGTGGGGAAGGAGAGGGGGCAGGGTTGGTGGGGGGGAGAGGGGGCAGGGTTGGTGGGGGGGAGAGGGGGCAGGGTTGGTGGGGGGGAGATGGGGCAGGGTTAGTGGGGGGGAGATGGGGCAGGGTTAGTGGGGGGGAGATGGGGCAGGGTGGGGGGGGGGGGAGGGAGGGGGCAGGGTTAGTGGGGGGGAGATGGGGCAGGGTTAGTGGGGGGGAGATGGGGCAGGGTTAGTGGGGGGGAGATGGGGCAGGGTTGGTGGGGGGAGAGGGGGCAGGGTTAGTGGGGGGGGGAGAGGGGGCAGGGTTGGTGGGGGCAAGGGGGGGCAGGGTTAGTGGGGGGAGATGGGGCAGGGTTGGTGGGGGGGTAGATGGGGCAGGGTTAGTGGGGGGGTAGATGGGGCAGGGTTAGTGGGGGGGAGATGGGGCAGGGTTAGTGGGGGGGAGAGGGGGCAGCGTTAGTGGGGGGGAGGGGGTGAGACTCACCCACGATGATGCCACAGGCACTGACCAAGCCGATCTCCTTCTTCAGCGTGACGCCAGCCTCCTCCTTCTTGCCGCTGCCGCCGCTGCGCAGGCTGTGGTCGTCGGTGCCGCTGCCGTCGTTGCTGCCGGTGGCCACGGCCGCACCGCTCCTCAGCCGGCTACCCTCGTCCATGCCGTCCGTCCGCTCACCTGCTGCCGGCCGGCGGTCGAGGGGGAGGTGAGGGAGGGAGGGGGAGACGCACGGGTTAGCGGGCTCAACTCACGAGTTGACAACTCGGGAAGGAACTAACGGTGGGGTGGGAAGCGGCGACTGTGGAGAGGCGGCCACTTATCTCTCCGGACCGACAAGGAGCCACAGGTCACTGATCCCTCCCTCTCGATCACAAACACCTCTCGGGGGGAAGGAGCGTGGTTGCAAGGCGGGCAACAGATGGGTATTGGGCGCCTGGCATCAACGGTGCTAAAATTACTTAACAAGTTTTTTCTCTCTCTCTCTCTCACCCCCTCTCCTCACTTTGTCCCGCTGTTGCTAAAGGACAAAGTGATTAGGTCGGGAGCAGGGATCGCCAGCTCCCCTCTCGCCCGGTGTCCTTGTGCCTGCAGCGGTGGAGACAGTTCATGTGTGTTTACGCAGCTACAGCTTGGAGCTGCCTTACTCTTCAACTCCTTTATCTCTCTCTCTCTCTCTCTCTCTCTCTCTCTCTCTCTCTCTCTCTCCCCCCCCCCCCCCACACACCTTCCCAACTATCCTTCTATTTTTACATCACTCCTGGTCCCTCCCACCTTGCGAAACCTGACCTCCTTATCGCTGGAGGGTTGGTGGGGAGAGAGAGGGAGCGAGAGAGGGAGAGAGAGAGAGAGGGAGGGAGGGAGGGAGAGGGAGAGGGAGAGAGGGAGAGAGGGAGGGAGGGAGGGAGGGAGAGAGTGAGAGAGGGAGGGAGGGAGAGAGTGAGAGAGGGAGGGAGACAGGGAGGGAGGGAGAGGGAGAGAGAGAGGGAAGCACACACAGAGAAATGTCAGAGAGAGTGACAGAGAGTCAGAGGCAGAGAGTGCGCAACAGAAAAAGAGACAGTGAGACACACACACATAGATAGGGAGAGAGACAGTCAGAGAGGGAGAGGGGAATCAGTGAAATGGAGTGACAGAGAGACACACACACACAGATAGAGACAGAGAGAAAAAAGAGGGAGCGAAAAAAAGAGGGAGGCACAGAGAGAAAAAGAGGATGAGAGAGAGGGGGACAGAGAGAGAGAGAGGAGGGACAGAGAGGGGGGGGGGACAGAGAGAGAGGGGGAGACAGGGAGAGGGGGACAGAGAGAGAGAGAGAGAGAGAGGGAGAAGGGAATATGGTTCAGTGAAGAAAAACACAGTAAGAAAGCCCAGAAGGACTGCCAGTGCCCGTACAGTGTCACGATAGAGATGGGAGCAAGTTTCCATGAGGAGTTTGCACCTTAATCACTGCATCAGGAACAGCTGGTCCTTAGCAGGGGAGAGAGAGGGACAGTGCGCAGGGAGGGGGGGGAGATGAGATCTGCTCACGGCCCCGCTGACTCACAGCCGCCAGAATAACGCACACAGCAAAATAACGTGAGGCAGAAGGAGCTGACTCAGGATGGAGCTTCGTAAACACTGTACCTTCCTCCCCCCCCCCCCCCCCCCCTCCCCTCCTCCCGCACAGGGATTGCACAATGACTGGGTTGCGGCTGAATCTGTGGCACAGCGGCAGGGAGATGGCCGGGGAAAGCTGCCATCAGACCCATGGAGGGGGCACTGATGTTAGCAGCCCACTGTGGTGGCAGAGAGGGACTGGGAGAGAGGGGGAGAGAGAGGGAGTGGGAGAGAAGGAGTGGGAGAGAAGGAGTTGGAGAGGGAGTGGGAGAGAGGGGGAGTGGGAGAGAGGGGGTGTGGGAGAGAGGGGGAGTGGGAGAGAAGGAGTTGGAGAGGGAGTGGGAGAGAGGGGGAGTGGGAGAGAGGGGGAGTGGGAGAGAGGGGGAGTGGGAGAGAGGGGGAGTGGGAGAGAGGGGGAGTGGGAGAGAAGGGGAGTGGGAGAGAAGGAGTTGGAGAGGGAGTGGGAGAGAAGGGGAGTGGGAGAGAGGGGGAGTGGGAGAGAGGGGGAGTGGGAGAGAAGGAGTTGGAGAGGGAGTGGGAGAGAGGGAGTGGGAGAGAAGGAGTGGGAGAGAAGGAGTTGGAGAGGGAGTGGGAGAGAGGGAGTTGGAGAGAGGGAGTAGGAGTGGGAGTAGGAGAGGAGTGGGAGAGGGATTGAGAAAGAGTGAGTGAGGGAGTAAGAGACACAGGGGGGAGTGAGAGAGGGAGTAAGAAAGATGGGGAGAGGGGATTTGAGAGAGTAAGAGGGGAGTGAAAGAGAGAGGTGAGGTAGACGAAAGGGAGTGAGGGGGAGGGGAGTAAGGGGGAGGGGAGTGGTGTGAGGGGGAGGGGAATGGGGGAGGGGAGTGAGGGGGAGGGGAGTGAGGGGGTGGGGAGTGAGGGGAGTGAGCAGGGATTGAGGGGGAGGGGGAGGGGAGTGAAGGGAAGGAGGGGGAGGGGAGCACGAGTGCAGGGAGAGAGGGGGAGCAAGAGGGAGAGGGGGGGAAAAGAATGGGGAAGATAGATAGATAGATTTTATTCTTGTAATTTGAACCTCAAAGAGGCTCAAACGAAACTCCGTTTCCACAGCCATACAAAACAATTCCTACACGACACACAAACAAGAGGGGGTGGGAAGGGAGAGAGAGAGCACGAGAGAGAGGGTGATAGTGTGATAGAGGGCAAGAGTGCGTGTGAGTGAGGGAGAAAGTATGAAAAGGGGAGAGAGTGAGAGGAAGAGTGTGCAAGGGTAAGTGTGAGAGAGAGTGAGTGTGAGAGGGAATGAAAGAGAAAGTGAGGAGAGTGCAAGAGTGAGATTAAGTGTGAAACAAGTGTGAGTGTGCGCATGAGTGTGTATAATAGTGCACATTGGAGTGTGTATGTGTGACACATATTAACAGTAAGTGAATATTACAGTGTGGGTGTATTGGAGTATCTTCATGTATATGTTAGAGTGTATGCATGGTTTAGTGCAATGTATGTGTGTATTGGAGGCTGTGTGTGTGTGCGCGTGTACATGTGTACACACACGGGGCAATTTACCAAAGCTAATTAACCCTCCTGCGCGGGATGTGGGAGGGAACCGGAGCACCCGGGGGAAAGCCACGCGGTCAGAGGGAGAACGTGCAGACTCCACACAGACAGACGCACTCACGAGTGGGGATAGCTGCGTGAAGGGCCCCATCCCGAAATGTCACCTCTCCACGCTCTCCAGAGATGCCAGCTAGAGGGCCTGTCCCACTTAGGTGATTTTTCAGACGACTGCCTGCGACTAGGACAATGGAATTCACCGAAGTCAGCACCTGGCGACAACCGACATTAACCTGGCGACAACCTAAATTAACCTGGCGACAACCTACATTAACCTGGCGACAACCTACATTAACCTGGCGACAACCTACGTTAACCTGGCGACAACCTACGTTAACCTGGCGACAACCTACATTAACCTGGCGACAACCGACATTAACCTGGCGACAACCTAAATTAACCTGGCGACAACCTACATTAACCTGGCGACAACCTACGTTAACCTGGCGACAACCTACGCTAACCTGGCGACAACCTACATTAACCTGGCGACAACTTACATTAACCTGGCGACAACCTACATTAACCTGGCGACAACCTACGACGGCCCAAATTGTCGCCACTGTCTGCGAACATGTTGAAAAATTTCCGGCAGTCGCCTGTAATCGTCTAAAAAATCGCCTAAGTGGGTGGGACAGGCCCATAACTATCACACTGAGTTACTCCCGCACTTTCTGTCTAACCTTGCTATTAACCAACATAGCGTGGAATAAGGCCCTTCGGCCCACACCGGCCAACATGTCCCATCTACACTAATCCCACCTGTCCACGTCTGGCCTGTGACTCAACGGGTCAGGCAGCATCTGTGGAGAACACGGATAGGTGACGTTTCACAGAGTGCTGGAGTAACTCAGCGGGTCAGGCAGCATCTGTGGAGAACACGGATAGGTGACGTTTCAGAGTGCTGGAGTAACTCAGCGGGTCAGGCAGCATCTCTGGAGAACATGGATAGGTGACATTTCGGGTTGGAGCCTTTCTTCACACAATATTTTGCCTCTAACAGTCACAAAATGCTGGAGTAACTCAGCAGGTCAGGCAGCATCTATGGGGAGAAGGAATGGGTGATATTTTAGGTCGAGACCCTTCTTCAGATCTTCTCACCAGAGATGCTGCAGGTCCCACTGAGTTACACCAGCGTTTTGTGTCTATCTGCGGGGTAAACCAGCATCTGCAGTTACATCCTACACTTAATTTAGCCTCTTCTCTGTCATAAACCGGTGTCCTCTCGAACAGCTTAAAAAAAACCCTGGTGTTAGTTGTACTGGGTTTATTAAACGGAGAGAGCAGAGAAGCAACCCCTTCGGTGGAGTAGGAGAGGCCAGAAACTGAGGCCGTTTAAGAGCAGCTGTCAGAGTGCTCTAGAGGCTGTGGTCCAAGAGGGAACGTGAATGATGAGGCCATACAAGCTCCATGTTCACTGAAGGGGAAAATAACATTCTCGTGGTGGCTTTTCAAATCCTTTTGAATTTGGCAAAGACGGTGCTTATTAAGGAAATTCCTCTGGGTTTATCGGGACTGGTTTAATTACGGTAAAAGATTGAGTTTAGTGGGACTAAGTGTAGCGATGAAACATTTTAAACCCATTATGTTTGTGGGGGGGGGGATACATTGTCAGATCTGTTGGATTTGCAGTCAGAGAGCCAGGCCCTTCGGCCCACCTTCGTCCAGACCCACCCTGTTCCCCATCCACACGAACGTTGTAGATAGACACAAAAAGCTGGAATAACTCCGCGGGTCAGACAGCATCTCTTGGAGAGAAGGAATAGGTGACGTTACGGGATGAGACCCTTCTCCAGACTGAAGTCTTCACTCTGAAGGATCCCGACCCGAAATGTCACCCATCCTTTTTCTCGAGAGATGCTGCCTGACCCGCGGAGTTACTCGCGCATTTTGTGTCTCTCTTTGCTCCCAACAGTATACCTGACGAAAGGTCCTGACCCGAAACGTCACCTGTCCACGTTCTCCAGAGATTCTGCCCGACCCACTGAGTTACTTCAGCGCTTTTTATTCTTTAGATACAGCGCGGAAACAGGCCCTTCGGCCCACCGCGCCGACCAATGACCATCCCATATGCGAACGCTATCTTACACACACTAGGGACAATTACGATTTTTACTGGAGCCAATTAACCTACAAACCCGCACGTCCTGGGAGTGTGGGAGGAAACCGGAGCACCCAGAAAAAACCCACGCGGTCATGGGAGAATGTACAGACTCTGTACAGACAGTACCACTGTCTGACCCCGCTGAGTTACTCCAGCTTTTTGTGTCTATCTTCAATTTAAACCAGCATCTGCAGTTCCTCCCTACACACTAATATTGTATCCTTCTGTGGCTACAAAAAGGACACAAAGTGCTGGAGTAACTCAGCGGGTCAGGCTGCATCTCTGGAGAAGGTGACGTTTCGGGTTGGGACCCTTCTTCCTCTCGGGTGTATATACTTCTACACTTGGCTTTATTCAAGTGCCTGATTGTATGTGATTCCACCTCTTTAGTCTGCCCTTTAGTCAGAGGGTGGTGAGTCTGTGGGATTCTTTGCCACAGAAGGCTGTGGAGGCCAAGTCGGTGGACATATTTAAGGCAGAGAATGATTCTTGATTAGTACGGGTGTCAGAGGTTATGGGGAGAAGGCAGAATGGGGTTAGGAGGGAGAGGTAGATCAGCCATGATTGAATGGTGGAGTAGACATGATGGGCCAAATGGCCTTATTCTGCTCCTATCACTCATGATCTTATGACCCCCTCTGGCAGTGCGTTTCAGCGATCACCTACTCTGGCTGGTAAAACTCACCCCTCGAGTCCCCTTCGAAAAGCCTTCTTCTCACCTTAAACTTATGCCCTCTTGATTTTGATACCCCTGGCGTGAGAACAAATCTTTCCCTATTGATGCCTCTCATAATAAAGTCATGTTCATTGGGGAACACAGTGGCTCAGCGGTAGAGTTGCTGCCTATCACCTGATCTATATCAATGACCACTCAGCCATCCTCACTCCAGGGGAAAATAAGCCCAATTTGTCCGACCTCTCATATTTCCGACATTCTTGCCATAGAGGGAGTACAGAGAAGGTTCACCAGACTGATTCCTGGGATGTCAGGACTTTCATATGAAGAAAGACTAGATAGACTCGGCTTGTACTCGCTAGAATTTAGAAGATTGAGGGGGGATCTTATAGAAACTTGGATAGGCTAGATGCAGGAAGATTGTTCCCGATGTTGGGGAAGTCCAGAACAAGGGGTCACAGTATAAGGATAAGGGGGAAGTCTTTTAGGACCGAGATGAGAATTTTTTTTTTCACACAGAGAGTGGTGAATCTGTGGAACTCTCTGCCACAGAAGGTAGTTGAGGCCAGTTCATTGGCTATATTTAAGAGGGAGTTAGATGTGGCCCTTGTGGCTAAAGGGATCAGGGGGTATGGAGAGAAAGCAGGTACAGGATACTGAGTTGGATGATCAGCCATGATCATATCGAATGGCGGTGCAGGCTCGAAGGGCCGAATGGCCTACTCCTGCACCTATTGTCTATGTTTCTATGTTTCTCTCCCCAGCGCTAAATCTACCAAATGTCAGTGAAATCTCCCCTGCACTCTCTCCCGTGCAACTATACCCTCCCTACATCCCGCTTGCATCTTTACTCTCTCCTTACTCCGTACCCATCTGCTTCAAAAAGGGCAGCACGGCGGTAGTTGCTGCTTTACAGCGCCAGAGACTTGGGTTCGATCCAGACTACGGCTGCCGCCTGTACGGAGTTTCTACCTTCGAAGGGTTTTGGCCCGAAACGTTGCCCGTTTCCTTCGCTCCATAGATGCTGCCGCACCCGCTGAGTTTCTCCAGCACTTTTGTCTACCCAGGACTTTCTACGTTCTATATATATATTATTATATATATTAACGATTTATACGGGGGATTTAAATGTAACATCTCCAAGTTTGTGGATGACACAAAGCTGGGTGGCAGTGTGAGCTGCAAGGAGGATGCTATGAGGATGCAGGGTGACTTGGATAGGTTGGATGAGTGGGCAGATGCATGGTAGATGCAGTATAATGTGGATAAATGTAAGGTTATCAACTTTGGTGGCAAGAACAAGAAGGCAGATTATTATCTGAATGGGTCTTTCCGCCCAAGATACTGATTTTTCAGTCGAAGAGGAAAGGCTGACCGATGCTCTCAATCAACTAACTCCATATTATGAGAACCACCTCTGTGCAAACCCATCTGAGACTCAGGTGGAGAAAGCGAGAAGCCAAGAGAGAGCTTCAGGTGAACTGGTCTGGATCATTGGAGCACTGTAAGCATCTGGTTTACCTTGGTGTAACCTTGACCTTCAAGACCCATATTGAGAAGACAAAGGCGAAAGTGAGCGCACACAACAATGTTGTTTGTAAGCTCGCCAACACAAGATGGGGTGCTACATTCCACTGCCTCAGCCCTCTGCTCTTCTACTGCTGAGTATACATGCCCAGTATGGGAAAGATCCACCCGTGCCAAGAAGCTGGACCCAGCCCTCAATGCTTCCCGCAGACTTGTCACAGGTTGTCTCAAGCCAACAGGTACTGACAGCCTCTACCTCCTGGCAGGCATAGCCCCACCAGACATCAGAAGAGCAGGAGCCTCAGCATGAAGGAGCGCCAGCAGCACATTACAGATGAACCACATCCAATGTTTGGCCAGACACCATTTCCCAGCCGCCTAAAGTCGAGGAAAAGTTTTCTTAACTGTGTGACTCCTCTTGAGGCTGGCATTACAAACAGGTGAAGCACGAGTGTCCATATGGGGTGATAGAAATATCCACTCCACCTCCCTCAACTACCATGGGACTAACGGCAAGTGAGCAGCTTGGTGAGCAGCCTGGTGAGGTCGCAAGTTGGGCCAGATGGAAATGCCTCAATCGATTGGGAACTGGTGTTGGCAGAGCCAAGGTGTCTCTAAACAAGTGGGGATATAACTCCTGCGAATGTGGTGTTGAACCACAAACAATGGAACACCTCCTGAAATGCCCTCAACTGGAAAACCAATGCACAGCTCGCTGCCAAAACTGAAGATGACGACAAGTGTTAAAGAAGGAACTGCAGATGCTGGAAAATCGAAGGTACACAAAAATGCTGGAGAAACTCAGCGGGTGCAGCAGCATCTATGGAGCGAAGAAGGGTTTCGGCCCGAAACGTTACCTATTTCCTTCGCTCCATAGATGCTGCTGCACCCGCTGAGTTTCTCCAGCATTTTTGTGTACCTATGACGACAAGTGTGTTCAGCTCTGGCTGAACAATATCTAATCTTGTGATGTCGACTCGATACGAAGGTCTGATTGGTGTCAGATTAGAAACAGAGGTGCAACAAGACCTGGGTGTCTGTACATCAGTCACTGAAAGTAATCATGCAGGTAGAGCAGGCAGGGAAGAAAGCTAATGGCATGTTGGCTTTCATAGCAAGAGGATTTGAGTATAGGAGCAAGGAGGTCCTACTGCAGTTGTACGGGGCCCTGGTGAAACCACACCTGGAGTATTGTGTGCAGTTTTGGTCTCCTAATTTAAGGAAGGACATTATTGTTATTGAGGGAGTGCAGCGTAGGTTTACCAGGTTAATTCCCAGGATGGCGGGACTGACATATGATGAAAGAATGGGTCGACTGGGCTTGTAGAAGGATGAGAGGGAATCTTATAGAAACATATAAAATTCTTAAGGGATTGGACAGTCTAGATGCAGGGGAAATGTTCCTGATGTTGGGGGAGTCCACACCAGGGGTCACAGTTTAAGAATAAGGGTTAGGCCACTTAGGAATGAGATGAGGATAAACTTTTTCACCCAGAGTTGTGAATCTGTGGAATACTCTGTCAGGGTTCCATCCTGACTATGGGTGCTGTCTGTACGGAGTTTGCACGTTCTCCCCATGACCTGCATGGGTTTTCTCCGAGATCTTCAATTTCCTCCACACTCCAAAGACGTGCAGGTTTGGAGGTTAACTGTCTTGGTATAAATGTCAATTGTCCCTTGTGTGTAGGATAATAAGGTTATAAGTGATAGGAGCCATTTGGCCCATCAAGTCTACTCTGCCAATCAATCATGGCTGATCTATCTCACCCTCCTAACCCCATTGTCCTGTCTTCTCCCCCATAACCCATGACAACCGTACTAATTAAGGATCTATTGAGTGTATCTCTCCTTAAAAATATCCACTGTCGGCCTCCACAGACTTCTGTAGCAAAGAATTCCACAGGATCGCCACACTCTGACTAAAGAAATGCCTCCTCATCTCCTTCCTAAAGGAACGTCCATTAATTCTGAGGCTGTGGGACAGGGGCATTATGGAACGCAATAAATCCAGTTTACCAAGCAGCCTAGACTAAGTGCAGTTCGCCGTCTACCTGGCCCCACACTCATCCCTGGAACACCTGGATAAGACCACAGAGGGTAGTTGAGGCCAGTTCATTGGCTATATTTAAGAGGGAGTTAGATGTGGCCCTTGTGGCTAAGGGGATCAGGGGGTATGGAGAGAAGGCAGGTACGGGATACTGAGTTGGATGATCAGCCATGATCATATTGAATGGCGGTGCAGGCTCGATGGGCCGAATGGCCTACTCCTGCACCTATTTTCTATGTATCTAAGACACCTACGTGGCTTGATTGTTATCATGTGCTGTCTTTCCGCTGACTGGTTAGCACGTAACAAAAAGCTTTTCACTGCACCTCGGTTCACGTGGCAATAAACTAAACAGTGTGCCGGAAGGAACTGCAGATGTTGGTTTAAACCGAAGATAGACACTCCGTAGAACGGAATCAGGGGTTGCACCACCGAGAACAAAGGCGAGGGGGGACCGTGAGGGGGGGGGGGGTGAAGGAGAGAGAGCAAAGGAGGGCTTGCCGTGGGAGAGAGCACAGGAGGACTTGGCATGGGAGAGGGGGCTGAGTTAAGGAATATTGTTAGCAATTGTGGGCACCATATCCGAGGAAGGATATGCTGGCTCTGGAGACAGTCCAGAGGACACCCCTTTTGCATTGTGACTATTTGCAGGCAAAGAATTTCACTGTGACTTGTCACATGTGACAATAAAGTAATTCAATGCAATTAGCTAGAGTAACTCAACTGGTCAGACAGCATCTCTGGAGAAAAGGACTAGGGGACGTTTTGGGAACCAGATCTGCTCACGCTACTCCAAGTGCGGCCATTCCAGTGTGTTAGTACAGACAGACACAAAATGCTGGAGTAACCCAGCGGGTCAGGCAGCATCTCTGGAGAAAGGCAGCATTTACTGACAAGCCCAGTGGAACCATATATTGCAGGGGGGTAATCGAACAACCTGTTGGAGTTTAATGGATCTGTGAATATTACAGGGAATTGATTTTGTAACCACTGCAGTTTATGGGACTGTTTATTACAGGGCAGAGGTAGATTAATGTCTCTGCACTTTTTCCTGCCATCCGACCTTTGAGACTTGCTTACTTTGACCTGCTTGAATGTGCAACTGTCTCGACTAACCCATCAACCCTTCCCACCCAAACCACCCCACTCCCAGGTACTTTCCCCTGCAACCACATTTGCCTTCTTTACCACTCTATCCACTTGGACCCCAAGTACATTAACTTGGACCCTAAGTACGTTAATGTTGTTAAGGGTCGTGCCATTGACTATATAGTTTTAGTTCTAGACATACAGCATGGAAACAGCCTCTTTGGCTCGCCGTGTCTATGCCAACCATCGATCACCCGGTCATACCAGTTCTATGTTATTCCACCTTGTCATGGGGTTATGGGGAGAAGGCAGGAGAATGGGGTTAGGAGGGAGAGATAGATCAGCCATGATTGAGTGGCGGAGTAGACTCGATGGGCCTAATTCTGCTTCTATCACAAATGAACATGAACTTTCTCATCCACTCCCTCCTGCACACTAGAGGGCAATTATATAGAGGGCCAATTAACCCACAAACCTGCACATCTTTGGCATGTGGGGGGAAACCAGAGCACCTGGAGGAAACCTACAAGGTCACAGGGAGAATGTGTAAAATCCACACACACAGACACAGGATCGAACCTGGATCTCTGGCGCTGTGAGGCAAGTTAAGTCAAGTCAAGTCAAGTTTATTCGTCACATACACATACGAGATGTGCAGCGAAATGAAAAGTGGCAAATGCTCGCGGACTTTGTGCAAAAAAAACAAACAAACTACAAACAGAATGGAACAGAATCACATATTCTTTTACATATTAAATATTGTGGGCGGATAGAAAAAGGGAAGAAAAAAAACCCAGCAATTTTTCCCGCTGTAGCACTGTGGTGGTGGTGAACCTGCCCTTGAAATGTCGAGGATAGATGGTCTTTGACAGGGCGATTATCAGCTCAGGCCTGAATCTTATCTCAGTGTCGCTGGACGTAGGAACGGGGCTGCTTCGTTGAGAATGGAATGGGGCATGTGCAACCACCAGAGAACGGCACGGTGGCGCAGTGGTAGTGACAGCGCCAGAGACCCCGGTTCAATCCTGACTACGGGTGCTGTCTGTACGGAGTTTGTACATTCGCCCCGTGACCTGTATGGGTTTTCTTCGAGATCTTCGGTTTCCCCCCACGCTCCAGACGTACAGCTTTGTAGGTTAATTGGCTCGGCATAAATGTAAAATTGTCCCTAGTGTGTATAGGATAGCGTTAGTGTGCAGGGATAGCTGGTCGGTGAGGGCCTGGTGAGCCGAAGGGCCTGTTTTCGTGCTGTACCTCTGAACTAAACTGCCACACATCTGCCGTGAAGCATCTGGAGACGGAGGGGAGTAAAAGTGCGGAGGAAAAATATGCTGGGATCCTGAGCAACACACAATTTAGAGTATCATGTTCAGACCTGGGCACCATGTTATAGCAAAGATGTAGTCAAGCTGGAAAGGGCACGGAGAAGATTTACGAGGATGTTGCCAGGACTAAAGGGTCTGAGCTATAGGGAGGTTGAGTAGGCTGGGACTCTTATTCCTTGGAGTGCAGGAGGATGAGGGGTGATCTTACAGAGTTGTATAAAATCATGAGAGGAATAGATCGGGTAAATACACAGAGTTGAGTAGGAGAATCGAGGAACAGGGGACATAGGTTTAAGGTGATGTGGAATGGATTTAATAGGAATCCGAGGGGTAACTTTATCTCACAAAGCATAGTGGGTGTATGGAAAAGCTGCCAGAGGATGTAGTTGAATCTGGGACTATCCCAACGTTTCAGAACGTCTGAAGAAGAGTCTCGACCCGAAACGTCACCCATTCTTTCTCTCCAGAGATGCTGCCTGTCCCGCTGAGTTACTCCAGCACTTTGTGTCTATTTTCAGAACGTTAGACAAGTACATTAATAGGGCCAGGTTTGGAGGAAACAATCAATAGACAATAGGTGCAGGAGTGGGCCATTCGGCCCTTCGAGCCAGCACCGCCATTCAATGTGATCATGGCTGATCATCCCGTTCCTGCCTTCTCCCCATATCCCCTATCTTTAAGAGCCCTATCTAGCTCTCTCTTGAAAGTATCTAGAGAACTGGCCTCCACCGCCCTCTGAAGGCAGAGAATTCCACAGACGCACAACTCTCTGTGTGAAAAAGTGTTTCCTCGTCTCCGTTCTAAATGGCTTACCCCTTATTCTTAAATCGTCTGTTCCCTTTCTCCACAGGGCAGCACAGTGGTTCAGCGGTAGAGCTGCTGCCTTACGGCGCCAGAGACCCGGGATCGATCCTGACCACGGGTGCTGTCTATGCGGAGTTTGTACGTTCTCCCTGTGACCGCGTGGGTTATCTCCAGGCGCTTTGGTTTCCTCCCACACTCCAACGACATGCAGGTTTGTTGGTTAATTGGATTTGGTAAAATTGTTAATTATCCTTAGTGTGTCGGATAGTGCGAGTGTACGGGGTGATCGTTGGTGTATGTGTGTTGCCGACCAAGATGCCTCTACACTCATCCCATTTGTATGCATTTGGCCCATATCCCTCTAAACCCTCTGTGGCGGGATATTTCCATTAGTGGGAGAGTCTAGGACCAGAGGGCACGGCCTCAGAATAAAAGGACATACCTTTAGAATGGAGATGGGGAGAAATGTCTTTAGCCAGAAGGTGGTGAATCTGTGGAATTCATTACCACAGACAGCGGCGTTGCCCAAGCCATTGGGTGTTTTTAAAGTGGAGATTGACAGGTTCTTGACTAGCAATGATGTCAAAAGTTACGGGGAAAAGGCAGAAGAATGGGGTTGAGGGAAAATAGATCAGCCATGATCGAATCGCACAGCATAAGTTCAAAACTTCTAGGTGTACATATTAGACCATTCAGCCCATCAAGTCTACCCCGCCATTCAACCATGGCTGATCAACCCCATTCTCCTGCCTCCCCCCCATAACCCCATGGCAGACTCGATGGGCCGAATGCCCAATTACCACGACAGGAGTGGAATCAGGCTGTTCAGCCCACCCAGTCTTCTCCACCATTTGATCATGGCTGATCGATTTTATCCTCTCAACCCCATTCTCCTGCCTTCTCCCCGTAAATGTTGACGCCCTTATTCTGCTCCTATGTTTTATAACCATATAACCATATAACCATAACAGCACGGAAACAGGCCATCTCGGCCCTTCAAGTCCGTGCCGAACATTACATTTTTTTTTTTTTTTTTAATTAAAAATAAATACTTCCTCCTAGTCCCATCTACCTGCACTCAGACCATAACTCTCCATTCCTTTCCCGTCCTTTTATGATCTAGTCCTTTCCTACAAGTGTGTGGGTAAGGGGGTAGCTGATGGGGAGAATGGATTACTGGGTGATAAATGTGTGGGCTAGAACAAGAATGAGCTGAATGGCCTAATTACCATAAGACATAGGAATAGAATCAGGCATTTCAGTCCAATGAGTTTGCTCCACCATTTGATCTATGCTGATCTATTTAATCCTCTCAACTCTAATCTTCTGCCCTCTCCCCATAGCCTTTGACAATCTTTTTCTGCTGCTATTTTTACGATCTAATTTTCTTTAGTTTTTAGAGATACAGTGCGGAAACAGGCCCTTCGGCCCACCGGGTCCTCGACGTCCAGTGATCCCCGCATATTAACACCACCTTACGCACACCAGGGACAATTTTTACATTTACCAAGCCAATTTACCTAGGCACCTGTACGTCTTTGGAGTGTGGGAGGAAAACAAAGATCTCGGAGAAAACCCACGCAGGTCATGGGGAGAAAACACAAACTCCATACAGACAGTAGTTCTTTATCCTATTTTCTATCCATGTATTTTTCCAAACTGCAAGGAAAGGCTCCCAAGTGCGTGGGTAAGAGGATAGCTGATGGGGACAATGGGTAATTGTGTGGGTTAGCAAGAACTCGATGGGCTGAATGGCCTAATTACCATAAGAAATATGAGCAGAATCAGGCCATTCAGCCCATTGAGTCCACTCCGCCAATGGATCATGGCTGTCCTATTTTCTTGCTATTCTTCTGTCTCGTAACTTTGAACACTTTTATTCTGCTCTAACGTATTACAATCTAACCCTTTATCCATCTATCTTTAGATAGAAACATAGAAAATAGGTGCAGGAGTAGGCCATTCGGCCCTTCGAGCCTGCACCACCATTCAATATGATCATGGCTGATCATCCAACTCAGTATCCCGTACCTGCCTTCTCTCCATACCCCCTGATCCCTTTAGCCACAAGGGCCACATCTAACTCCCTCTTAAATATAGCCAATGAACTGGCCTCAACTACTTTTTGTGGCAGAGAATTCCACAGATCCATCTACTTGTTCAGAGTTGCTGCCTCACTGCGCCAGAGACCCGGGTTCAATCCTGACTCTTGCACGGAGTTTGCACGTTCTCCCCGTGGCCTGCGTGGGTTTCCTCCCGCACTCCAAAGCCGTGCAGGTTTGCAGGTTAATTGGCCTTTGGTTAAAAAAAAAGTAAATTGTCCTCTAGTGTGTCTAGGATAGTGCGAATGTGCGGGGTGATTGTTGCTCGGCACTGCCTCGGTGGGCTGAAGGGCCTGTTGCCGCGTGGTATCCCTAAATCAAACTAAAAACCATGGGCGAAGGAAATAGGCAACGTTTCGGGCCGAAACCCTTCTTCAGTCTGAAGAAGGGTTTCGGCCTGAAACGTTGCCTATTACCTTCGCTCCATAGATGCTGCCTCACCCGCTGAGTTTCTCCAGCACTTTTGTCTACCTTCGATTTTCCAGCATCTGCAGTTCCTTCTTGAACATAAAAAAACTATGGGCTAGCAGGAATCCGTTGGTCTGAATGGCTTGTTGCCACGTGGTAACCCTCAATCAAACTAGAAACTATGGGCTAGCAGGAGGCCGTTGGGCTGAATGGCCTGTTGTCCTGTAGGCGGCCATATCGAACCTTTGATTGGTCAGTCCCTCTGATTGACCCGTTGCCCACACGTCCCAAGCGCCGGCTGCCCCAATCACAGCGCCCGAGGCATCGGAGGAACGGAGGGGCGGGAAACTAACCGGCTCGCTGATTGGCGGCCGCGCCGACCTGCGGAGTAGAACGTCATTCGATTAGCTAGTCGGACGAGCGAGGCTGCCGCCATTGGTGGGGCTGGTGCACCGGCCGGCCAATGTGGGGAGCGGGCGCCGGCGCCATCTTGGTTCGGGGCGGACTGCGCCGCCGCCGCCATCTTGGTTCGGGGCAGGCAGGCAGGCGGGCGGGCGGACCTTCGAGCCGACGACGACGACGAGCGGGTGGCAGCGTCCGGTGGGAAATGGCGGATCTCCAGTCGCCGGGTCCTCTCCGCCGCACGGATTGACACGACGTAGAGAGAGCCGGGCAGCGGAGCAAGGGGGGGGAGAGATCTGATGTGAGTGAAGGAGAGGGGGAGAGAGAGAGAGAGAGGGAGAGAGGGGGGGCGCACTTGCTGCCGCAGCTTCCTCGACTCGACTGTCCGTCCGTCTGTCCGTCTGTCTCTCCCGGCCGCGCGCGCGCCGCCAACCCGGCCAACCGCCGCCAACCGTCGCCCCTGTCAATCAGCGGCCCAGGACAATGGGGGGGCTGATTGGTTGAGCGTCACCCCCCCCCCCCCCCGCAGGTCCCGCCCCCGCCAACCAACCAATCCCCAGCTCGCTGGTGACGTCAGGCAGGTGGGCGGCGCGCGCTCGCAGGGAGGGGGGAAGGAGGATGGGGGGGGTTGATGATGCATTGATGCAGGGGTCGTTGCATTGTAGTAGGGTTTATGCATTGCTGCACTAGGGGAGGGAGGGGGGAGGGTTGATGCAGGGGCCGTTGCATTGTAGTAGGGTTTATGCATTGCTGCACGGGGGGGGGAGGGTTGATGCAGGGGCCGTTGCATTGTAGTAGGGTTTATGCATTGCTGCACGGGGGGGGGGGGGGGGGGTTGATGCAGGGGCCGTTGCATTGTAGTAGGGTTTATGCATTGCTGCACGGGGGGAGGGTGATGCATTGATGCAGGGGTCGTCGCACTGTAGTAGGGTTGATGCATTGCTGCACGGGAGGTTGATGCATTGCTGCACGGGGTGATGCATTGATGCAGGGGTCATTGCGCTGCAGTAGGGTTGATGCATTGCTGCACGGGGGGGGTTGATGCATTGGTGCACGGGGTGATGCATTGATGCAGGGGTCGTTGCACTGTAGTAGGGTTGATGCATTGCTGCACGGGGTGATGCATTGATGCAGGGGTCGTCGCATTGTAGTAGGCCTGGTGCATTGCTGCACGGGGTGCTGCATTCTAGCAGGGGATGATGCGACCGAACAGGGTGCTGCATTGCCGCGTTGCATCGTAGCAAGGGCACTTCATTGGAGCGGGGGTGGTGCATTGCTGCAGGGGGTGTTGCATTGGAGCAGATGATGCATTGCTGCAGGGGTGGATGCATTGGAGTCAGGATTGTTACATTGGAGTCAGGGTTGTTGCATTGGTGTCGGGGGCGTTACATTGCATTGGAACAGGGAGATTGCATTGAGTTGTCAGGGGTGTTGCATTTTGGGTTTAGAAGAAGGATGGCCCTGCTTTTCTCTCTCCATCCCCTTCCCAGTTCTTCCACCAGTCTTTCTGTCTTCCTATCTTTGTCCCACCCCCATCAGTCTGAAGAAGGGTCTCGACCCGAAAGTCACCCATTCCTTCTCTTCGGAGATGCTGCCTGTCCCGCTGAGTTACCCCAGCATTTTGTGTCTGCCTTCAATTGCAGTTCTTTCTTACACGTGTTGCATTTAGGAATGGGACATTGCATTGGAACAGGAATAGGTGCAGGAGCAAGCCATCTGGCCCTTCGAGCCAACACCGCCATTCAATGTGATCATGGTTGATCATCCCCAATCAGTACCCCGTTCCTGCCTTCTCCCCATATCCCTGACTCCGCTATCTTTAAGAGCCCTATCCAGCTCTCTCTTGAAAATATCCAGAGAACTGGCCTCCACCGCACTCTGAGGCAGAGAATTCCACAGACTCACCACTCTGTGTGAAAAAGTGTTTCCTCACCTCCGTTCTAAATGGCTTACCCCTTATTCTTAAACTGTGGCCCCTGGTTCTGGACTCCCCCAACATCGAGAACATGTTTCCTGTCTCTAGCGTGTTCAAACCCTTAATAATCTTATATGTTTCAATAAGATATCCTCTCATCCTTCTAAACTCCAGAGTATACAAGCCCAGCCGCTCCATTCTCTCAGCATATGACAATCCTGCCATCCCGGGAATTAACCTTGTGAACCTACGCTGCACTCCCTCAATAGCAAGAATGTCCTTCCTCAAATTTGGAGACCAAAACTGCACACAATACTCCAGGTGTAGTCTTAGTAGGGCCCTGTACAACTGCAGAAGGACCTCTTTGCTCCTATTGTTATGAAGGCCAACATGCCATTCGCTTTCTTCACTGCCTGCTGTACCTGCATGCTTACTTTCATTGACTGATGAACAAGGACCCCCAGATCCTGTTGTACTTTCCCTTCTCCTAACTTGACACCATTTAGATAATAATTTGCCTTCTTGTTTTTGCTACCTAAGTGGATAACCTCACATTTATCCACAGTAAACTGCATCTGCCATGCATCTGCCCACTCACCCAACCTGTGGATGACGCCCCTGGCAGCACACCCTGCAGCAACGCATCAACCCTGCTGCAATGCATTTATCAAAGGGTGATGCATTGGGTCAGGGTGTTGCAATGGGTCGTCAGAGATCTTACATTGGGTCAGAGGCGTTGCATTGCATTGGAACAGGGAGGTTGCATTAATTCAAGGTTGATGCATTGGAGCAGTGGTGTTTGCCTTGATGCAGGGGATGTTGCATTGGGTCATCGCATTGGAGTAGGCATGCCTCATTGAAGGCAGGCAGCAGTGTTTCATTGATGAGGGGACATTGCATAAGAACAGGCATGTTGCATTGTAAGGTCATAAGTAATAAGAGCAGAATTAGGCCATTCGGCCCATCAAGTCTACTCCGCCATTCAATCATGGCTGATCTATCTCCCTCCTAACCCCATTCTCCTGCCTCCTCCCCATTACCACTGACACCCGTACTGATCAAGAATCTATCTATCTCTGCCTTAAAAATATCCATTGATTTGGCCTCCACAGCCGTCTGTGGCAAAGAATTCCATAGATTCACCACCCTCTGACTAAAGAAATTCCTCCTCATCTTGTTCCTAAAAGAACGTCCTTTAATTCTGAGGCTGTGACCTCTAGCCCTAGACTCTCCAACTAGTGGAAACATCCTCTCCACATCCACTCTATCCAGGCCTTTCACTATTTGGTATGTTTCAATGAGGTCCCCCCTGGCGAGTACAGGCCCAGTGCTGTCAAACGCTCATCATATGTTAACCCACTAATTCCTGGGATCATTTTCTTAAACCTCTGGATCCTCTCCAGAGCCAGCACATCCTTCCTCAGATATGGTGCCAAAAATTGCTCACAATACTCCAAACGCAGCCTCACCAGCGCCTTATAGATATGTGTGTATACTCTATGTGTGTACTTGTGAGTATGTGTATATGAATTTGTACACTGAACTTTTTTCTCTCTCATTTATCATACTGTTTACAGTGTACTATGTTTCATATTCTGTTGTGCTGCAGCAAGTAAGAATTTCATTGTTCTACCTGGGACATATGACAATAAAACACTTGAATCTTGACTCTTGAAATAAATGCTAGCATTGAGTTTGCCTTCCTTACTACCGATTCGACTTGCAGATTAACTTGTTGGGAATCCTGCACCAGCTCCCAAGTCCCTTTGCACCTCCGATTTCTGGATTCTCTCCCCATTTAGAAAATAGTCTACGCCTTTATTCCATTGAAATGCATGACTCCACACTTTGCTGCATTATATTCCATCTGCCACTCTCCCAACCTGTCCAAGTCCTTCTGCAGAGTCCCTGCTTTCTCTGCACGACCTGCCTCTCCACCTATTTTCATTCTATACGCAAACTTGGCCACAAAGCCTTCCCTCCCCTCGTCCAAATAATTAATATACAACGTGAAGAGTAGCAGCAACCAACATCGACCCCTATGGAACTCCGCTAGTCACTGGAGGATGCATTGGAGGATTCAAGAAGGATCCAGTGCATCAGGGATGTTGCATTTGCATCAGGGATGTTGCATTGGGTCGTCAGGGACGTTACATTGAGTGAGAGGGGCATTACCTTGGAGCAGGGGTGTGGCATTGAGGCATTGGGTCAGACATTGCATTGCAGAATTGGACCCATGTTGCATTGGGTCAGGGGTGTGGCATTGGAAGAGGGATGTTGCGCTGAGGGATGGGGAGGTGCATTGCATTGGAACAGGGTTGCGTTGATTCAAGGACGATGCATTGGAGCAGAGATGTTGCAGTGGAGCCAGGGGCGTTGCAATGGAGTCGGGGGTTGCATCGAGGCATTTGGAACGGGGAGGTTGCCATGAATCGGGGATGATGCATTGGAGCAGAGATGTTGCATTGGGTCAGGGGTGTTGCATTGAGGGAACCGGGCGTTGCATTGGGTCAGGGTCGTTGCATTGAGGGAGGGAGGGGATGGGTGTGGTATCGGTGGGAGGGGTCGGAGCATTGAGGGAGCACTGCACCGGTGTTGCATTGGGTCCCGTGCATGAGACTGCACATCACAGGCATACCGGGCCATCACCGCCCTGTCTGCCCGTGACGCCACTTTCAGGGAACTATGAACTTTTACGAGGAACTGGCGTTGGCGGTTGTATGTGTGTATGTGTGTGGGGGGGGGGTGGTTGCAGGGGCGCGGTTTTACGTGGAGGTGGCGGTGGCGTTGACGGGTTTCCCGTGCCGGCGGTTTCTCAGCTTCAGCTTCCGTCTCCGGCAGCCTGAACCATCCCGGGTCGGAGTGTCCGGATTGGCCGCCGAGATGGCCGAGCAACCGCTGGCAAAGATGGTGGAGATCGCGGTGAGGGAGTTCACGTCAGATGGCGACGGTACGTGCCGGTGCGCGGGATGGTGTGTATCGTGTCCCCCCCCCCCCCCCCTCCCCCGATTACGGACGGCAGCAGAGGTAGAGACGATGGAGTGGGGCGGGGAGGGAGGAAGTGGAATTCTTTGCCCCTTATTCTTAATAGATGACGTTTCGGATCTGGGCCCTTCTTCACCTGCCATTAAGAATAATGGGTAAGCCATTTAGAACGGAGGCGAGGAAAAACATTTTCACACAGAGGGTTGTGAATCTGTGGAGGCCAATTCTCTGGATGCTTTTAAGAGAGCTAGATAGGGCTCTTAAAGATAGTGGAGTCAGGGGATATGGGGAGAAGGCAGGAACGGGGTACTGATTGGGGATGATCAGCCAAAATAGCTTTCATAGCAAAAGGATTTGAGTATAGGAGCAGGGAGGTTCTACTGCAGTTGTACAGGGTCTTGGTGAGACCACACCTGGAGTATTGCGTACAGTTTTGGTCTCCAAATCTGAGGAAGGACATTATAGCCATAGAGGGAGTGCAGAGAAGGTTCACCAGACTGATTCCTGGGATGTCAGGACTTTCATATGAAGAAAGACTGGGTAGACTTGGCTTATACTCGCTAGAATTTAGGAGATTGAGAGGGGATCTTATAGAAACGTACAAAATTCTTATGGGGTTGGACAGGCTAGATGCAGGAAGATTGTTCCCGATGTTGGGGAAGTCCAGGACAAGGGGTCACAGCTTAAGGATAAGGGGGAAATCCTTTAAGACCGAGATGAGAAAAAACTTTTTCACACAGAGAGTGGTGAATCTCTGGAACTCTCTGCCACAGAGGGTAGTTGAGGCCAGTTCATTGGCTATATTTAAGAGGGAGTTAGATGTGGCCCTTGTGGCTAAAGGGATCAGGGGGTGTGGAGAGAAGGCAGGTACGGGATACTGAGTTGGATGATCAGCCATGATTCATATTGAATGGCGGTGTAGGCTCGAAGGGCCGAATGGCCTACTCCTGCACCTATTTTCTATGTATGTTCACAGTGAATGGTGGTGCTGGCTCAAAGGGCCGAATGGCCTACTCCTGCACCTATTGTCTATTGTCCTAGCGTGCCCAACCTCTTCCTTTAGATCAGGCCCTCAAGTCCAGGCAACATCCTCGTAAATCTTCTCTGCACCCTTTCCAGCTTGACAACATCTTTGCTATAACAGGATTGACCGAAACTGAACACAATTATTTAAATTTGACCTCGCTAATGCTTTGTACAACTGCAACATGACCTCCCATCTTTCATACTCAATACTCTGACTGATGATGGCCAATGTGCCAAAAGCCCCCAACTCGCAGGCGAGGCAGAGGGCAGGGGCAGGGAGAGGGCAGGGGCCAGAGCCCTGCTGTTCACTGTGTAGCTTCTGCCCATTTTAGACTTTCCAAAATGCAACACCTCGCATTTCTCTGTATTAAATTCCATCAACCATTCCTCAGCCCCACCTGCCCAACCGATCTAGATCCTGATGCAATTTTTCACAACCATATTCACTATCTACAAAACCACTCACTTTAGTGTCACCTGCAAACTTGCTAATCTTGCCTTGTACGTCTCATCTAAATATAGATGACAAACAGCAATGGGTCCAGCTCCGAATCCTGAGGCACACCACCAATGCGTCCACTATTTCTAGAGCCACCTCCCTGCGGACCCTGGGATGCAGTCCATCAGGCCCCGGGGATTTATCATCCTTCAGTCCCATTAGCCTACCCAATACTATTTCTCGCCTAATGAAAATTTCTTTCAGTTCCTCGACCCCCTTAGATCCTCTGTCCTCCAGTACATCTGGGAGATTGTTTGTGTCTTCCTTAGTGAAGACAGATCCGAAGTACCTGTTCAACTCTTCTGCCATTTCCTTGTTGCCCATAATAATTTCACCCGTGTCTGCCTTCAAGGGACCCACATTTGACTTTGCTACTCTTTTTCCCTTAACATATCTAAAGAAGCTTTTACTGTCCTTCTTTATATTCCTGGCCAGCTTCCCCTCGTACTTCTTCTTTTCAGCCCGTATTGCCCGTTTTGTTTCCTTCTGTTGTCCTATGAAAGTTTCCCAATCCTCTGGCTTCCGGCTACTCTTTGCTGTGTTATACATCTTTTCTTTTAGTTTTATTCTATCCCTAACTTCTCTTGTCAGCCACGGTTGCCTCCTACTCCCCTTAGAATCTTTCTTCCTTTTTGGAATTAAATGATCCTGCGTCTTCTGGATTATGCCCCAGAAATTCCTGCCATTGCTGTTCCACCGTCATTCCTGCTAATATCTCTTTCCAGTCTACCTTGGCCAGCTCCTCTCTCGTGCCTTCATAGTCCCCTTTGTTCAGCTGCATCACTGACACTTCCGATTTAACCTTCTCCTTCTCAAATTGCGGAATGAGAAGGTTAAAAGGTCAAATCTTTAAACCAGAATCTGCAGTTCCTTCTTGCACAAACCAACTTCCCTTCCATTGACTCCGTTTATACCTCACGCTGCCTCGGCAAGGCCAGCAGCACAATCAAGGACGAGTCTTATCCTAGCCACTCCCTCTTCTCCCCTCTCCCGTCAGGCAAAAGGTACAGAAGTGTGAAAACGCACACACCTCCAGATTCAGGGACAGTTTCTTCCCCGCTGTTATCAGGCAACTGAATCATCCTACCAACAACCAGAGAGCGGTCCTGACCCACCATCTACCACATTGGTGACCCTCGGACTATCTTTGAACGGACTTTGCTGGCTTTAGCTTGCACTAAACGTTATTCCCGTATCATGTAACATTATAAAAGGACTGGACAAGCTAGATGCAGGAAATATTTTCCCCAATGTTGGGCGAGTCCAGAACCAGGGGCCACAGTCTTAGAAGGTCATTCTATCCCTAACTTTTTCACCCAGAGAGTTGTGAATTTGTGGAATTCCCTGCCACAGAGGGCAGTGGAGGCCAAGTCACTGGATGGATTTAAGAGAGAGTTAGATAGAGCTCTAGGGGCTGGTGGGGTCAAGGGATATGGGGAGAAGGCAGGCACGGGTTATTGATAGGGGACGATTAGCCATGATCACAATGAATGGCGGTGCTGGCTCGAAGGGCCGAATGGCCTCCTCCTGCACCTATTTTCTATGTTTCTATGTAAATGGCTCGATTGCAATCTTCATATCTTGTCTCTCTGCTGACTGGTAAGCACGCACCAAAAGCTTTTCACTGTACCTCGTCGTCCGAGAAGCAATCTTCCACCCTGCAGTGTTTCCCC
>JAXLNO010002619.1:90001-102501 GCA_038087875.1 Malacoraja senta
AACCTGCAGACCTCGACGTCTTTGGAGTGAGGGAGGAAACCGGAGCTCCCGGAGTAAACCCCACGTGGTCACGGGGAGAAGGTACAAACCCCGTACAGACAGCACCCGTGGTCTGGATCGATCCCTGGGTCTCTGGAGCTGTAACCGCTGTAAGGCAGCAACTCTGTCGCTGCGCCACTGTGCCGAAACAGGCCCTTCAGCCCATCATGTTCCTGTTGACTCAGATACCCTTTAAAAAAAAATCCCATTTCCCCACAGTTGACTATGAGTGCTGCCTGTACAGAGTTTGCACCTCCTCCCTGTGAGCTGCGTGGGGTTTCCCCTGGTGCTCTCGTTCCGTCCCACACTCCAAACATGTCGAGTTTTTGTAGGTTAATTGGCTTTGGTGAATTGTCCCGAGTGTGCAGGATAGAATTAGTGCGCGTGTGTGATCGATGGTCGGCACAGATTCGATGGGCCGAAGGGCCTGTTTCCACACTGTATCTCCAAACGTGACATAGAAACATAGAAAGATAGGTGCAGGAGTAGGCCGGTCGGCCCATCGAGCCAGCATCGCCATTCAATGTGATCATGGCTGATCATCTAAAATCAGTACCCCGTTCCTGCTTTTTCCCCATATCCCTTGACTCTGCTATCTTGAAAACATCCAGTGAATTGGCCTCCACTGCCTTCTGTGGCAGAGAATTCCACAGGTTCACAACTCTCTAGGTGAAGAAGTTTTTCCTCATCTTGATCCTAGTCTACCCCTTATTCTTTAATAAATTGAACCCCTGGTTCTGGACTACCCTAACATCGGGAATTTTTTTCCTGCATCTAGCCTATCCAATCCTTTAAGAATGTAATACGTTTCCATAAGATCCCTTCTCATCCTTCTAAATTCCAGTGAATATAAGCCCGGTCAACCCATTCTTTCATCATATGTCAGTCCCGCCATCCCGGGAATTAACCTACGCTGCACTCCCTCCTTAGCAAGAATGTCCTTCCTCAAATTAGGAGACCAAAATTGCACACAATACTCCAGGTGCGGTCTCACCAGGGCCCTGTACAACTGCAGTAGGACCTCCTTACTCCTAAACTCAAATCCTCTCGCAATGAAGGCCAACGTGCCATTCGCTTTCTTCACTGCCTGCTGTACCTGCATGCTTACTTTCAGTGACTGATGTACAAGCACACCCAGGTCTCGTTGCACCTTCCCTTTTCCTGTTCTTGCCACCAAAGTGGATAACCTCACATTTATCCACATTATACTGCATCTGCCCACTCACCCAACCTGTCCAAGTCACCCTGCAGCCTCATAGCATCCTCTTCGCAGCTCACACTGCCACCCAGCTTTGTGTCATCTGCAAACTTGGAGATGTTACATTTAATTCCCTCGTCTAAATAGTTAATATCTATCGTAAATAACTGGGGTCCCAGCACCGAGCCTTGCGGCACCCGACTAATCACTGCCTGCCATTCTGAAAAGGACCCGTTGATTCCTACTCTTTGCTTCCTGTCTGCCAGCCAGTTCTCTATCCATGTCAATACCCTACCCCCCAATACCACATGGACAAAACCTATGTCCTGTAGCTCCAGCCCCCGCCTCTCTTCCCCAGCTTTCACTCCCCTACGGCAATCAGTGAAGAAGGGTCCCGACCCCAAATGTCGCCTATCCCTCCTGTCCTCAAGAGATGCTGCCTATTTTGGCAAAAGTTATGGGGAGAAGGAAGGGGAATGGGGTTGAGAGGGAGAGAGAAAGCTAGATAGGGCTCTTACAGGTAGCGGAGTCAGGGGAGAAGGCAGGATTGGGGATGATCAGCCATGATCACATTGAATGGCGGTGCTGGCTCGAAGGGCCGAATGGCCTACTCCTGCACCTATTGTCTATAAGATGAATCAGCCATGATTGCAAGGCAGAGTAGACTTCGATGGGCTGAATGGCCTATTTCTGCTCCTATGACTTATCTACACCTTTTCTTTCATCAGTCTGAAGAAGTGTTTTCGGCCCGAAACGTTGCCTATTTCCTTCGCTCCATAGATGCTGCTGCACCCGCTGAGTTTCTCCAGCAATTTTGTCTACCTTCGATTTTCCAGCATCTGCAGTTCCTTCTTAAACACTTATCTACACCTATTCTCCTTATCTCTTGCCTTCTCACCATCCACCTTTTAAATAAAACCCATAGCGTTGGTTAATCTATTACTTGCCACACTTTGTCCTTCCTATCCTCTTCGCCAGGATTCTCCTCCCTCTACAATCAGTCTCAAGCAGGGTCTCGACACGAAAGGTCACTCCAGAGATGCTGCCCGACACACTGAGTTACTCCAGCACTTTGTGTATCTGCCTTTCTTTGTTCTCCCCAGCATCTGCACTTCGATGACTTATGAACTGATCAACTGATCCGCTGAGTTATAGACTGATAGCGTGGAAACAGGCCCTTCGGCCCAACTTGCCCACACGGGCCAACATGCCCCAGCTACACTCGTCCCACCTGCCTGCGTTTGGCCCATGTCCCTCCAAACCTGTCCTATCCATGTACCTGTCTAAATGTTTCTTAAATGTTGGGATAGTCCCAGCCTCAACTACCTCCTCCGGCAGCTCGTTCAGTACACCCACCACCCTTTGTGTAAAACAGTTGCCCCACAGATTAAATTCCCCCCCCCCCCTCACCATAAACCTATATCAATAGACAATAGGTGCAGGAGTAGGCCATTCGGCCCTTCGAGCCAGCACCGCCATTCAATGTGATCATGGCTGATCATCCCCAATCAGTACCCCATTCCTGCCTTCTCCCCATATCCCCTGAGTCCACTATTTTTAAGAGCCCTATCTAGCTCTCTCTTGAAAAGAGAACCGGACTCCACCGCCCTCTGAGCAGAGAATTCCACAGACTCACAACTCTCTGTGAGAAAAAGTGTTTCCTCGTCTCCGTTCTAAATGGCTTGCCCCTTATTCTTAAATTCTTATATCCTCTGGCCCTCGATTCCCCTACTCTGGGCAAGCGACTCTGTGCGTCTACCTGATATATTGCTCCCATGATTTTACACGCCTCTATAAGATCACCCCTCATCCTCCTGCGCTCCAAGGAATAGAGTCCTAGCCTGTTCAACCTCTCCCTGTTGGTGAGCCCCTCCTCCTAAATCCATATACCTGTCCAAATGCCGTTTAATTGTTGCAATAGTCCCTGCCTCAGCTACCTCCTCCGGCAGCTCGTAGTTGAGGTAGGTCCTCCCTCGACTCCATCCAAGGGCCCCGACAGATGTTTTGGGTCGAGACCATTCTTCAGACTGACGTGGGGGGGGGGGGGGCGGGAAGAAGAAAGGAAGAGGCGGAGACAGTGGGCTGTGGGAGAGCTGGGAAGGAGGAGAAAGCAGGGACTACCTGAAATTGGAGAAGTCAATGTTCATACCCCTGGGGTGTAAACTACCCAAGCGGAATATGAGGTGATGTTCCTCCAATTTACGGTGGGGCTCACTCTGGCCACGGAGGAGGCCCGGGACAGAAAGGTCGGATTGGGAATGGGAGGGGGAGTTGAAGTGCTGAGCCACCAGGAGATCAGGTTGGTTAATGCGAACTGAGCGGAGGTGTTGGGCGAAGCGATCGCCGAGCCTGCGCTTGGTCTCACCGATGTAGAGCAGCTGACATCTAGAGCAGCGGATGCAATAGATGAGGTTGGAGGAGATGCAGGTAAACCTCTGCCTCACCTGGAAAGACAGCTTGGGTCCTTGGATGGAGTCTTCCATATCTCTATATCTCCCTCCCCCCTGACTCTCGGTCTGAAGAAGGGTCCCGACCCAAAACGTCACCCATTCCCTTCTCTCCAGAGACGCTGCCCGTCCCGCTGAGTTACTCCAGCATTTTGTGTCTATCTTCGGTGTAAACCAGCATCTGCAGTTCCTTCCTACACGTTATAACTTCTACATTGATGTCGAAGCTTTTAAAATAAATCGCAGTCACAATATACACCAGAGCAGTGAAGGAAATGAGGGGAGTGCAGGATATGCCAGGACTATTAATATTTTAAAAACCCCAGATCGATAGGCTTTATTTTCTTGCCAAGAAATATTTTTAAAGGACCTGGAGCCAAAACAAATGATGAAAGAGGCCGGAAACAAACCAAATCTTCACAAAAGCTCCTGGATCTCAATGGCCCTCACTTCCCTGTCCCTGGGAATGGAGGGGGCTTCACCCTGTGTCAGACCCTGTCCCTGGCAGTGTGTATGTGAGGGGTCATAGAAACATAGAAAATAGGTGCAGGAGGAGGCCATTCGGCCCTTCGAGCAAGCACCGCCATTCATTGTGATCATGGCTGATCGTCCCCTATCAATAACCCGTGCCTGCCTTCTCTCCATATCCCTTGACTCCACTAGCCCCTAGAGCTCTATCTAACTCTCTCTTAAACCCATCCAGTGACTTGGCCTCCACTGCCCTCTGTGGCAGGGAATTCCCACAAATTCACAACCCTCTGGGTGAAAATGTTTTTTCTCACCTCAGTCTTAAATGACCTCCCCTTTATTCTAAGACTGTGGCCCCTGGTTCTGGACTCGCCCAACATTGGGAACATTTTTCCTGCATCCAGCTTGTCCAGTCCTTTTATAATTTTATATGTTTCTATAAGAGTTCCCCCCCCTCATCCTTCTAAACTCCAGTGAATACAAGCCTGGTCTTTTCAATCGGGTGGAGACCCTTCTTCAGACTGAGAGTCAGGGGGTCGGTGCGGAGTTCCCACGTTCTCGCTTCCTGTGAATCCCACCCCACCCCTCCCAAACCTCGGAGTGTGTGGGTGAGGGGCAGAACCGAGGGGAGTTGAGGGAAATGCGGTGAGAATGAAACGGGATCAGTGTAAGGGTTTGGTGTTGATGGTCAGCATGCACTGTGCGGGCTGAAGGGCCTGTTTCCCTGCTGCATCACTCAGTCAATAGTGGGATTGATGTGTCTTTTGATGTAAACGGATAGCAGGGAGGTTGTGGGCCGAATGGCCTGGTTCTGACTCCCACTCCCCCTCTCTCCCCAGGGCCCAGTGCAGTGGGGTTGATGTATGGGGTTAGCAGAGAGAATGTGGGCCGAAGGGCCTGGTTCTGACCCTATCTCCCTGGGCCTCCATGCAGCAGGGTTGGTGTAATGTTGATATAAATGGCTGGCGGGAGGGCTAGCAGGGAGGTTACGAGCTGAAGGGCCTGGTTCTGACCCTATCTCCCTGGGCCTCCGTGCAGCAGGGTTGGTGTAATGTTGATATAAATGGCTGGCGGGAGGGCTAGCAGGGAGGTTACGAGCTGAAGGGCCTGGTTCTGACCTCCACTCTCCCAGGGCTCTGGGGTTGATGTAAGGGGCTGGCAGTGAGGTTGTGGGCTGAAGGGCCTGGTTCTGACCCCCCACTCTCCCAGGGCTCGGGTGGGGTTGATGTCAGGGCTAGCAGTGAGGTTGTGGGCTGAAGGGCCTGGTTCTGACCCCCCCCCCCCCCTCTCTCTCTCCGCAGGACTCGGTGCAGCATCCGTGGAGGCTGGAGCCGGCGTTTGCCAACCCGCTGGGGCAGCCGGGCTTTGCCGAGCGGCTGCGACGGGACAAGGTTTGCCTGGAGGGGTTGTCGGTGGAGGGGGACCGGGTGCGGGGCACGGTGCGGGTGTTGAAACCTGGCCTTCACCAAGGAGGTGTGGGTGCGGCATACGTCCGACAGCTGGCGTTCCACGCCGACACGCCGGCCCGGTTCATCCCCTGCTCCGCCGACCGGCACGCCGACCGCTTCGCCTTCGAGCTGCCGCCGCCGCTGACGACGACGACGCTCCACCGGGCGGGGACCGGCGGGCTCCAGCTCGCCCTCCGATACACCGCCGGCGCGCACAGCTACTGGGACAACAACGGCGGCGCAAACTACCGGCTGCGGGCAGTGGCATCGGCAGCGCCCCCGTGCCCGCACCCCCACCCGCACCCTCCCCACCCCCAGAACACTGCGGAGCCAGCTGGATACACTTCATATGACACCCACCCTGGGGCCAGCCCAGCCACTCCTCCCCTCAGCACCTCGAGTGGGTGAGGATCGAGGGTCACCCAGTGGGTGAGGCCATGGGACGATGCTCTCTCAGTGCGTGGCGGGTTTTGGTCAAGTGTCACCTAAGGGTGAGGGGTTGGGATCCAGGGTCTCCCAGCAGGTTCCAGCCTTGGTCTCCCAGCGGGTGAGGGGTTAGGGTTGTGTCACCCAGTTGGGACAGGTGTCTCCCAATGGGTGGGGGTTCAGATTGCAGCCAATCCCAATGGGTGAGGCAATAGGTCAATGCTGACCCAGTGGGTGGGGGTTTGGGTTCTGGGCTCTCCCAGTGGGTGAGGGAGGGGCCAGCTGGATACACTTCATAAGTGATAGGAGCAGAATGAGGCCACTCGGCCCATCAAGTCTACTCCACCATTCAACCATGGCTGATCTCTCTCTCCCTCCTAACCCCATTCTCCTGCCTTCTCCCTATAACCCCTGACACCCGTACTAATCAGGAATCTATCTATCTCCGCCTTAAATATATCCACTGACTTGTGGCCTCCACAGCCGTCTATGGCAAAGAATTCCACAGATTCACCACCTAAAGAAATTCCTCCTCATCTCCTTCCTAAAGGAACGTCCTTTAATTCTGAGGCTGTGCCCTCTGGTCCTAGACTCTCCCACTAGTGGAAACATCCTCTCATCATCCACTCTATCCTGGTCTTTCACTATTCGAGGGATACTGAGTGTGGGGGGTTGGTCCAGAGAGGGGGGGGGAGGATGGGGCAGAGAGAGAGGTTTGGAGGCATGGTGGAGGAGAGGGGACCCCAGGGGTGGGGGTGAGTGGGGTATCAGAGGGCCAGAGTGAGAGGGGGGAGATCCTGAGGGAGGGGGGTGGAGGGGTTGGAGAGTTCCCAAGGGCAGGAGAGACCAGAAGGATCCCCCAGACCACCCACCCTTTGGACAGCATCTCCTGAATCTCCCTCCCACCTCCCCACCTCTCCCTCCACACCCCCCAGATTCTGGAGTCGGGAACCACATGCGGTTCACGAGAAAATGGGAAGAGAAGGAACGGAGGCCTGGAACCTTTCACCTGACGTAAGGCACAAAGTGCTGGAGGAACTCTGTGGGTCGGGCAGCCTCCAAGGAGGGAATTCATCGCATTCCCATGGCGTTATCTGTCCCTATCCTAAACGTCAAGGATTACAGAGCCTCGTGTACAAGTGGTCTTTGACATAAAGACTAACTCGCCACAATCTACAGAGAGAGAAACCGGCTTCGGACTCGTTCAAGTCTTATGTTCCCTGTGTGGGGGGGGGCGCAGCGGGTAGACACCTGGGTTCGATCCTGACCTCTGTGTGTGTGTGTGGAGTTTGCAAGTTCTCCCTGTGAGTCTGAAGAAGGGTGTCCACCCGAAACGTCACCCATTCCTTTTCTCCAGAGGTGCTGCCTGTCCCGCTGAGTTCCTCCAGCTTTTTGTGTCCGAACTCCCTGTTGACCACGTGGGTTTCCTCTGGGTGCTCCGGTCTCCTCCCACATCCCAAAGACGTGCCCACGAGGCTGTGCAGGTTAATCTGCCCTCTGTAAATTGCCCTGGTGTATCGGAAGTGGATGCCAATGTGGGATAACAGAACCAGTGTGAATGGGCGATCGATGTGGGCCGAAGGGCCTGTTTCCCTGCTGTATCTCTGAACTAAACACAGAACGAGTGTGAACCTGTGATTGCTGGTCTGCGTGGGCCGAAGGGCCGTAGGGCCTGTTTCCCTGCTGTATCTCTAAACTAAACTGATGATAGATTTGGGTTTGGACTGTGTTAATTCATATTCTGGTCTCTGTGTGTACATCATCCAACATATTAATGGCCAGGAATTTAAAGCTGCTAATCTTTCCCACATTGTAATAAAACTCACTGGGACTGGTGTAAACTCTGAAATAAATAACTGCTCAGGTGTGCATTCAGTTAAAAGAAGTCGGGGTAGGCTTCACCGCGGCCTGGTTCGGCAATTCCAACGTACAAGAATGCGAGAGGCTGCGGAGAGTGGTGGACTCAATACACAATAGACAACAGGTGCAGGAGTAGTCCCATACTCCATTCAATGTGATCATGGCTGATCATCCACAATCTGTACCCCGTTCCTGCCTTCTCCCCATATCTGAAGAAGAGTTTCGGCCCACAACGTTGCCTATTTCCTTCGCTCCATAGATGCTGCCGCACCCGCTGAGTTTCTCCAGCAATTTTGTCTACCTTCTCCCCATATCCCTTGACTCCGCTATCTTTAAGAGCTCTATCTAACTCTCTTGAAAGCATCCAGAGAACCGGCCTCCACCGCCCTCTGAAGCAGAGAATTCCACAGACTCACAACTCTGTGTGAAAAAGTATTTCCTCATCTCCGTTCTAAATGGCTTACCCCTTATTCTTAAACTGTGGCCCCTGGTTCTGGACTCCCCCAACATCGGGAACATGTTTTCTGCCTCTAGCGTGTCCAAACCCTTAATAATCTTACATGTCTCAATAAGATCTCCTCTCATCCTTTTAAATTACAGATTCAAGCCCAGCCGCTCCATTCTGTCAACATATGGCAGTCCTGCCATCCCGGGAATTAACCTGGTGAACCTACGCTGCACTCCCTCAATAGCAAGAATGTCCTTCCTCAAATTTGGAGACCAAAACTGCACACAATACTCCAGATGTGGTCTCACTAGGGCCCTGTACAACTGCAGAAGGACCTCTTTGCTCCAAATACTTAACTCCTCTTGTTATGCAGGCCAACATGCCATTTGCTTTCTTCACTGCCTGCTGTACCTGCATGCTTACTTTCAGTGACTGATAAACAAGGACCCCCAGATCCCCTTGCACTTCCCCTTTTCCTAACTTGAGGCCATTAAATAAATAATCTGCCTTCCTGTTTTTGCCACCAAAGTGGATAACCTCACATTTATCCACAGTAAACTGCATCTGTCCACTCACCCAACGTGTCCAAGTCACCCTGCATCCTCCTCACAGGTTCACACTGCCACCCAGCTGTGTGTCATCTGCAAATTTGCTAATGTTACTTTTAATCCCTTCATCTAAATCATTGATGTATATTGTAAATAGCTGCGATCCCAGCAGCGAGCCTTGCGGTACCCCACTAGTCACAGCCTGCCATTCTGACTCAGCCAGGTCAATCACGGATGCTCTCCCCTGCATCGAAGCCATCGACACCGGGCACTGCCTCAAGAAGGCAGCATCGATCATCGAGGGTCCCCACCATCCAGGCCGTGCCCTCTTCTCACTGCTACTGATGGGCAGGAGGTACACAAGCCTCAAGTTCCACACTGAAAATAGACACAAAATACTGTAGTAACTCGGCGGGACGGGCAGCATCTCCGGAGAGAAGGAATGGGTGGCATTTCGTGCCCACATCACCCGGCTCAGGAACAGCTACTTTCCTACAACCAAGGGGCGGTGGGTAGAGCTGCTGTCTCACATTGCCAGATACACGGATTCCATCCTCACTACGGGCTTTGTACGTTCTCCCCGTGACCGCGTAGGTTTTCCCCGGGTGCTCCGGTTTCCTCCCACACTCCAAAGACGTGCAGGTTTGTAGAAACATAGAAAATAGGTGCAGGAGGAGGCCATTCGGCCCTTTGAGCCAGCACCGCCATTCATTGTGATCATGGCTGATCGATCGTCCCCTATCAATAACCCGTGCCTGCCTTCTCCCCATATCCCTTGACTCCACTAGCCCCTAGAGCTCTATCTAACTCTCTCTTAAATCCATCCAGTGACTTGGCCTCCACTGCCCTCTGTGGCAGGGAATTCCACAAATTCACAACTCTCTGGGTGAAAACGTTTTTTTCTCACCTCAGTCTTCAATGACCTCCCCTTTATTCTAAGACTGTGGCCCCTGGTTCTGGACTCGCCCAACATTGGGAACATTTTTCCTGCATCTAGCTTGTCCAGTCCTTTTATAATTGTACATGTTTCTATAAAATCCCCCCTCATCCTTCTAAACTCCAGTGAATACAAGCCTGTAGGTTAATTGGCTTCTGTAACATTTGTCCCGAGTGTGCGGAGATCGCTGGTCGGCACGGACTCGGTGGGCCGAAGGGCCTGTTTCCGCGCCGTATCTCTAAACAAAGCAAAGAATCAGCTTGTTGAACCGAGCTGGAGCGCTGTGGAGGAGCAGCTGCTTTAAGCTGGTGTATGGGGGCCGGAAATCGAAACAAATAGGAGGGACATGCAGCAGTAGAGTTGCTGCCACCCAGCGTCAGAGACCCGGGGTCGACCCTGACTATGGGTGGAGTTTGTACGTTCAAGTCAAGTCAACTTTATTTGTCACATACACATACAAGATGTGCAGTGAAATGAAAGTGGCGATTCCTGCGGATTGTGCAAAAAAAACCTACAGAACAGGACCAGTATTTACATTTAAGAAAAAATTTAAGAAGACTTTGCTGGCTTTACCTTGCACTAAACGTTATTCCCTTATCCTGTATGTGTTCACTGTGGACGGCTCGATTGTAATCATGTATTGTTTTTCCGCTGACTGGTTAGCACGCAACAAAAGCTTTTCACTGGACCTCGCTACATGTGACAATAAACTAAACTGAACAGTGAGAGGACAAGAAACCTTCAGCCATGTAGATGAGATATGCATGTGCCTTTAATGTAGTTACCTCATCACTACTAACCACTCCCCATATCACAAGTATAATTACAACCTCCCCACCCACATATCGCTCTCTAGTCCCTGTGACAGACCACGTACAGCTAGTGCTCTCTGTAATGCTGCAGTATAAGTAAATGAAGTAAAGTTACGATGTGTCGATAACACTTCTTTACATGGTGTCAGAAGTGGGATTCGAACCCACGCCTCCACTTGGATCCGTGGGCTCCCCTGCTCAGTGGCTCATGTCTCGCGCTACCAGACCCCCGATCCCGGTGGCCCAACGTTCCCTCATCCCCTCTGTCCTCAAGCCCGCTGCTGTTCAGGAACGCATTGCCTTTAAGCACGATGTTGAGAAGCATTCCCATGACAGGTCCTGCCGCCCCCTGCCGCGCCTTTTCCCCGGTCAGGTCGTCCGCATGCAGACCCCCTCCGGTCACTCCAGGCTCGCTACCGTCGTCGGCTCTGCTGGGTCGCCCAGGTCCTATCTCGTCGACCATGCGGGAACCATCTACCGCCGGTCCCGCCAACACCTGCGGCTCGTCAATGAGCCACGACCGCCGCCCGCGGATCCTTTTGCTCCCCGCTGCAATTTCAGCACCCGGGCGATGCTCTGCCCGCCACTCCTCGTATGCCACGGTCTCTACCCTCTCAGCTCTATCAGTCCAATCCTCCTCCGGCTAGTCCTCCCTCGCCTGCCCGCGCGCTGCCCGCTGCTGAACCTGCATCCCCTCCTGCCTTTCTGCCCCTGTCTACTCCATCCCCTCCCGGCTCCCCCGTTCCAGTTCGGCCGTCCGCACCTGTTCCACCTCTTCCTGCCGGAAGGGAGGATGGCGAGATGCGAACCCGGTCCGGGACGTGTTGTCAAGCCGCCTGTCCGCTATGGTGACTTTGCTTAACCGTTTCTAGCGCATGAGACGTGGTCGCCCTGTCACTACCTTGTTTGCCTTTCGTTTCCAAGGGGAAGGATGTAGATGAGATATGCATGTGCCTTTAATATAGTGACCTCATCACTACTAACCACTCCCCATATCACAAGTATAATTACAACCTCCCCACCCACATATCGCTCTCTAGTCCCTGTGACAGACCACGTACAGCTAGTACTCTCTGTAATGCTGCAGTATGAGTAAATGAAGTACAGTTACGATGTGTCGATAACACTTCTTTACAAGCCACGAGCAGCCTCCTCAGAGGTGTGGAAGGGCTTTTGTACTTGATCTACACAAGTATGATCTGACTGGATTGCATGCAGAACGGGCGTTTCACCGTATCTATGTGCACCTCTTCAATAAACTAACTAACGGGACATTTCCACGACTATATATTTTATATCGTTTTTTCAAAGCAGAATGACAGATTCACAATTAGTGCCAGTGTCAGGGTCATGAGGGGAAGGGAGGTGAATCTGTGGAATTCATTGCCACAGATGGCTGTGGGGGGCAAGACAATGGGATATCTTTAAGGCAGAGATAGATAGATTCTTGATTAGTACTGGTGTCGGGTTATAGGGAGAAGGCAGGGAAATGGGGTTAGGAGGGAGAGATAGATCAGCCATGATTGAATGGCGGAGTAGACTTGGGAGGGCTGAATAACCTAATTCTGCTCTTATCTTTTCTAGAGTCATACAGTGTCCAAACAGACCCTTCGGCCTATCTTGCCCACACTGGCCAACATGTCCCAGCTACTCTAGGCCCACTTGCCTGCCCTTTGGTCCATATCTCTCCAAACCCGTCCTATCCATGTACCTGTCTAACTGTTTCTTAAATGCTGGGATAGTCCCAGCCTCAACTACCTCCTCTGGCAGCTCGTTCCATACACCCACCACCCTCTGTGTGAAAAAGTTACCCCTCAGATTCCTATTAAATCTTTTCCCCTTCACCTTAAACCTGTGTCCTTTGGTCCT
>JAXLNO010002619.1:110001-113843 GCA_038087875.1 Malacoraja senta
CCAACCCCAGCCCCAGCTCCAGCTCCAGCCCCAGCCCTCCCTGTATTGTTCACCGAGTCTCCCCCGGGGATAGAGATAGAGGGGGAGGAGGGAGGGAGCCGGAGCCGGGTCTGTGAGCGTGAAACACGGCGATGGACGGGCGGCAGCGCTGTCCCGGGACCGACCCCTCCTCCCCCTCTCCTTCCTTCCCTGCCTCCCTCCTCTTTCCCTACCTCCCTCTTCTCCTTCCCTACCTTCTCTCCTTCCCTCCCTCTTCTCCTTCCCTCCCTCCTCTCCTTCCTTCCCTCCCTCTTCTCCTTCCTTCCCTCCCTCTTCTCCTTCCTTCCCTCCTTCCCTCCCTCTTCTCCTTCCTTCCCTACCTTCTCTCCTTCCCTCCCTCTTCTCCTTCCCTCCCTCCTCTCCTTCCTCCCTCCCTCTTCTCCTTCCTTCCCTCCCCTCTCCTTCCTTCCCTCCCTCCTCTTTCCCTACCTCCCTCTTCTCCTTCCCTACCTTCTCTCCTTCCCTCCCTCCTCTCCTTCCTTCCCTCCCTCTTCTCCTTCCTTCCCTCCCTCTTCTCCTTCCTTCCCTCCTTCCCTCCTCTTCTCCTTCCTTCCCTACCTTCTCTCCTTCCCTCCCTCTTCTCCTTCCTTCCCTCCCTCTTCTCCTTCCTTCCTCCTTCCTTCCCCTCCCTCTTCTCCTTCCTTCCCTCCCTCTTCTCCTTCCTTCCCTCCTTCCTTCTCTCCCTCTTCTCCTTCCTCCTTCTTTCTCCTTCCTTCCCTCCCTCCCTCTTCTCCTTAATTCCCTCCCTCCTCTCCTTCCTTTCTCTCATTCCCTCCCTCTTCTTCCTTCCCTCCTCCTTTCTCTCCTTCGCTCCCTCCTTCTCTCCTTCCCTTCCCTCTTTCCCTCCCTTCTCTCCTTCCCTTCCCTCTTTCCCTTCCTCCCTCCCCCCTCCACCCCAATCTCCCGTTCACCCCTCTCTCTCTCTCTCCCTCCCTCTGTCTATCTTCCCTCCTGCCCCCTCCCTCTATCCTCTCTCCTGTTTCGGTCTCAATGCTCCCCCACATTCCACAGGCCACAACCTCTGTGTGTTGAATGTGTGCACAGATCGATCTCTCTCTCCCCCCTCCCACACCTCAGCCCAGGGGCAGACGAGGTGCCAGACAGCCTTGACGTGTGGGGGGGAGTTTATTCCAAGGCTGTGACTCCCTCCCCACTGCCAAATTCCTCACTTCCCATTATCAGAGCAGAAATACTTAAACTGTGTGTAGGAAGGAACTGCAGATTCTGGTTTAAACCAAAGATAGACTATTATTATTATTGCACTGTTATTGTTTTTTTCCCCCCTGAGTTTTTGTTATATTATTTATTATGTTTGCATATTCTGTTGTGCTGCAGCAAGTAAGAATTTAATTGTTCCATCTGGGGCCACAGTTTGAGAATAAGGAGTAAGCCATTTAGAACGGAGACGAGGAAACACTTTTTCTCACAGAGTGGTGAGTCTGTGGAATTCTCTGCCTCAGAGGGCGGTGGAGGCCGGTTCTCTGGATGCTTTCAAAGAGAGAGCTAGATTGGGCCTTAAAGATAGCGGAGTCAGGGGATATGGGGAGAAGGCAGGAACGGGGTACTGATTGGGGATGATCAGCCATGATCACATTGAATGGCGGTGCTGGCTCGAAGGGCCAAATGGCCTCCTCCTGCACCTATTGTCTATTGTCATATGACAATAAAACACTCTTGACTCTTGGTCCTAGACTCTCCCACCAGTGGAAACATCCTCTCCACATCCACGTGTTGGAAAGAACTGCAGATGCTGGTATAAACCGAAGATAGACACAAAGTGCTGGAGTAACTCAGCGGGTCAGGCAGCATCTCTGGAGAGAAGGGAATGGGCGACGTTTCGGGTCGAGACCCTTCTTTTTAGAATTTAAACGTTTCTTGAAGATCATCCTCTCATCCTTCTAAATTCCAGTGCATCTAAGCCCAGAGGGAGAGTGTGGAGGTTGAAGAGGGGGTAAGAGAGAGTGGGAGGGGGAATGTGAGATTGAGGGGAGGGGATCTAAGAGAGGGGGGAGTGTGGGGGGAGGGGGAGTGTGAGATTGAGGGACAGAGGGGAGTCTAAGAGAGAGGGGGGAGTGTGGGAGAGGGGGAGTGTGAGATTGAGGGACAGAGGGGAGTCTAAGAGAGAGGGGGAGTGTGGGGGGAGGGGGAATGTGAGATTGAGGGACAGAGGGGGAGTCTAAGAGAGAGGGGTGAGTGTGAGATTGAGGGACAGAGGGGGAGTCTAAGAGAGAGGGGTGAGTGTGAGATTGAGGGACAGAGGGGGAGTCTGAGAGGGGGGAGTGTGGGAGAGGGGGTCCCTTCTTCTAATCAAGGCTCTCGACCCGAAACATCACCCATCCCTTCTCTCCAGCGATGCTGCCTGACCCGCTGAGATACTCCAGCACTTTTGTGCCTCTCTTCAATATGCCAACTTTGCTTTGCCAGATCCGTTTGCAAAGGATCTGCCGACTCCAGATCTCCTCTCCAGACTGCATGGAATCCACCCAAACTAAACAGCTTTTCCCTGCTCACCGTCCTTCAGCCCATCAGGTTGCTGCTAGACCGGTCTCATCTCCCCACCTTCTGTCCACTCCTGGATACTGCCTCTCACAGAAAATGTAGGCCTCTGTTGTGGTATTGGGATTGTAAATGTACCACAGGGTTCAGTGCCGTTTGTGGAACGTTTTGACACCTTGAATGTGAGTGCAGGGGGGGGGGGACTGATCATCAGCAGTAAGTTTTGCGAATATCACAGCATCTGGCAGCGTTGTGGGTGGCAAGGAGATCTCGATTATTGGCGTGTTAGCTGATGGAATTGAGTGTGAGTTTATGGTCACGTGTACCGAGGTAAAGGTGAAACGTGTTTGTTGCGTGCTAACCAGTCAGCAGCAAGACAACACATGATTTTTTTTTTTTTTTTTTTTTTTTTTTTTTTTTTTTTTTTTTTTTAGAAGTTACGGTAGATTACAGTAATGTACAACACGTATATATTAATACATTTTTTGTACCGCTTCACTTTTTAAACTTTAAGAAAGAAAAAGAAAGAAGTAAGAAAAGTGAAGAAAGTGCGCAAAGGTTGTGAAGTGCAAAAGAGTGTTGGGAAAAGAAAGCCCCTTAGAAAAGAGGTTAGAGAAGGAAGTAAAGTTAGAAAATAGACCCTAGAAAAAAAAAGAGAAAGAAAGAAGGAACAATCGCTCTATTATAACTCTTATACCATACTTCATAGAGAAGGAACTACCAAAGACACATGATTACTATCGATCTGTCCACAGTGCACGGATACATGATAAAGGGAATAACGTTTTGTGCAAACTAAAGTCCGATCAAAGATAGTCCGAGGGTCTCCAATGAGGTAGATAGTAGCTCAGTACTGCTCTCTAGTTGTTGATAGGATGGCCGATAGTTCAGTTGCCTGATAGCAAATAGCTGGGAAGAAACTGTCCCTGAATCTGGAGGTGTGTGCGTTTCCACACTTCTGTACCTCTTGCCCGATGGAAGAGGGAGTGACCGGGGGTGAGACCGGTCCTTGATGATGCTGCTGGCCTTGCCGAAGCAGCGTGAGGTGTAGATGGAGTCAATGGAAGGGAGGTTTGTGTGTGTGATGGTCTGGGCTGCGTCCACATTCGCTTTGATTTCTTGCGGTCTTGGATAGAGCTGTTCCCAAACCGTGCCGTGATGCAGCCCGATAAAATGCTTTCTACAGCGCATCTGTAGAAGTTGGTGAGAGTTGTTGGGGACTTGCCGAACTTCCTAAGCCTTCTAAGGGAGTAAAGGCTTTGTGGCCAAGTTTGCAGATGATAAGATAGGTGGAGGGGCAGGCAGTG
>JAXLNO010002619.1:114043-170705 GCA_038087875.1 Malacoraja senta
GTTGCACGTAAGGTCATCGGGTCAAAGGGCATGACGCACGGAGCAGCTCAATCCATGTGGGGTACATGGCAGCTGTTCTGCTAATACATGGAACGCATACTTTCTTACCCGTTAAAAAACGCCGAAATGGCCAATTTTTGCGCTGTAAATAATTGTGGAAATCGGGGTAAGCATGAGAGACATTTATCCTACTTCAGAATTCCAAAAGTGAGGAGGAATGATGGTAGATAGAAGCGAGAGCTGAAGGGACAACAACAGGTAAAGTGGTTGGCGAACATTGGCCGTGCAGATATCAAGATGGAAAATATTGGCAATTATCGCATTTGCTCGCTGCATGTCATCAACAGTCAGGCATTATTTGTGTTTTTTCTTGAATCCTTTGGTATCTAAAAAGTTTCAGAAGTGATAAATCTGGGTGTAAAATGTTAAAATCGCCCATGGTTCTGAAGTGGGTTTTTACATGCAAAAGGAAAACGCTTCTTTAGCTAAATGTATCATTAAAAAAATCTCCAGACTTACGAGTGGTGTGTGGAAAAGTAAGTTTTCTATCATTATGCTATTGAGATGTATATTTTGGCAAATAATAAAATGTCTTGACAGCTTAAATACCCACTCCCTTTCAAAGATATTGTCAACTATTGAGGTTGATTATGTCCAATTAACAGCTAACAATTATGCCATTCCTTGGCTTGCATCTGAGCAAAATGTAATTCAAAACCCACGTATGGTTTGTGATTTTTTTTTAATGATAAATTTTGCTTCAGAAGCGTTTTCTTTTTGCATGTAAAAACCCACTTCAGAACCATGGGCGATTTAAAAAATTTACAGCCAGATATATCACTTCTGCAACTTTTTAGATACCAAAGGAATTAAGAAAAAAAACAAATAATGCCTTACTGCTGATGAAATGCAGTGAGCAAATGTGATAATTGCCAATATTTTCAATCTTGATATCTGCATGGCCAATGTTCGCCAACCACTTTAGCGGTTGTTGTCCCTTCAGCTGCCGTTTCTCTCTACCATCATTTCTCCTCACTTTTGGAATTCTAAAGTAGGATAAATGTCTCTCACGCTTACCCCGATTTCCATAATTATTTACAGCGTTAAAATTGGCTATTTCGGCAGTTTTTAACAGGTCCTTTACATTGGAAGCCATGGTCAGTGCTTACCTGCAGTTCATCACGTGTACTCCAGTTGGCGTTGCGTGGCAACAGTACGGGTCACGGCTCCCTATAAACCAGCATCTGCAGTTCCTTGTTTCTACATCGTCCCATCACTTGCCGACTCTTTTCCCTCTCCATCCAGCCGCTCACCTCCCTTCACCGGCTTTCTCCCCTCTCCCACTTCAGTCTAGCATTAGGATCCCGGTCAGGAATGTCCATCTGTCCATTTCCCTCCGCCGATGCTGCCCGTCTCCTCTGGCAATGTGGGCGATTTTTTTCCCCCTCAAAATTGCAGCGTCTGTCTGCCGGTTTCTGCTGTCTCTCCTCACATCGGTGAGACCAAGCGTAGGCTTGGCGATCGTTTCGCCGAACACCTCCACTCGGTCCGCACTAACCAACCTGACCTCCCGGTGGCTCACCACTTCAACTCCCCCTCCCATTCCGAATCCGACCTCTCTGTCCTGGGCCTCCTCCATGGCCAGAGTGAGCACCACCGGAAATTGGAGGAACAGCACCTCATATTCCGCTTGGGCAGTCTGCACCCTGGTGGTATAAACATTGAATTCTCCCAATTCCGTTAGCCCTTGCTGTCTCCTCCCCTTCTCAGCTCTCCCTCAGCCCTCGGGCTCCTCCTCCTCCTTTTTCCTTTCTTCTCCCCGCCCCCCCCACCCTCCATCAGTCTGAAGAAGGGTTTCGGCCCGAAACGTTGCCTATTTCCTTCGCTCCATAGATGCTGCAGCACCCGCTGAGTTTCTCCAGCACTTTTGTCTACCTTCGATTTTCCAGCATCTGCAGTTCCTTCCTAAACACACTGTCCCTGGGAGTATGTGTGTGACGGGACGGGTCGGTGAGGGGGGAGCTTCACCCTGTGTCATAGATACATAGAAAATAGGTGCAGGAGTAGGCCATTCGGCCCTTCGAGCCTGCACCGCGATTCAATATGATCATGGCTGATCATCCAACTCAGTATCCCGTACCTGCCTTCTCTCCATACCCCCTGATCCCCTTAGCCACAAGGGCCACATCTAACTCCCTCTTAAATATAGCCAATGAACTGGCCTCAACTACCCTCTGTGGCAGAGTTCCAGAGATTCACCACTCTCTGTGTGAAAAAGTTTTTCCTCATCTCGGTCTTAAAGGATTTCCCCCTTATCCTTAAGCTGTGACCCCTTGTCCTGGACTTCCCCAACATCGGGAACAATCTTCCTGCATCTAGCCTGTCCAACCCCATAAGAATTTTGTACGTTTCTATAAGATCCCCGCTCAATCTCCTAAATTCTAGCGAGTATAAGCCAAGTCTATCCAGTCTTTCTTCATATGAAAGTCCTGACATCCCAGGAATCAGTCTGGTGAACCTTCTCTGCACTCCCTCTATGGCTATAATGTCCTTCCTCAGATTTGGAGACCAAAACTGTACGCAATACTCCAGGTGTGGTCTCACCAAGACCCTGTACAACTGCAGTAAAACCTCCCTGCTCCTATACTCAAATCCTCTTGCTATGAAGGCCAACATACCATTCGCTTTCTTCACTGCCTGCTGCACCTGCATGCCTACTTTCAATAACTGGTGTACCATGACACCCAGGTCTCACTGCATCTACCCATTTCCTAATCGGCCACCATTTAGATAATAGTCTGCCTTCCCGTTTTTGCCACCAAAGTGGATAACCTCACATTTATCCACATTATACTGCATCTGCCAAACATTTGCCCACTCACCCAGCCTATCCAAGTCACCTTGCAGTCTCCTAGCATCCTCCTCACAGCTAACACTGCCCCCCAGCTTAGTGTCATCCGCAAACTTGGAGATGTTGCTTTTAATTCCCTCGTCCAGATCATTAATATAAATTGTAAATAGCTGGGGTCCCAGCACTGAGCCTTGCGTTACCCCACTAGTCACTGCCTGCCATTGTGAAAAGGACCCGTTTACTCCTACTCTTTGCTTCCTGTTTGCCAGCCAGTTCTCTATCCACATCAATACTGAACCCCCAATACCGTGTGATTTAAGTTTGTAACCTAATCTCTTATGTGGTACCTTGTCGAAAGCCTTCTGAAAGTCCAGATACAACACATCCACTGGTTCTCCCCTATCCACTCTACTAGTTACATCCTCGAAAAATTCTATAAGATTCGTCAGACACGATTTACCTTTCGTAAATCCATGCTGACTTTGTCCAATGATTTTACCACTTTCCAAATGTGCTGCTATCCCATCTTTAATAACTGACTCTAGCAGTTTCCCCACTACCGATGTTAGACTAACTGGTCTGCAATTCCCCGTTTTCTCTCTCCCTCCCTTCTTAAAAAGTGGGGTTACGTTTGCTACCCTCCAATCCTCAGGAACTACTCCAGAATCTAAGGAGTTTTGAAAAATTATCACTAATGCATCCACTATTTCTGGAGCTACTTCCTTAAGTACTCTGGGATGCAGCCTATCTGGCCCTGGTGATTTATCGGCCTTTAATCCATTCAATTTACCCAACACCACTTCCCGACTAACCTGGATTTCACTCAGTTCCTCCATCTCCTTTGACCCGCGGCCCCCTGCTATTTCCGGCAGATTATTTATGTCTTGTTTAGTGAAGACGGAACCAAAGTAGTTATTCAATTGGTCCGCCATATCCTTGTTCCCCATGATCAATTCACCTGTTTCTGACTGCAAGGGACCTACATTTGTTTTAACTAATCTCTTTCTCTTCACATATCTATAAAAACTTTTGCAGTCAGTTTTTATGTTCCCTGCCAGTTTCCTTTCATAATCTATTTTCCCTTTCCTAATTAAGCCCTTTGTCCTCCTCTGTTGGTCTCTGACTTTCTCCCAGTCCTCTGGTATGCTGCTTTTTCTGGCTAATTTGTACGCATCATCTTTTGCTTTGATACTATCCCTGGTTTCCCTTGTTATCCACAGATGCACTACCTTCCCTGATTTATTCTTTTGCCAAACTGGGATGAACAATTTTTGTAGTTCATCCATGCAGTCTTTAAATGCCTTCCATTGCATATCCACCGTCAACCCTTTTAGAACTAATTGCCAGTCAATCTTGGCCAATTCACATCTCATACCCTCAAAGTTACCTTTCTTTAAGTTCAGAACCGTTGTTTCTGAATTAACCATGTCACTCTCCATCCTAATGAAGAACTCAAGCATATTATGGTCACTCTTGCCCAAGGGGGCACGCACAACAAGACTGCTAACTAACCCTTCCTCATTACTCAATACCCAGTCTAGAATAGCCTGCTCTCTCGTTGGTTCCTCTACATGTTGGTTTAGATAACTATCCCGCATACATTCCAAGAAATCCTCTTCCTCAGCACCCCTGCCAATTTGATTCACCCAATCTATATGTAGATTGAAGTCACCCATTATAACTGTTTTGCCTTTGTTGCACGCATTTCTAATTTCCTGTTTGATGCCATCCCCAACTTCACTACTACTGCTAGGTGGCCTGTACACAACACCCACCAGCGTTTTCTGCCCCTTAGTGTTTCGCAGCTCTACCCATACCGATTCCACATCCTCCAAGCTAATGTCCTTCCTTTCCACTGCGTTAATCTCCTCTCTAACCAGCAACGCTACCCCACCTCCTTTTCCTTTCTCTCTATCCCTGAATATTGAATATCCCTGGATGTTCAGCTCCCAGCCTTGGTCACCCTGGAGCCATGTCTCCGTGATCCCAACTATATCATAATCATTAATTGCTATCTCCACGTTCAACTCATCCACCTTATTACGAATGCTCCTTGCATTGAGACACAAAGCCTTCAGGCTTGTTTTTACAACGCCCTTACCCCTTATACAATTATGTTGAAAAGTGGCTCTTTTTGATTTTTGCCCTGGATTTGTCTGCCTGCCACTTTTACTTTTCACCTTGCTACCTATTGCTTCCGCCCGCATTTTACACCCCTCTGTTTCTCTGCTCACCCATTTAAGAACCCCACCACCTCTTATTCTCTGTTTATTATTGTTTTCTTCTTTCCCCCCTACATGTTGGGTCTGAGTGCTTTCCTTCTCTGCCTCCTGCCTCACACACTGTCTAATAGCATTCTCTATTTGAGTCCCTCCCCCCAACCATTCTAGTTTAAAGTCTCCCCAGTAGCCTTTGCAGATCTCCCCGCCAGGATATCGGTCCCCCTCAGGTTCAAGTGCAACCCATCCTTTTTGTACAGGTCGAACCTTCCACAAAAGAGGTCCCAATGATCCAGAAATTTGAATCCCTGCCTTCTGCACCAGTCCTTCAGCCACGCATTTATCCTCCACCTCGCTCCATTCCTACTCTCACTGTCGCGTGGCACAGGCAGTAATCCCGAGATTGTTACCTTTGCTGTCCTTCTCTTTAACTCCCCTCCTAACTCCCTAAATTCTCCTTTCAGGACCTCTTCTCTTTTTTTACCTATGTCATTGGTACCTATATGTACCACGACCTCGGTCTCCTCTCCCTGCCCTTTCAGGATATCTTGGACACGTTGAGACACATCACAGACCCTGGCACCAGGGAGGCAAACTACCATCCGGGTCTCCCGACTGCGTCCACAGGTGTCTGACCCTGTCCCTGGTGCCAGTGTGAATGGTGGGCGATCGGGAGGGGGGGGGTGAAGCTAAGTGCGTTCCCCCTCCTCGCTCTGTCCCCTGGACAGCCCACCCCCCCTCCGCCCCTCGCACCCTGGTCCAGACTGTCTGCTCTGTGTCTCCCCACATCCCAGATAGCGACTCGGAGGAGGAGGAGGCGCAGGAGGAGGAGGGGGAGAGTGGTGAGCTGCGGACCCACCACACCATCTCTCACCGGGGCAGGCTGCTAACGTTTCAGTCCAGGGACACGTAATGGAGGAGGCCAGCCTGCTAGAGTACTGTATGGACCATGCGTTATGCAATCCACTGTTTTCTTTTGATAAAGTGCCTCGCAGGAGGTGTGGAACCTTTCCGGAGCAGGCGTGGCCCTGGCGGGCTGGTGTCAACTTCTTCAACCCGCGGGGACAGTGTGCGAGAGAGTGTTGGAAAGTGTGTGTCTGAGAGAGCGTGTGTCTGGGGGAGTGTGTGAGTGAGACTGAGTGTGAGTGAGCAGGTGTGTGAATGGGTACATGTTGGTGAGTGTGTGTGTGTGATTGTGCATGTGATTGATTCTGTGTAGGAAAGAACTGCAGATGCTGGTTTAAATCGAAGGCAGACACAAAAAGCTGGAGTAACTCGGTGACGTTTCGGGTCGAGACCCTTCAGACTTCTTCAGATTGATTCTGTGTGTGTGAATGTGTGTGAGCGTGTGTGGGTGGGTGAGTGTGTGGGTGAGTGTGAGTCGGTGTGAGTGTGGGTAAGTGTGCGGGTGAGTGCGAGTCGGTGGGTGGGTGAGTGTGGGTGGGTGAGTGTTGGTGGGTGTGGGTGAGTGAGTGTGTGTGTGAGTGTGAATGTGTGTGGGTGGGTGAGTGAGTGTGTGGTGGGTGAGTGTGTGTGTGGGTGAATGTGGGTGCGTGGGTGGGTGAGTGGGTGTGAGTGAGTGTGTGGGTGAGTGAGTGTGAGTGTGGGTGAGAGTGTGATTGAGTGGGTGTGTGATTGAGTCGTGAGTGTGGGTGGGTGGGCGAGTGAGTGTGTGAGTGAGTGTGTGATTGAGTCGTGAGTGTGGGTGGGTGGGTGGTGTGTGATTGAGTGGGTGTGTGCGTGTGTCGGTGTATGAGTGTGAGTGTGTAATTGAGTGGGTGGGTGAGTTGGTGTAAGTGTGGGTGTGAGTGAGTGTGTGTAATTGAGTGGGTGAGTAGGTGTATGGGTGGGTGAGTGAGCGTGCAAGTGAGTGAGTTGTATGAGTGAGTATATGTATGCACAGTGGGTTTGTAATAGCGCAGATTGTGTGACTGAATATGTTTCCCTATAGGTGTCTATGTTTCTGTGTGAGAATGTGTTTCTGTTGACTTTTGGTGTGTGTCTATCTGTGTGTGAATATATTTCTGAGTGTGTATGTTTCTGCGTGTCTATATTTTTGTGTGAGTGTGCTTCTGTGTGTCTATGTCTGTGTGTCTGCGTCTCTGTCTCTGCTTGTCTCTGTCTCTGTGTGTCTCTGCTTGTCATTGTGTGTCTATGTCTCTGTGTGTCTCTGCTTGTCTCTGTGTGTCTATGTCTCTGTGTGTCTATGTCTCTGTGTGTCTATGTCTCTGTGTGTCTATGTCTGCGTCTCTGTGTGTCTATGTCTCTGTGTGTCTATGTGTGTCTATGTGTCTATGTCTCTGTGTGTCTATGTCTCTGTGTGTCTATGTCTCTGTGTGTCTATGTCTCTGTGTGTCTATGTCTCTGTGTGTCTATGTGTGTCTATGTGTCTATGTCTCTGTGTGTCTATGTCTCTGTGTGTCTGTGTGTCTATGTCTCTGTGTGTCTATGTCTGTGTGTCTATGTCTCTGTGTGTCTATGTCTCTGTGTGTCCATTTGTCTATGTGTCTATGTCTCTGTGTGTCTATGTCTCTGTGTCTCTGTGTGTCTATGTCTCTGTGTGTCTATGTCTCTGTGTGTCTATGTCTCTGTGTGTCTATGTCTCTGTGTGTCTGTCTCTGTGTGTCTATGTCTCTGTGTGTCTCTGCTTGTCTCTGCTTGTCTCTGTGTGTCTCTGCTTGTCTCTGTGTGTCTATGTCTCTGTGTGTCTATGTCTCTGTGTGTCTATGTCTCTGTGTGTCTATGTCTCTGTGTGTCTATGTCTCTGTGTGTCTATGTCTCTGTGTGTCTATGTCTCTGTGTGTCTATGTCTCTGTGTGTCTATGTCTCTGTGTGTCTATGTCTCTGTGTGTCTATGTCTCTGTGTCTATGTCTCTGTGTGTCTATGTCTCTGTGTGTCTGTGTGTCTATGTCTCTGTGTGTCTATGTGTCTATGTCTGTGTGTGTCTATGTCTCTGTGTGTCTGTGTGTCTATGTCTCTGTGTGTCTACGTGTCTATGTCTCTGTGTGTCTATGTCTGTGTGTGTCTATGTCTCTGTGTGTCTATGTCTGTGTGTGTCTATGTCTGTGTGTGTCTATGTCTCTGTGTGTCTATGTCTCTGTGTGTCTATGTCTCTGTGTCTGTGTGTCTATGTCTCTGTGTGTCTATGTGTCTATGTCTCTGTGTGTCTATGTCTGTGTGTGTCTATGTCTCTGTGTGTCTATGTCTGTGTGTGTCTCTGTCTCTGTGTGTCTCTGTCTCTGTGTGTCTCTGTCTCTGTGTGTCTATGTCTCTGTGTGTCTCTGCTTGTCTCTGTGTGTCTATGTCTGTGTGTGTCTATGTCTCTGTGTGTCTATGTCTCTGTGTGTCTATGTCTGTGTGTCTATGTCTGTGTGTCTATGTCTCTGTGTGTCTATGTCTCTGTGTGTCTATGTCTCTGTGTGTCTATGTCTCTGTGTGTCTATGTCTCTGTGTGTCTCTGCTTGTCTCTGTGTGTCTATGTCTCTGTGTGTCTATGTCTCTGTGTGTCTCTGCTTGTCTCTGTGTGTCTATGTCTCTGTGTGTCTCTGCTTGTCTCTGTGTCTATGTCTCTGTGTCTATGTCTGTGTGTCTATGTCTCTGTGTGTCTATGTCTCTGTGTGTCTATGTCTCTGTGTGTCTATGTCTCTGTGTGTCTGTCTCTGTGTCTATGTCTCTGTGTGTCTCTGCTTGACTCTGTGTGTCTATGTCTCTGTGTGTCTCTGCTTGTCTCTGTGTGTCTATGTCTGTGTGTCTATGTCTCTGTGTGTCTCTGCTTGTCTCTGTGTGTCTATGTCTCTGTGTGTCTCTGCTTGTCTCTGTGTGTCTATGTCTCTGTGTGTCTATGTCTCTGTGTGTCTATGTCTCTGTGTGTCTATGTCTCTGTGTGTCTATGTCTCTGTGTGTCTATGTCTCTGTGTGTCTATGTCTCTGTGTGTCTATGTCTCTGTGTGTCTATGTCTCTGTGTGTCTATGTCTCTGTGTGTCTACGTCTCTGTGTGTCTACGTCTGTGTGTGTCTACGTCTGTGTGTGTCTATGTCTGTGTGTGTCTATGTCTCTGTGTGTCTATGTCTCTGTGTGTCTATGTCTCTGTGTGTCTATGTCTCTGTGTGTCTATGTCTCTGTGTGTCTGTGTGTCTATGTCTGTGTGTGTCTATGTCTCTGTGTGTCTGTGTGTCTATGTCTCTGTGTGTCTATGTGTCTATGTCTCTGTGTGTCTATGTCTGTGTGTGTCTATGTCTGTGTGTGTCTATGTCTGTGTGTCTATGTCTGTGTGTGTCTATGTCTGTGTGTCTATGTCTGTGTGTGTCTATGTCTGTGTGTCTGTGTGTCTATGTCTCTGTGTGTCTATGTCTGTGTGTGTCTATGTCTCTGTGTGTCTATGTCTGTGTGTGTCTATGTCTGTGTGTGTCTCTGTCTCTGTGTGTCTCTGTCTCTGTGTGTCTCTGTCTCTGTGTGTCTATGTCTCTGTGTGTCTCTGCTTGTCTCTGTGTCTATGTCTCTGTGTGTCTATGTCTCTGTGTGTCTATGTCTCTGTGTGTCTATGTCTCTGTGTGTCTATGTCTGTGTGTCTATGTCTGTGTGTCTATGTCTCTGTGTGTCTATGTCTCTGTGTGTCTATGTCTCTGTGTGTCTATGTCTCTGTGTGTCTCTGCTTGTCTCTGTGTGTCTATGTCTCTGTGTGTCTCTGCTTGTCTCTGTGTGTCTATGTCTCTGTGTGTCTCTGCTTGTCTCTGTGTGTCTATGTCTCTGTGTGTCTCTGCTTGTCTCTGTGTGTCTATGTCTCTGTGTGTCTATGTCTCTGTGAGTCTATGTCTCTGTGTGTCTATGTCTCTGTGTGTCTATGTCTCTGTGTGTCTATGTCTCTGTGTGTCTATGTCTCTGTGTGTCTATGTCTCTGTGTGTCTCTGCTTGTCTCTGTGTGTCTATGTCTGTGTGTCTATTTCTCTGCTTGTCTCTGTGTGAAAATTGTTTCTGTGTGTGTCCATGTGTATTTCTGTATCTAAATATGTTTCAATGAATATTTGTGTTTCTCTCTGTGTCTGTTTCTGTCTGTGTGTAAGCCTGGCTGTGTGTGTGTATGTATGTGTAGGTGTATCTGTTTCAGTGTGTCAGTTTCTGCGTGTGTATCATGTATATGTGTGTGTATCAGTTTCTGTGTGTGCATGCCTACCTGTGTGTGTGTGTCTGCCTGTGTGTGTGTGTCAGTTTCTGTGTGTGCATGCCTACCTGTGTGTGTGTGTATGCCTATTTTTCTGTGTGTGTCTGCCTACCAGTGTGTGTATTTCTCTTTGACTGTCTGCCTATCTTTGTGCGTGAATGTGTGTCCGTGTGTCTCGATCTCTGTGCATGCCTATGTCTGTGTGTGTGTGTGTGTGTGTGTGTCTGCCTGTCTCCGTGTGTATGTCTCCATGAGTCAGTGATTCTCTATGTGTGCACACGTATGTTCCTGCACCGGCATTGTGAGGGACTGCATACACGCATACAGTACACACACGCCAACCACTCACTATCCTGACTGGATGAAGAGGCAGATAAATCAGGCAGGGGGGATCAGTGTGCCTCAACACCAAAGCAGAAGCATCCAAGAGACTTCACCAGGCCAGAGGATGGGGCGTGGGCTCTTCCCTGGTCCCGGCACCCCTACTCACGGAGGACGGAGCTGAGGGAAACGAGAGGTGATCTTATCAAAAGATAATGTGAAAGTTAGCGGTAGGAGCAGACTCGCCCTCCCTCCCCTCGTTCACAATCCACTTTTTAAAATGAGCTCACAATAACAGCACTGTGGTGCAGCAATAGAGCTGTGGCCTCACAGCACCACAGAACCGGCTTCGATCCTGAGCACAGGTGCTGTCTGTACGGCGTTCGTACGTTCTCCCTGTGATCATGTGAGTTTTCTCCGGGTGCTCCAGTTTCCTCCCACATCTCAAAGAAGTAGGGGTTTGCAGATTAATTAGCTTCTGTAAATTGTCCCTGGTATGTAGGGATGTTTAGTGCAAGGTGAAGTCTGATTAAAGTTAGTCCGAGGGTCTCCAATGAGGTAGATTGTACCTCAGGACTGCTCTCTAGTTGTTAATGGCATGATTCAGTTGCATAATAACAGCTGGGAAGAAACTGTCCCTGAATTTGGAGGTGTGCCTTTTCACACTTCTGTACCTCAAGAAGAACTCCCACATTTTGTATGATTCAAGTCCAAAGTTGTTAAAAATTTAGTCTTAACGTTGCCATAAAGGGAAGTGCAACAGGTAGTGCAAAGAGACAAATACCAGGGTGCGCTATATAGTGCTATAGTGTTCCAGTTTCAGGGAAAACGCAGGTTTAAAAAAAGTGTTAGGCCTACAATGAGATGGGTTGGAAGATCGGGACTACACCCTTGTCTTAGTTCCTTACAGGGCAGTGGACATTTTATCTGACCTTCTGCTTGATTGTCAGGGACAAAATTATTTTGCTGCACAAACTTTGCAGCAACACTGATTGTATTGTTAGTACATTCTTTAAGCTTTGCAGTATTGTAGAATTAAGATTTGGTAGGTAAGTAAGTAAGTTTATTGGCCAAGTATTCACATACAAGGAATTTTCCTTGGTGCTCCGCCCACAAATAACAACATGACATACAGTGACAGTTACGAATGACTCAGAAAACACTAAACATTAATAATAATAAAACATTAATGATAAAACACCATTGATCAAGCATGTGAACCAACAAAATACCAGATCAAAGGGAGGCTACAGATTTTTTGGCTGTTGAGTAGAGCAACTACTCGTGGATAAAAACAGTTTTTATGTCTGGCTGTGGCAGCTTTGACAGCCCAGAGTCGCCTTCCAGAGGGAAGTGATTCAAAGAGTTTGTGGCCAGGGTGAGAGGGGTCAGAGATGATCTTGCCCGCTCGCTTCCCTGGCCCTTGCAGTGTACAGTTCATCAATTTAGGGAAGGTTGCAGCCAATAATCTTCTCTGCTGATCGGACGATTCGCTGCAGCCTCCAGGTGTCGTGCTTGGTGGCTGAGCCAAACCAGACCATGATGGAGAAGGTGAGAACAGACTCTACGATGGCCGTGTTTGGTGTTTTAGTTTTAGAGATACAGTATGGAATCAGGCCCTTCAGCCCACTGAGTCCGCGCCGACCAGCGATCCCCGCATATTAATACTATCCTACACACACTAGGGACAATTTACAGTTATAAAAAGCCAATTAACCTATAAACCTGTACTTCTTTGGAGTGTGGGACGAAACCAAAGATCTCGGAGAAAACCCATGGGGTCGCGGAGAGAATGTACAAACTCCGTGCAGACAGCACCCGTAGTCAGGATCGAAGCCAGGTCTCTGGCGCTGTGTGACGATTGTAAGCAATTTTGGTCCCTCCCCATATCAAAGGAAGGATGTGCTGGCATTGGAGAGGGTCCAGAGGAAGTTTACAAGAATGGGGTTGATTGGGTTAACATATGATGAGCATTTGATGGCACTGGGCCTGTATTCGCTGGAGTTTAGAAGGATGAGGGGGGGAATCTCATTGAAACATACAGAATAGTGAAACATAATGAATAGTTAAATGTCAGGATAGAGTTTATGATTCCATTAGTGGAAGAGCCTAGGACCAGAGGCCATAGCCACAGAATAAAAGATGCACCTTAAGGAGGTGAGGAATTTCTTTAGTCAGAGGGTGGTAAATCTGTGGAATTCATTGCCACAACATTTTTCAGGCAGAGATAGATAGATTAGTATGGGTGTCAGGGGTTATGGGACAAAGGCAGGAGAATGGGTTTGAGAGCAATAAATAGATCAGCCACAATTGAATGGCGGAGTAGACGTGATGGGCCAAAAACATTTCACCCAGAGAGATGTGAATCTGTGGAATTCCCTGCCACACATATATATATATACGTAGCTCTTAGGGCTAACGGAATCAAGGGATGTGAGGAGAAAGCAGAAACAGGGTACTGATTTTGGATGATCAGCCATGATTATATTGAATGACGGTGCTGTCTCGAAGAGCCGAATGGCATTTTTCCTGCACCTATATTCAATGTTTCTAATGGCCTAATTCTACTCCTGGAACTTCTGAAATATGTAGGAAGGAACTGCTGAGGTTGAAGAAGAGAGAGAGAGAGAGGAGAGGAAGAGGTGATAGTGGGAGGCAGGAGAGGGGACAGATGGAGGATGGGGAGATAAGGGTAGGAGTGAGGCATGAGGAGGGGGAGAGATGGGAGGTGAGGGTGGAGGGGAAGGGAGGGGAAGAGAAGGCAAGATAGGGAGGGTGTGAAGAGGAGGGAGGGAGTGTAGAGGGGGGGAGGATAGTTGACAGGAGAGAGTCGGGGAGGCGAGTGTAGGGGTGAGAGGGAAGGGGATAAAGGGAGGGGAGAGTTGGGGAGACAAAATGCTGGAGTAGCTTAGTGGGTGAGGCAGCATTTCGGGAGAGAAGGAATGGCCAACTTTTCAGGTCGAGACCCTTCAGACATGTCAGGGGAGGGGGCGGGACAAAGATAGAATGTAATGAGACTAGTTGGAGAACTGGGAAGGGGAAAGGCATGGAGAGAGAAAGCAAGGGCTATCTGAAGTTAGAGAAGTCAATGTTCATACCGCTGGGGTGTAAACTACCCAAGCGAAACGAGGTACTGTTCCTCCAATTTATGCTGGGCCTCACTGACAATGGAGGAGGCTCAGGACAGAAAGGTCAGATTGGGAATGGGAGGGGGAGTTGAAGTGCTGAGCCACCGGGAGATCAGGTAGGTTAAGACGGACTGAGCGGAGGTGTTCAGCGAAACGATCGCCGAGCCTGTGCTAAGTCTCGCCGATGTAGAGAAGTTAACACCTGGATGTAGATGAGGTTGGAGGAGGTGCAAGTGAACCTCTGTCTCACCTGGAAAGTCTGTTTGGGTCCTTGGATGGAGTCGAGGGGGGGGGAGGTATAGGGACAGGTTATTGCATCTCCTGCGGTTGCAGGGAAAGTACCTGGGGAGGGGGTGGTTTGGATGGGAAGGGATGAGTCGACCAGGGAGTTCCCCACTTTTTTTAACTTTTATTTTATATACAAATAACTTTTATTCTAAAAATATATATATGTACAAATTCGCACAATTAAAGTCTGCCTATGTTGCCAGTTTTACAAACAAACGATCATCAAATTACTATAACGCCAACTTTATCAACAAAACACAACATCCCGCGGCGACCAGCGTTGACGGACGGCCTCCAGAGTCGCCGTGGACACCGCGTGTTCCCTCTCCAGGGACACGCGGGCACGGACGTCGGGCCGGAAAAGGGGCGGGCAGCCGACTCCGGTGTGACCGTCGACTACCCGCTGCCTGGCCCCGCGAATGGCCATCTTGGCCAGGCCCAGGAGCAGACGGACAGGGAGATTCCCCCCTTCCCGACCTTCCCCCCTCTGTACTGGGTGCCCAAATATCAGGAGTGTGGGGTTAAAATGTAGCCAAAGCTTGAGGAAAAGCCCCTTCAGATAGTCGAACAGGGGCTGCAACCTCTCACACTGCACAATGTACAAATGGAACACGGTCTCTTCCTCACCGCAGAAGTGACAGGCGGCTGGCGAGTCCATGAACCGGCTCAAGTACCTGTTACAGGCCACAGCCATGTGCAACACTCTCCACCCCAGGTCCCCGATGTAAAGGGGGAGGACTCCCTTATAGAGAGACCTCCACTGGGGACTGCTCCTGCCATCAGGGCGTGTCCGGACGGAAGACAAGGGCGAGGAGTTGCGTGGGGCTGGCTCTCGGGAAGGGACCCGGGCCGTAGGTCCTATGAACAATTACGACGGAACGGGGGTAAGCTCGGCTGGAATCGCTCCATGCTCACACCTATCCTCGATACCCACCGTGACAGGGTGAGGACTGGCCACCCTCGCAGCCACAACATCCCCTTCCCCCTGTGGAGAAGCGCCCTGGCTGCAGGTGACCAGATTCCTGGCTTTAAGTATATCTCGATAAAAGCCAGGCAACTCCCGCCCAGCGTGCCGACTGATGCCCGCTACCGGGAGCTGTGTGCCCTCCTGAAGGCAGCCACACTGGTGGAAAAAGTACGTCGCCAGCGCGTGCCATCTAGGAGGACACTCGGAGTACATATACCTCCGCAGCGTCCTGAGACGTTGAGCCACCACCTGGGTACGGACACAAACCAGCGCCTGACCACCCTCCTCCAACGGGAGACTCAGAACCCCAGCAGAGACCCAATGATTCCTCTCATCCCCAGAAGAAGTTCACCAACCTCCTTTGGATCATGGTGGCAAATAAAGAGGGTGGGACCAGAGTGGCCAGCCGGTACCACAACATAGAGGCCACCAGCTGGTTTATGACCAATGCTCTCCCCCGGTAAGAGAGCACGCCAAGTAGGCCTGACCAACGCTCCAGCCGGTCGACGACTTTCGCCTCTATCTCCTGCCAGTTCGAGGAAGCAGCCGAGAAAACCTGCTGGCACTCGTGCATCCTCCGCAGGCCAGCAGGGTCGGTGAACATCAAAAGGACATCATCGGCGTAGGCCGAGAGAACCACCTGAACGAATCCCAGAATCGGCGATCCTCCAGCAGCCGGTTATTAAAATGCCAATACGCGGACTAGACCCTGCCCGTGTGCGCGCTGGGATAAAGACCACTCGCACCAGGCAGTGGTCCGAGCACGGCACTGGCCGCATGGAGGCTGCCGAGACATGAGACATAGGCCTTGGAAATGTACAAGTGGTCAATACGGGAACCACCCACCTCAAACCTGTACGAGAAGGCACTAGATTCAGGATGGAAATTCCGCCACGCATCATCGACCAGCTCAAAAGAGTCTACCAGTTCTCATAGAGTCTTGATTGCTGCCGGGTCACGCTGAACGCCTGAGTGATCTCTCGCCTCGAGGGTACAATTAAAATCTCCCCCAAGGAAAACACACTCTCCACGGTCGATGGTATTCAACAAAATAGTCAGCTCCCGGGTTAGGCGCGTTTGCATTGCGCTGGTCTTGAGGGCGTACACATTAATGAAGTGCAACGGCACGCCATCCAGGCGCACGGCCAGATACAGGAACCGGCCTGGTACAGTCTGAAGAAGGGTTTCGGCCCGAAACGTTGCCTATTTCCTTCGCTCCATAGATGCTGCTGCACCCGCTGAGTTTCTCCAGCACTTTTGTCAGCCTGGTACAATTTCCTGCACCTTGAGGATCTCCGGCTGGAAAAATGGGGCCAACAGGAAAGCCACTCCACTCGAATTGTAGTTAAGATGGCTCATGTAGACCCCCCCCCCCACCCCTTCCCACTCCAGGAGCCAGGTGGGTTCATCACTAGCCACAGTGTGTGTTTCCTGCAAGAAGCTCACCGCGTACCTCCCGTCCCTGAGCACCGAGAGATGGTGAAACCTACGGAGAGACCCCCTGCCCCCATTGATATTCAGGCTGGCTATAGTGAGCTCCATTTTGAATTTACACCAGATCTTTACCAGGAGTGGAGCCGCCCCGAGCCTTCTGCCCCCTCTTTAGGGCTTTAGCAAGTACTTGGAACTGGCGCCACTCATCTTTCATGAGACCCGCCTCCTTTCCTTTCTTCTGAAGGATGGCATAAGTGGACTGCATGGGTCCCGCCAAGTCGGACCAGTGGTCGGCAGCCAGCTCCACCTAATTCCTACTCCCTCTGGAGTCCTTCAAGAACTGCCGGATTTCCCAGACCTCAACAAGTCGAGACACGGGGGCCGCGGGTAGGACATCACCCTCCTCCCCGCACTCAATGTCCGAGTCTGAGTCCGCACCCTTCCTACTCTCAGCCGCCTCGCTCTCCCCTCCCTGTGAGGTGGGCGTACTGGCCACATCACACGGCCCCTCTCCTCCATCACCATCCCACCCCCAGGATCAGTGACGGGGGGCAGGTACCGGTACCTCCGACTGTGACAAGCCGCCCGGTGAATGGCCAGTCTCCCGCACGCTCCCACCGCCCTTGGTAACCAGATAGAGAACAATGAAGTCGGAGGAAATCTCCGGGGCTGGCATTGAGTGGACCTTGTCTAGAGTCCGACCGGAGGACACAATCCGAAAAGACCCTGCCCTTCTCTGCACCCATGGTACCCGCCCCAGCACCGTCTCCCAAAGAGTGCCCGGCCTCCACCACCAGGGGAATCACCTCACTGTGGCACTCAGGGGCCGATAAGATAAGATATACCTTTAATAATCCTTTGCAGGAAATTACAATGCCACGACAGCTTCAAGACATACATAACACCACAAATAGCTTCCATACTTAACAAGTTAAAATACAAGTTAAAATACAATTAATTTAAAAAAAGTGCAGTTATTTATGCGCATTGTATAATCTTATCGCAGCTGGTAAACAGGACTTCCTATGATACTCCTGGAGTCTCCCCTACTCCCTCAGCCGGTGGGGCAGCACACCCCTCGTCTGGGCTTGTAGCCTCAACGGGGACCACAGACAGGGGACCCACCCCCACACTCAAGTCTTCCCCCTTCAGGCTGCCCCTGGTCATCCTGTTAGCCAAGGGACGCGTTCTCCAGGGGAATAGCTCCCTGCACTAAAGAGACATCATCCAGCTCAGAGGAAGCGTGTTCTGGGTACTCCACCTCAACAGGGGGTGAAGGCCCCCCCCTTCAGGTTGCCCCTGGACCTCAGAGCCGTAGTCCATTCAGATTCAGATTCAGATTCAACTTTATTGTCATTGTGCAGTGTACAGTACAGAGACAACGAAATGCAGTTAGCATCTCCCTAGAAGAGCGACATAAATATGAGCAGTAAATAAATAAATCTAATAAATCCTGGTGGGAGGAGTGTCCGGGGGGGGGGGGGTGTGATTGGCAGTCACCGAGGTACAGTGTTGAGTAGTGTAACCGCCGCAGGGAAGAAGCTGTTCCTGGACCTGCTGGTCCAGCAACGGAGAGACCTGTAGCGCCTCCCGGATGGTAGGAGGGTAAACAGTCTGTGGTTGGGGTGAGAGCAGTCCTTGGCGATGCTGAGCGCCCTTCGCAGACAACGCTTGCTTTGGACAGACTCAATGGTGGGGAGTGAGGAACCGGTGATGCGTTGGGCAATTTTCACCACCCTCTGCAGTGCTTTCTGGTCGGAGACAGAGCAGTTGCCATACCATACTGTGATGCAGTTGGTAAGGATGCTCTCGATGGTGCAGCGGTAGGAGTTCACCAGAATCCGAGGAGACAGATGGACCTTCTTTAGTCTCCTCAGGAAGAAGAGACGCTGGTGAGCCTTCTTGACCAGAGTTGAGGTATTGTTGGTCCAAGAGAGGTCATCGGAGATGTTGACCCCCAGGAACCTGAAGCTGGAAACACGTTCCACCTCCCTCCCGTTAATGTGGATGGGGGTGTGCATACCGCCCCTAGACTTCCTGAAGTCTACAATGAGCTCCTTGGTCTTCTTGGAGTTAAGGGCCAGGTTGTTGTCAGTGCACCATGCTGCTAGGAGCTGGACCTCCTCCCTATAGGCCGACTCATCGTTGTTGCTGATGAGGCCAATCACCGTTGTATCATCTGCATACTTGATGATGGTGTTAGTACCATGTACAGGTGTGCAGTCGTAGGTGAAGAGGGAGTAGAGGAGGGGGCTCAGTACACAGCCCTGTGGAACGCCGGTGTTCAGGGTGAGGGTTGAAGAGGTGTGGTTGTCCAACCTAACAGACTGGGGTCTGTTGGTTAGAAAGTCCAGTATCCAGTTGCAGAGGGAGGGGTCGATGCCCAGGTCACCGAGTTTGGTGATCAGTTTAGAGGGGATAATGGTGTTGAATGCTGAGCTGTAATCGATGAACAGCGTTCTTACCGTCCATAGCAGTCCATATCGGAGGACCCATGCCTACTCCTCTTCCAGCCCCTGGCGTGCGGTGCTACAGTTAGTTCCATTGCGGAAGCCTCTGCCTCCGCACTGCCGTCTACCTGCTCACCCTCTCCAGTTACCCGTTGGAACCTCGGGTCCTTAGGCTTCCGCTTGGAGGTGCTCCTTCTTTTTCTTAGCTTTCCTCCCCTTCTGATGCTCCCATCCCTCATCCGCTCCATGCACTTTACCGACATCTATCGCCACAGTTACAGGACATGGGGGTGGGGGTAAGGGAGCATTGCCTTTCCGGGCCACTGTGATAGAACTGGCAGCCCCAGATGGGCCAGCAGTGCTTTCCTGGGCCATCGTGGTGGAGCTGGCAGCCCGAGTACTGTGACAATTCCTGCGAAAATGTCCCACTTCTTTGCAGGCATGACGGGAGTGGGAGATTGCAACCTTCACGTGGTCCGCCTTGTTTCAACGAATGCAATCAACTTGGCGTGCACAATTAAATAAGATCAAATAGAACAAGTTGTCCTACAACTTTAGGCTGCGCACGCCATACGCAAGAAGGAGAAGCAGGCATGACATCACAATTGGCCCAAGTTCCAGAACACGCGATAGGAGAAACCATCCAATTCTACATTGAGCCTCCCCTCCGTGTCCGTCCCCTGTGCCATCTGTATATACACGCGGCGCTTCAAAGTATATATATGCCGCAGTCTAGGATCATCAAACCTGTACAACAGTTTGGTGAGCCCCGACCGCACCTCCCCCAGTGTTTAGATGTGGGAGCAGGAGTTCATCTGGAATAAAAGTGGGAACGTTGGACAAAATCACCGGACCCTCCCATGGGTCCACCGCCGTGAAATTCCCGCCCGCCGTTACCCCCCCTTTCCAGCGCTAGAGCCACCGCCTGTTCGGTCTTATGTAGACATACAAACTTCCCACTGACTACCGCGCCTGAGACTATGGCTTCCCTGCCAATAGTCTCAGCCAGAGCATCTAGAATGGCCTGGAAGGACAAGTTGTTCAGCAAATACATCTTTACACCATGTGTACGATCCCATCAACTCATGGGCCTTAGTCTCGGAGGCTGCCGAGCTCGGAGGTGCGGCAGCTGGCTAACCCCGAGAGGCCGCCATCTGAAGGGTGTGACACAAAAACAAAAGTATCAGTACTTCTTAAATCAAAAAACAGTCTTTCTGCTGTTGTTGCACCTCCACACTTTGCAGCAGTCTTGTGAAGTTCTGTTTTGAACAGCAACTAAAGCAAAGTTGGCCAAACAAGTGAAAAACTTGACATCCACCAGCTGCTTCTGCTCCTACGACGTTCCTGTACTCTCGGCCTTTATGGAGCAGCGCCCTATCCAACTGAGCCCTACTAATCCGACAACTCGACCACTGCGACGCCTCCTAAACATGGGGCCGTCCCTCTCTCCTCCGATGGCCCTTGCTTACCCTCCATGCTCCGGGGCGTCAACCCCTGGGTTGGGTTGGGGATAGTTGGTTGGGGATAGTTGGTTGGGGAGAGTTGGGTCGGGGAGAGTTGGGTCGGGGAGAGTTGGGTCGGGGAGAGTTGGGTCGGGGAGAGTTGGGTTGGGTTGGGGAGAGTTGGGTTGGGGAGAGTTGGGTTGGGGAGAGTTGGGTTGGGGAGAGTTGGGTTGGGGAGAGTTGGGTTGGGGAGAGTTGGGTTGGGGAGAGTTGGTTTGGGGAGAGTTGGTTTGGGGAGAGTTGGTTTGGGGAGAGTTGGGTTGTGGAGAGTTGGGTTGTGGAGAGTTGGGTTGGGGAGAGTTGGGTTGGGTAGAAACATAGAAACATAGAAAATAGGTGCAGGAGTAGGCCATTCGGCCCTTCGAGCCTGCACCGCCATCCGATATGATCATGGCTGATCATCCAACTCAGTATCCCATCCCTGCCTTCTCTCCATACCCCCTGATCCCTTTAGCCACAAGGGCCACACTCCCTCTTAAATATAGCCAATGAACTGGCCTCAACTACCTTCTGTGGCAGAGAATTCCACAGATTCACCACTCTCTGTGTGTGAAAAATGATTTTCTCATCTCGGTCCTAAAAGACTTCCCCCTTATCCTTAAACTGTGACCCCTAGTTCTGGACTTCCCCAACACCGGGAACAATCTTCCTGCATCTAGCCTGTCCAACCCCTTAAGAATTGTGTAAGTCTCTATAAGATCCCCCCTCAATCTTCTAAATTCTAGCGAGTACAAGCCGAGTCTATCCAGTCTTTCTTCATATGAAAGTCCTGACATCCCAGGAATCAGTCTGGCGAACCTTCTCTGTACTCCCTCTATGGCAAGAATGTCTTTCCTCAGATTTGGAGACCAAAACTGTACGCAATACTCCAGGTGTGGTCTCACCAAGACCCTGTACAACTGCAGTAGAACCTCCCTGCTCCTATACTCAATCTATCCAACTCGCCTTTGCCGAGGTGTTTTTTATTTGGACACACTGACGGCGACTTTTTTTATTTTTAATTACGTGCAGGTGGAAAAATATCCAAAGGCTAAAAGTCTCCTTTTATAAACAGCACAAGGGGCGTGGGGGAGGGACAACGGGGGAGGTTTGATCGACGGCCCATCCGACCAGTGGAGCGCGGACAGTCGGCCCAGAGAGGCTGCCGATTGGCTGAGCGGGCACTGGGGGCGGGACAACGGGGAGGGGTTCGTAGGAGAAAAAAAAACCGCCGTCAAGTTAGGGTGCGCGGAAGGGGGCGGAGATAAAGGTTGAGTGAGAGTGCGCGCCACCTGATGGACGTGAATGACGACCAATGGGGGGCGGCGGGTCCCGGGCGGCAGCCACTCAGCGAGGATAGCTGCCGGCCGGAGTCCCGCCCCCCCCTCCCTTCGTCAAGTTAGGGTGCGCGTAAAGGATGGGTGAGAGGTCGCGCCGCCTGATGGACGTGGCTATTGACCAATGTGCGGCGGCGGATCGCGGCCCAGCAGCCACTCAGCGCGGGGGGGGTTGTCGGCCGGAGTCCCGCCCCCCCCCCGTCAAGTTAGGGTGCGCGTAAAGGATGGGTGAGAGGTCGCGCCGCCTGATGGACGTGGCTATTGACCAATGTGCGGCGGCGGGCCTCGGGCGGCAGCCACTCAGCGGGCACGTTGGGCGGCCGAAGTCCCGCCCCCCCTCCCTTCGTCAAGTTAGGGTGCGCGTAAAGGATGGGTGAGAGGTCGCGCCGCCTGATGGACGTGGCTATTGACCAATGTGCGGCGGCGGATCGCGGCCCAGCAGCCACTCAGCGCGGGGGGGGTTGTCGGCCGGAGTCCCGCCCACCCCCGTCAAGTTAGGGTGCGCGTAAAGGATGGGTGAGAGGTCGCGCCGCCTGATGGACGTGGCTATTGACCAATGTGCGGCGGCGGGCCTCGGGCGGCAGCCACTCAGCGGGCACGTTGGGCGGCCGAAGTCCCGCCTCCCCTTCCCATCGTCAAGTTAGGGTGCGCGGAGGGGAAATAAAGGTTGTGTGAGAGGTCGCGCCGCCTGATGGACGTGGCTGTTGACCAATGGGGGGCGGCGGGCCTCGGGCGGCAGCCACTCAGCGGGCGCGTTGGGCGGCCGGAGTCCCGCCCCCCCCGCCCTCTCCCCTCCTCCGCCCGCCCGCCCGCCCGCCGCCATCTTGTGGGTTGTTGTGGGCAACTTTTCCCTCCTCTCTCTCTTTCTCTCCTCGTTTCAACCCTCCCCCCGCAACCCCTTTCCCTCACCCGGCCAACGATTTTTTTTATTTTTTTTTAAAAACAACACCATTTCGTTGTATTTTACCCGCCGCCGAGGATTTTTTTGTAGTAAATAATTTCCTCACGAAAACAACCGGGAGGAGGAGGAGGAGGAGGAGGAGAAGAGGGGAGCAGGTGGGGCGGGAGGGCGGGCGGAGGGGAGACAAGGCCTGCGGCCTGCCTGCGGCCTGTGCTGTGTGCGTGGGATCCGACCCTCTTTTTCCTCCCTCCTTTCCCGGCGTGTGGAGGAGCCGGCGATACTCCATCTCCCCGTCAAAGTTAAACCTCCATTCCCGATCATTAACAAGGACAGTCGCCATCCCAACCCATCACTCACCCCCCTCACCCCTACCCTCCCCACCCTCAAGCTAGAGCCGCCTCTCCCTCCATCCCCCATCACCTCACCCCCACCCACCCACCCCCTCCTCACTGTCTCTCGGGGGTTTTGTCCTCTCCTCGGTGAGTACCAACAGTCTTAACGCAGGAGGAAGGTCAGAGGTGGGAGGGAGGGTGAGGGTGAGGGTTTTTTTGGGGAGGGGGCGGTTGTTGGGTGGGGACCTAGGGGTCAGGGTAGTAGTCTGGGGCCAGGAGGTGGGGGACCTAGGGTCAGGGTAGTAGTCTGGGGCCAGGAGGTGGGGGACCTAGGGTCAGGGTAGTAGGCTGGGGCCAGGGGGTGGGGGACCTGGGGTCAGGGTAGTAGTCTGGGGCCAGGGGGTGGGGGACCTGGGGTCAGGGTAGTCGGCTGGGGCCAGGAGGTGGGGGGCCTGGGGTCAGGGTAGTCGGCTGGGGCCAGGAGGTGGGGGGCCTGGGGTCAGGGTAGTCGGTTGGGGGTATTGAGGGACCTCTATAAATGTAGGTAAATCTATATAAATGTGGATAAATCTCTCTAAATATAGGTAATTCTATGTATGGAGAAATCCCTATAAATGTAGGTAAATCTATATAAATGTAGGTACATCTCTGTAAATGTAGGTAATTCTATAAATGGAGAAATCCCTATAAATGTAGGTAAATCTATATAAATGTAGGTACATCTCTGTAAATGTAGGTCTCTCTAAATGTAGGTAATTCTATATAATTATGGAGAAATCCCTAAAAATGTAGGTACATTTATATAAATGAATACATCTCTAAATAGGTAATTCTAAATAAATGATAGGTCTCTGTAAATGTAGGTAAATCTATAAATGTTATAAGTAAAGATAGACACAAAATATAATAAGTACATCTATATAAATCTCTATAAATGTAGATAAATCTATATAGATCTCTATAAATGTAAGTAAATCTATAAATCATAAATGTAGGTAGATCTCAATAAATGGATAAATCTATAAAACATCTCTATAAATATGGATAACTAACTTACTGTTACAAGGGCTCCTAAATATCTATAAATATTGGTGAATCTATAGAAATGTTGTTAGGGCCCCATCTAAATGTCTATGGATAAATCTATGTAAATGTGGTCAAATAATATTTCTCTTGTTTGGGCCCCATTTAAATGCCTATTTCATTTAAATACTAATTACATTTTTTTGGCCCAGTGGTCTATAAATAACATTTTGTTCCTCGAGCCTTGTCTAAATCTGGGTAAATACATATAAATGTGGATCATCCTGGATAAGAGTAACATGTTGGTGCTGGGGATAGTGTGGAATCTATATAAATAAAGTTTAATAATAATATAATAATAACTTTTATTGTGATATCTAAATATACTGTGAGGGCCTCACGACACCCCTAGGAGTAAAGAGCAACCTAGATAAAAATGATAATGCTAATATTCTGATCCTCGGGCCTCAATCACCCATATCCATAGAAATGTTGTATAATAGTCTGGTATCAAGCCCTCATTTTAATAATTTAGAGTGGAGTGTAATCTGTATAAAAGTGGATAATCCTGGAAAAGGCGTTCAAACACCTCAGAATATGAATAAATCTATATAAATGTGGATAAATCTGTATAAATGCTGATAACTAACATTCTGGTGCTGGTCTCTTGCCTTGGAGTCCAGAAATGGAACTAATCCACACAAATGAGGATTGATCTAAATAATTGTGGATAATCCTAGGTCAGAATAACATTTCCGTGCTGTGGCTGTGTTTAAATTGTTACGCAACAGAGGAGAATCCACATAAACTTGGATGAAAATCCATAGACATGTTGACGTGTAACGTTGTGGGCCCCGGCCTAAACTGACAGGAATCCACGTACACTTGGAGAAGTCGTCTTTCCTGTAACTCTGATGCTGGGACCTCCAGGAGAGGGGCCAATGTAAATTCGTACACATTTGTGTGAATGTTATGCAAAATGTCCTTAGACCAGTGAAGCTTTAACAGCTAGTGGGGTCTTGCCTAAACCTCTGCACGGAGTGAAATTTAGATAAACAATGACTTTGGTCATTGTGGCCTCGTTTAAATCCCCAGCATTTAAAATAAATCTGTAAAAATAAAATAATATATGTAGCTTTCAGCTGTTGGGGCCCTATCTAAAGTTGGAGTAGGAATATATTTCTATGTGAAAAGCTCGGATGATTGTTCAAATAAAAAGGATTGATAAACCTCTCAGCAGGGACATTGATTAAGCCTTAATAAAATGTAATTTAGCCACTGAAACCTCCACAAGGCAGATGAAAATGCATGTTCAGGTGTTGAGCTCCAGACATTTTCTGCTAATTAGCTTGTTGCAAAATTTACACAGGTATAAAATTATGTTCTGTTGTTAGTATTGTACATTAAACTTTTACCAGATAAGTCTTTGATCAAATATGTAAAAACGCAACAGAAGTCTAAATCACATTGCTGTTTTCAGCCTAAATTTTAACTAACCATTTGCCTCAGTTCCAAAACTTATAAAGCTAGGATATGTTTAGAGAATTTAAATGTTGATGAACTTTGTTTATTAACAGTATTCATGGGATGCTCAAAATTGTTAAATAGGAATATTTTTTAATGAGATGTTTTAATTGTTATTAAACCTGTGCGCCTAATTAAAATTTTGGTTCTGATTATTTTAAAACAGCAGGTTAGACTGAATTTTTAATTTAAAATATCTTAACTGTGAATACGACGCAATTATAAATAATTGTGATACAAGAAAGTGCAGATGCTGAAAACTGGAGGGAAAAAAATAAACTGCTCAGCAAACTCAGTAGGTCAAGTGGACGCAAAAGTCCCAGTCCAGATGATGCTTGTCTCACTGAGTTATTCCAGGTGTTCGATTTCTACATTTATAATTATACTGCAATATTTAGTGTTTTTTATTGAATAGACTATTGTCAGAATTAACATTGGAATAATATTCGGAATTCAATAAATATTTCCACAAAGTTAAGTTTTGCTTCACTAAAAATCAGTTTCTTAAATAGATCATTCTAGTTATTTTGGTTGTGAGGGAGTTCTAGTTTGTAGTTAATAACCCCAAGTAACCTTTCTTCTGGCTAAAAATATACCGTTAGGTTATTAACTAGGACCAAAAATAGGGCTTATTGTCAATGTAGTAACTATAAACTTGTGTGGAATTTAGTTATTGTTAAACTGCAGATTTCTTAGTTAAAGGACATCAAATAATGCTAATGAGCCGTGAAAGTGATTTCTGCTTTGGTTTTAATCCATAGTAAAGCTAAAATCTTTTTAGTTCATTTGGGAAATATAAATGATTGGAGGTTGGAAGTGAATGAGAAAGATTTTAAATTCTGCTTGAATAATTATTTATTCTAAAATTGCCTTTCATGATCTGGTTCAAACTAATATCCTTTCATACTAATTCCATTGTGTTGATTATTGCCAACTTCCCCAAGTTAAATACATGATGGACACTAAATGCTGGAGTAACTCCGCAGGACAGGCAGCATCTCTGGAGAGAAGGAATGGGTGACGTTTTGGTTCGAGATCCTTCCTCAAACTGAAGAAGGGTCTTGACCAAAAACATTGCCCATTCCTTCTTCAGAGGTGCTGCTTGTCCCGCTGAGTTACTCCAGCATTTTGTGTCTTTAATGTAAACCAGCGTCTGCAGTTCCTTCCCCAAGTTAAATTATGTTCACAATTTTTGCTTAAATCTTTCCCCAGCAGTTTAAAACTGAATGTGCACAATGGCTATAAATAAATGCATTTTTGTAAAACTTCTCAAATATATGCGCTTAGTTCAAATTTAAATGAATGGTCTAGAAATTATAATTGTTTAAAACGTTGATTTAAATAGTTAGGAAGTGTAACCACCGCAAAAGTTACATTAATTAAAAAATATATCACCAGGTCCTGACTGCAATATGGAGTCTCAAAATCTGAGAGCTAACGATACAGTGTTAAAATACAAAAATGCTGGAGAAACTCAGCGGGTGCAGCAGCATCTATGGAGCGAAGGAAATAGGCAACGTTTCGGGCCGAACCCCTTCTTCAAGGGTTTTGGCCCGAAACGTTGCCTATTTCCTTTGCTCCATAGATGCTGCTGCACCCGCTGAGTTTCTCCAGTATTTTTGTGTACCTTCGATTTTCCAGCATCTGCAGTTCCTTCTTAAACACATAGTGTTAAAATATCTAGTTTTGAATTATTTTAGTGTATTCTGGCTTGCTGTACCTAGCGTAATTACAAATGGTTCATTCTAATATGAATTTGCTTCTTTGCTCTAAAATTAATCTTTGAACTTGAAGATTAGAACTATATTTAAATGCACCTTAATTTTGAATGTTTATGACAGTCATAAGTTTATTATTTGGAATTTGATTGAACGTAGTGCATATCGCCATACATTGGACACATTTTACTTGTAGGTGATGCTCTTTGCCTTTAAATTTAATACCTAATTTATGAATAAATATATGTAACGTAATCTCAAATTAAATGTACACTTGCAAATTTGATAATTAATTTACACTAATCCCAATAAAATTCAAACTTAATATTCAATTTGGTAATGCATTTATATATATTTATTATTACAAATGGGAATCGCATTAAAATGTTATCTGCAAGTTCATGGTTGGAATCAGTTAGTTTTTAAAACAAAATAAAAGTTTAAAAAAGATTTTTGGAACAAAGAACTCCCTTTGTATTTTCCAAAACAGATGGGCAATTTGCACTTTTTTAGGAATGGGGAGAGTGGAAGCATTTTGAGATTTGTTTTTGTTGGAAAGGTTATGCTTTTATCTAATTTACGTGAGTGCAAACGAGAGATTTTTAGAAAACTTATTTTTTTCGTAATAGGAAGCATTTTTTTAAAAAAAACTTTATATTCTACGCTATGCTTTGCACTTTGGATTTTTTCCATACCACAGCTCAGATGCCTTTTTATGCATATGTCCGATTACAAGGCAGAACAAGAAGTGCTTTTAAGGTGTTTCTGCACGATTTTGTACTTGCCATAAGAGCATTTGGCAGGAAACGTTACACGTGGGGGGTAGAAAAAAATGTGATGGGGAGAAAGTAGAATCTTTCTCCTCTTCTCAAGAGCAGAGAGAAGATTCTCCTATTTTAGATCTTTTGAATTGGAGAATGTTGTGTTTTGTGTGTATTTGGCATTTTGAAAAAAGGAAAATTTCATATTTTGTACCTTGTTGGCCTTTTTTTTTTTTTGAAACGTTTTTTGTTCCATGCATTTTGCAGCTACTAATGCCCAAAAAAACCTTAAAATTTCTTGACAATCGGCAGCCTATTTTTAGAAATCGGATAATTCTTTTTCCCAAACAGTTAAATTGTAAAAGAAATCTTCAAGGCCGTTTCTCTACATTTCCTGTTTTGAAAACATTGTTAATGTTTTGTGCTTTGGAAATGTTTAATTTGAGGGACAAAACAGCAAATACACTTGTTGGTTTTTACCTCTGCATCTTGAAATGAAAAATTAACTTAAAATGCAAATTGGCATTTTCTTTATTAAAAAAAGAGGTATATGAAACAATAATTAAAAATGCTGCACAATCTACAATGTTTTGAATTTCTTTTCCAAGGGAAAAAAGTAAAAGTTGGCACACTTTGCTGCCATCAAGATGTTGATCACAGAAAGACTCAGAATGGTTCGGTGTCAAATTCCACCATGGCTGACTTCTCTGATTTTTCCTAAGCTAATTTAGCACCATTCTTGTTTATTTTTTAGTAAAACAATTAACCCACATTCCGGTGGCTCTGGAGCCATGGCGAGGTGTGGCCGCTGCTTATGGCCAATGCTTAGCCTGCCCGCTTGTATCACTGGCAGGGCTGCCAGTGCATTCAAGATGGTGGCCAGAGCAGCGTGCCCCATACCCACCAGGGTGGCAAAAGGCCGCAGCTCTCAGTGCTGGGCGCTTTAATGAAATGAGAATGTTTTCTTTTCCTCAAAGTTGCTTCTGTTGAACTTTTGTACTCTTAATCTTTTTTTATATTCGCAGTTTTGTGGACACTTTTTCCCTAAAAACCAGTTGGTTGGGCCTCTCTATAAGATCAACATGAATGCAGAAGTAAGCACCAACATTTTTTTTTCACGAAACGTTTTTTTAAAGCTGAAGTGTTTAAGAGATGCAAAATATTTTTCCTTTAAAAAAAAAAAAAAAAGCTGTATACTCCTTTTTTTTAAAAAACAATCTGTAGTTTTAGCGGTGTGCGTGAGTAGATTGTCCGAAGGCACACATAGATAACTTTGATATATTTAGTTTAAAGTCTTTTTTAATTTAATATTCTGAGGAAGTGTTTTTCACATAAGATTTTTAACTTCTCTCTCTTTTTTCCAAGTGTTTTCCCCCTTTTTAAAACTACTGTTCGAACTGTTAACGATTTTTCCAGAGGTGATCTCTTGACATGTTTTATTCGAGAAAACTCTTACCCCCTCCTTTCCTCCTTTTTCTCCGAGCTTGAAACGAACTGTTGAATTTTGAAGTGTTTAAGTGCAATTTTTAAAGTTTTTGTCCGCTATATATTGATGGTGTTTTATATATATATATATGGAAAAAGTATATATATATTTTTGTACAGATCTCCACCTCTCCGTTTGATTTTTGCAGCTAAGTATAGCCTTTTTAAAGGGGTTTTTCCGAAGCAGGCTGGTAGAATTTTTAGTGCCTTCATCAATAATATTTTTATAATGTTAGTCTCTGGTGGCATAGTTGAGCAGGCAGTTTTTTTCCCCCTTCCCACTCCCTACCCTTCATACCTCACCCCCCTACCCCCCCCCCCCACCACCTTCCCTTCCTCACTCCCCCTCTCCCCAAAGATCCCATTGGCCACAGAGTGCACATACTAACAGATCTCTGTTTGTCTGGGAAAAAATAAAGCTGTTTCCGATCGTTGTTTTAATTCCAAAATGTACAAGTCATTGGAGTGTTTCTCTGCCCGCCCCCTAAACATCAACGGCCGCACCGTATCCATACTGCTCCTGCTTCCTCCATGCCAAGAGAGACACAAACCTGTGCATCCAAAAACTTAAGGGTTTGGGGACTGTCCAGCGTTCGGTGGACCCTCGGAGTGTTTCACACAGCAGCCGGGTCCGTTGCAATCCTTGTAGGATGAAGCCTGAGGGTTTGTGCAAAGCAAGTAAGTCTTAGTTAACGGGCTTCTGCAGCAAGTAGTAATTCCTCCCCCCCCTCCCCCTCTCCCCATGGCTAGGAGGTGACAGACTTGTCCTCTCACCTCCAACCACCCTCTCGCCCTCTCTGCTGTAAGTCTTTCCCCACGCAAGAGCAGTGGCAAGGTCTGGCCTTCACTGCTGGCCGGGCTTGCCGTTACCAGTTGTTGAACTGTAACGGACCATGACAGGGTGGGCGAGGAAGTGCACGAAGCAGACAATGCTGTGAGTCAAAGCGAGCGTTCCCACCACCCCTCACTCCACACACTGCTCCTGGAGGCTGGTGGGGGTGGGTGTCACAACAGCACAGCCTCTGCTGTGGATGTGTTGGCCTGCGCCCAACTCTGGCAGCGCCCCAGAGGGTCCCGCCGACTTGCGACGGTGTTGCAGGGACCGCAGGTTTATAGCTACAAAGTGTGGAGGTGGTTTCCTTGGGAAGGAGGGAGGTTGAGGGGCAGAGGGAGCCAAATTCCATTTGCAGCAGAGGGCAGAGTCTGGATTCGGTTGGCAGAAGGAGAAGAGGGAAGGTTGCTTGAGCCGGGCGAGTCTGGAATTCACTGCTGAGGCAGGAAATCTCCCTACATTCAGTACCTGCCAGGGCATAGGATCGGCCTGGGGGCTGTCTCTTTGGCAGCATGGACATGCTGGGCGAGTGTGCAGAGGTGGGTTGTAGGCTTGCTCCTGTCGGGCAGTGGGGTGAGGGAGGGTTAGGACCTGAAGGCCACGGTGGGGGAGAGGCAATTGCCTTGGGCTCCCAATTACTTGTCTGTGGATCTCTCAGCGGCTCCGGAATTGCTGGTCACCTGTACATTGCAAGCTCTATGGTTCTTGGTCATTGTTAAAAGTCCCAGCCTCAATGTTGTGACTAGGGCAGAGTGGGGCATGATCAACTGAGAGGGTGCAGTGGTGGGGTGTGGTGAGACAGTGATTGATACACTAGCAGTAGAAACAAATAACTGCTGATGCTGCTTTACCAAGGAAAGGCACACAGTGCTGGAGTAACTGGAGTTTAGGGCTGCACAGTGGCGCAGCGTTAGAATTGCCGCCTGACAGCGCCAGAGACCCGGGTTTGGTCCCTCTGACCGCGTGGGCTTTCTCTGGATGCTCCAGTTTTCTCCCACACTCTAATGACATGCAGGTTTGTAGGTTAATTGGCTTCTGGAACTTGAAACTTGTCCCTAGTGTGTCAGATAGTGCTCGTGTACGGGGGGGTCGCTGGTCGGTAAGGGCTCAGTGGGCCGAAGGGCTGATTCCACGCTGTATCTCTAAAGTCTAAAGTGAAGCAGCTGGTCGTTTCCAGGCAGTGGTTCTGAAGTCCAGGGTCTGGTTTCCGAGGATTGAGAGAATAGCGCCCTCCACACCCCCGCCGGGCCGGTGTGAGCAACAACTGCCTGGGCCTCTCCACAGGCGGAAGCCCCAGCACCCCAGCTGTAGAGTAGGTTCCAGGTGACTGACCTCCCCGGCTGCAGCCATGCCTAGCCTATGGTGAGATACGCAGCACCCAGCTCCGCGGCCAACACGGGATGCGGTGTGACCTGCTCGGTGGGTCAGGCCAATGGTCTTCTGACCGAGTTGCTGAGCGAGAATGAAGGCTAGAGTCCTCTGCTGTTGGGGAAGGTGTGTTCTGCCTCACCTTTCCAGCCTCGTAACTCCCAAGGCAAACCAAAACAGTTCCAAAATGGCTGGTGCAGCGGTAAAGTTGCTGCCGTACAGCGCCAGAGACCCAGGTTCGATCTTGACTACGGTTGCTTGTCTGTGAGGAGTTTATACGTTCTCCCCGTGACCTGCGTGGGTTGTCTTCGAGATCTTCGGTTTTGTCCCACACTCCAAAGATATACGTACAGGTTTGTAGGTTAATTGGCTTCAATTTAAAAAAAAAAAGTAAATTGTTCCTAATGTGTGGGATAGTGTACGGGGTGATCGCTGGTCGGCGCGGACTCGGAGGGTTGAAGGGCCTGTTTCTCTAAAGTCTAAAGAAATACCACAAGCAGATTTTTATTTTAAAACAAAATGCCTGGGTCTTTGGGTGGGATGTGAGGAAAGCCCGTCAGCTTCCGCCTCGCAAGCGGGCCACCCGTCACCCTTCTCAAGAGGCGGTAGTGCCGCTGTGTGCAGGGCATTTATTACTCGGGTCTGTTCACCAGCTGCATGTCCCTGCACGGCCAGAGCGAGTGACCAGGACCTGTAAGTGGTAGTGGACCAGGGAGGGATGTGAAAGTGTGGAGAGGAGGTGGGGTAACAAGGCTGGCTGGCTGAGAAGCATCAATGGAGGGTGGTGTACATTTAGAAACATAGAAAATGGGTGCAGGAGGAGACCATTCAGCCCTTCGAGCCAGCACCGCTATTCATTGTGATCATGGCTGATCGTCCCCAATCAATAACCCGTGCCTGCCTTCTCCCCATATCCCTTGATTCCACTAGCCACTAGAGCTCTATCTAACTCTCTCTTAAATCCATCCAGTGACTTGGCCTCCACTGCCCTCTGTGGCAGGGAATTCCACAAATTCACGACTCTCTGGGTGAAGAAGTTTTTTCTCACCTCAGTCTTAAATGGCTTCCCCTTTATTCTAAGAGGGATGGTGCAGTCTGTTGAAAGGAGGAGGACTTGCTATCAGCGTCTGGGCAAGGGCATCAGAAGGTTAAGGATGCAGCGGGTGAGGTTACACTTGGAGCAAAGGGGCAAACAGTAGATCAACGTGGGATTGCGAGCTGTTGAGGTGGAGGTGTGAATGGGTTGTCCATCTGCTTGTCTCCACACATCTGTGCACGTCGCTTGGATCAGTGTGTGGAGCAAGCCTCACATTTCCTTCGCCTCCTGTTCTTGGCCTTGTAGTGCGTGCCGCCCTTGTAGTGGAGAAGATGCTTCCTCGGTGTGGGAGAGTCGAGAACCAGCCGGGTGCCATCGTGTAACGTAACTCTTTAGCTTTTTTTAGTTGAGAGATACATCGCGTAAACAGGCCCTTTGGCCCACCGAGTCCACGCTGACCAGCAATCCCCGCAATTTAACACTCTCCTCCGCTAGAGACAGTTGAACCCTACAGACCTGACAATTAACCTACAAACCTATACGTCTTTGGAGTGTGGGAGGAAACCGAAGACAATAGACAATAGGTGCAGGAGTAGGCCATTTGGCCCTTCGAGCCAGCACCGCCATTCATTGTGATCATGGCTGATCATCCCCAATCAGTACCCCGTTCCTGCCTTCTCCCCTGACTCCGCTATTTTTAAGAGCCCTATCTAGCTCTCTCTTAAAAGCATCCAGAGAATCTGCCTCCACCGCCCTCTGAGGCAGAGAATTCCACAGACTCACCATCCTGCCTCCACCGCCCCTGGTTCTGGACTCCCCCAACATCGGGAACATGTTTCCTGCCTTTAGCGTGTCCAAGCCCTTAACAATCTCGGATAAAACCCACACAGGTCACAGGGAGAATGTACAAACTCTGTATAGACAAGCACCCGTAGTCAGGATCGAGCTGGGAGCTGTAGGGCAGCAGCTCTACCGCTGCACCACCGTGCCGCAGTGTGTAAGAAGGAACTGCAAATGCTGGTGTAAAGTAACGTATTGTCCATTCGAGGTCGGGAGAAATCGTTTCCCCTCCGAGGGACACGTCTCTTTGAAACTCTTCCCTAAGGACAGGGAAAGCAGAGTCTGAACGTCATTAAGTCGAAGGAAGAGGCATTCTCTTAGCGCAGGGTGGTGGGACGAAGGGTTACAGTCAGATCAGCTGTGATCTTAATGAGGCAGCAGATTTCCACCTGCTCCTGATTTGAAAGGTGTCAAAAGGAGGGAGAGGGTAGCTGAGAGGTTGGGGTGGAGGAGGGGGGGAGAAGGAACTGCGGATGCTGGTTTATACTGAAGATAGACGCAAAACGCTGGAATAACGCAGCGGGTCAGACTGCATCTCTGGAGAATAGGTGATGTTTTGGGTTGGAACCCTTATTCAGACTTAAAGATAGGAGGGGAGGCGAGACTGGAGGCAAGAAAAAGTCCGAGCATAATAGGGCCTGCAACAGATGATCCCACGACCGTTTCTTGGGCCATCCATTGCCGGCCCTGCTTTGTCTGGCCTTTTCTCATCTCCATTTCCCCCTCCCCCCCCCCCCCCCCGCCTCATTCTTTCAGTCTGAAGAAGGGTCTCGACCCGAAACATCACCTATTCCTTTTCTCCAGAGATGCTGCCTGACCTGCCGAGTTACTCCAGCGTTTCTGTGAGGTAGGTTGGTGTTTGGGGGGGGGGGCGAGTAAAGCAGGGACGGCTGAGTGTTACGTCGGCACGGGAACATTGAGGGGAATCGGAAATCTTCACACGTTTCCGGAACTGGCCAGGAAAGAGAGACACGGCCGTCTCATTTTCTTCCTGCCCCAGTTCCGTGCCTGATGCTTGTTAAATCCCCTCGTGTGCAGGTAACCCACTCCCCTGCACCCTGTACTCATTTCATGCCCATGGTTTAGTAACAACGTTCTTCTCCCAGCCCCCACTCTTCCCGTCCCCCTCTCCTATTTCAGTTGTACTCTCGAATTTGCTCTCTTTTTATGGTTGGCTTACAATCAAAGAATAAACCAAAGCTTAATAGAAATCTCTCTTTTCCCCCAATGTCCACTAAATTCTGCAAGGCCTCTCTTCCCTCCCGCACGCCCCTACCCATCCCCCACCTCCTTCCTCTCTCTCTGCTCTGATCTTGGATGGAGCAGCTGGGCTTGTACACTCTGGAGATTAGATGGACGAGAGGGGATCTCATTGAAACACATAAGATTGTTAAGGGCTTGGACACACTGTAGAGGTAGGAAACATGTTCCCGATGTTGGGGGAGTCCAGAACCAGGGGCCACAGTTGAAGAATAAGGGGTAAGCCATTTAGAACGGAGATGAGGAAACACTTTTTCTCACAGAGAGTGGTGAGTCTGTGGAATTCTCCGCCTCACAGAGGGCGGTGGAGGCAGGTTCTCTGGATGCTTTCTAGAGAGAGCTAGATAGGGCTCTTAAAGATAGCGGAGTCATGGGATATGGGGAGAAGGCAGGAACGGGGTACTGATTGGGGATGATCAGCCATGATCACATTGAATGGCAGTGCTGGCTCGAAGGGCCAAATGGCCTACTCCTGCACCTATTGTCTATTGTCTTGTCTCAGCTGCGTGGGGCGGGAGGGAAGGAGCCTGGGTAAAGGGCTTATTTTAATAGGAGCCATTTACTGTTCGGGTGCAGAGGAGGGGGGGGGGGAGAGATGAGAGGGGCGTCGTGCCTCAGTATTGTCACTGTCTACACACTTGCGTAAGTCAGACCCTCGCCCCCCTCCTGGGATGTGGGGAATGCTCGCTTGAGAATAAGGAGGAGGGGAGTGACGGTTGTGGGGAGAAGGAAATATCACTGGTCTACACAAAGTTTTGTCCCTTTACAAAGCACTTTCCCTCAGCCTCACACTTGCAATTTCTCTGTATTAAAGTACATTTGAAACATGACACTACAGTCAGGGGCAAGGAGCAGCGCGCTGGTATTCCAGGGTCCCGGGTGGGGGGAGGGGTGATGATGTACGCAGGATGGGACCACATTTGGAAGGGTGTGTTTATAAACCATACGACGTGCAGGGGTCAGATACATCGGACTAACTTTTGGGGCGACTGGGTTGAATTGGGCGGTTTGGTTATGTATCCAAGGTAGACAAAATTGCTGGAGAAACTCAGCGGGTACGGCAGCATCTATGGAGCGAAGGAAATAGGCAATGTTTCGGGCCGCAACCCTTCTTCAGACTGATGCAGGGTGGGGGGGGGGGGGGGGGAGGAAGAAGAAAGGGAGAGGAGGAGCCAGAGGGCTGAGGGAGAGCTGAGAAGGGGAGGAGACAGCAAGGGCTACAGAAATTGGAGAAGTCAATACAGATTGCCCATGGTTTTGTATCCATACAGTCATTCATGTAGCAAGGAAACAGGCCCTTCGGCCCAACTCATCCATGCCGACCAAGATGCCAGATCTGAGCTAGTCACATTCGCCTGCACTTGGTCCATTTCCTGATGGACCTTTCCTAAACATGTACCTGCCCATGTGTCTTGCGTTTTCATTGCAGATTTGAAGAATGGATAGAGTGGAGAGCATCTTTCCACTAGTGAGAGCGTATAGGTCCAGAGGTCGTCGCCTCAGAATTAAAGGGCGTTCCTTTCGGAAGGAGATGAGGAGTTTCTTTAGTCGGAGGGTGGTGAATCTGTGGAATTCTTTGCCACAGGCGGCTGTGGAGGCCAAGTCAATGGATTTTTTTTTAAGGCAGAGATAGACAGGTTCTTGATTGGTACGGGTGTTGGGTTATGGGGAGAAGGCAGGAGAATGGGGTTGAGATGGGAAGATAGGTCAGCCATGATTGAATGGTGGACTTGATGGGCCGAATGGCCTAATTCTGCTCCTATCACTGCTGAACTCTGGAGACGACCCCGCCATCCCCCATGGTGTTGCAAAGTATTTTTTGCTGTGCCTCCCTTTGGTTTGGCGAAACAGCGCGGAAACGGGCCCTTCGCCCACCAAGTCCGCGGCGACCAGCGATTACCCGGACACTACACTATCCCATACACTGGGGACAATTTTACAATCTTTACCAAAGCCAATTAACCTACAAACCTGTACGTCTTTGGAGTGTGGAGGAAAATGAGACTCACTGCAGAGAGTGGTGAGTCTGTGGAATCACAGAGAGTGGTGAGTCTGGAATTCTCTGCCTCAGAGGGCGGTGGAGGCAGGTTCTCTGGATGCTTTCAAGAGAGAGCTAGATAGGGCTCTTAAAAATAGCGGAGTCAGGGGATATGGGGAGAAGGCAGGAACGGGGTACTGATTGGGGATGGTCAGCCAGGATCACATTGGGTCGGTGCTGGCTCGAAGGGCCAAATGGCCTACTCGTGCACCTATTGTCTATTGTCTAAAAATCTAAACTTCCCTGGAGCACCCAGGGAAAACCCACACCGATCATGGAGAGAATGTACAAACTCCGTACAGACAGCACCCGTAGTCGGGATTGAACCGGGTTCTGCAACTTGCCTTTCAGTGAGTTCCAGATGCTCCCTCTAGCACCAGGCCCGTGGGACCTCTCTCTCCAAACTGTACCGAGGGAGCACCTCGCTTCACGCTGGGTGCTGTTTCTGCAAATGGGGCGCTGGCCCCAGCTATTAGAAGGAGGGCTGTGGCATCCCGTGTCAGATTCAAGTAGTGCAGCACAGAAACAGTGAGAAAGGACACTGACTGCTGGAGTAACTCAGTGGGTCAGGCAGCATCTCTGGAGAATATGGATAAGCAACGTTTTGGGTCGGGACCCTTCTTCGGACAGTCTAAAGAAGGGTCCCGTCCCGAAGCGTCACCTATCCGTGTTCTCCAGAGATGCTGCCTGACCCGCTGAGTTACTCAAGCACTTTGTGTCCTTTTTCTATAAACCAATATCTGCGATTCCCTGCGTCTCCATGGAAACACAGTCTATGCTGACCATCAGCCACCTATTTACCCTAATTCCATGTTTAAGAAGGAACCGCAGATGCTGGAAAAATCGAAGGTTGACAAAAATGCTGTCGAAACTCAGTGGGTGAGGCAGCATCTATGGAGCGAAGGAATAGGTGACATTTCGGGTTGAGAGCCTTGAAGGGTCTCAACCCGAAACGTCATCTATTCCTTCGCTCCATAGATGCTGCCTCACCCGCTGAGTTTCTCCAGCATTTTTGACTACCTTAATTCTATTGTATTTTCCCCACGTTCCCGCCCTGGGTTGAACCCTTCAAGCTGGGAGACAATTTACCCCGCGCAGGTGACTGTTTAACCCACAGTCCCGCACGTCTATAGGAGCAAAGAGGTCCTTCTGCAGTTGTACAGAGCCCTAGTGAAACCACACCTGGAGTATTGTGTGCAGTTTTGGTCCCCTAATTTGAGGAAGGACATTCTTGCTATTGAGGGAGTGCAGCCTAGGTTCACAAGGTTAATTCCCGGGATGGCGGGACTGTCATATGCTGAGAGAATGGAGCAGCTGGGCTTGTACACTCTGGAGTTTAGAAGGATGAGAGAGGATCTCGTTGAAACATATAAGATTGTTAACGGCTTGGACACGCTAGAGGCAGGAAACATGTTCCCGATGTTGGGGGAGTCCAGAACCAGGGGCTACAGTTTAAGAATAAGGAGTAAGCCATTTAGAACGGAGACGAGGAAACACTTTTTCTCACAGAGGGTGGTGAGTCTGTGGAATTCTCTGCCTCAGAGGGCGGTGGAGGCCGGTTCTCTGGATGCTTTCAAGAGAGAGCTAGATAGGGCTCTTAAAAATAGCAATTGTCTATTGTCTATTGACGTGGGGAGAAACTGGAGCATCAGGGGCAGAGGAGGCCACAGCGGAACCTGCAGACCCACACACAGATGGTGACTGGTCGGATCGAACGCGGGAATGATAAAACAGGCTCTTCAATCTAATCTAAGCCGACCAAGGTGGTGTAAACCTGTCCCACTTGCCTGCATTTGGCTCATATCCCTAGCTTTGTATTGTCCCCAGTTTGTGTAGGGTAGTGTTCATGAGTGGGGATCTCTGGTCGGCGTGGACTGAAGGGCCTGTTTCCTCACTGTATCTCTAAACTGAAATAGACAATAGGTGCAGGAGTAGGCCATTCAATGTGATCATGGCTGATCATCCCCAATCAGTTCCTGCCTTCTCCCCATATCCCCTGACTCCGCTATTTTTAAGAGCCCTATCTAGCTCTCTCTTGAAAACATCCAGAGAACCTGCCTCCACCGCCCTCTGAGGCAGAGAATTCCACAGACTCACCACTCTCTGTGAGGAAAAAGTGTTTCCTCGTCTCCGTTCAAAATGGCTTACTGCTTTTCTTAAACTGTGGCCTCTGGTTCTCAACCCGAAACTCAAATAGATAGATACCCGCCACCATCTGTACAAGGACGTCGTCCGTCAGGACCCTTTTAAATGCCTCCCTGAACCTGGAACCTGGTTTTTGCTATCCACAACCCTGAGGAAAACACCTTATCCATGGCCGTGGTAGATAAAACTGCTGGAGAAACTCAGCATCTATGGAGTGAAGGAATAGGTGACGTTTCGGGTCGAGACACTTCTTTGATTTTATTATTCCCTTATTAAGATCTCCCTCGACTCCTACAGTGCACGGAATGAAGTCCTACTCTGCCCAACTTCTCCCTATACCCTCGAGTTGTAGCAACATCTTCGTAAAGCTTCTTTGAGCTTCCTCGAGCATAACAAATTACGGCTTGCCACGAACGGTGATCAAAACCCGAACATAATACACAACTCTTCACAAACTTCACTACCAATTACCATTGGACCGTCTCCGTCCACCTCCCTCCCCTTTCTTGATCTCACCGTCTCCATCACGGGAGATAGACTATCGAACCTTTTAACTCTTTTTGGAGGAATACGGACCAAAGGTGGGACTAGTGTAGCTGGGACATGTTGGCCGGTGTGGGCGAGTTGGGCCGAAGGGCCTATTTCCACACTGTATCACTCTATAACTCATAATACTCCCAAGTGCAAATCACCAACGTCTTGTGCAACTGCAACCAATTCTGAGCTCCATCATAGTAAAAGCAATCCGAATATTCTTTAAAACAAGCAAGCAAGTTTATTGTCATCAGCCTGAAGAAGGGTTTGGTCCCGAAACGTTGCATATTTCCTTCGCTCCATAGATGCTGCTGCACCCACTGAGTTTCTCCAGCAATTTTGTCTACCTTCGATTTTCCAGCATCTGCAGTTCCTTCTTGAAGCAAGTTTATTTATATAGCACATAGCACATTTCAGCAACAAGGCAATTCAAAGTGCTTAACACAAAGCATTAAAAAGCAATTAATCACAGTCATTAAAACTAATAGAAAATAAAGACAAGCTAAAATAGAATAAGACATGTATAAAATACAAGAATAAAAATTCCAGTGCAGTGTTAGAAATGAATAATTATTTACTTTATTTAAAATTAATTAAAAGCAACAAAAAGACTGACTAAGTTGATGCAGGAGATAGGCACAAAATGCTGGAGTAGCTCAGCGGGTCAGGCAGCATCTCTGGAGAAAAAGAATAGGTGATGATTCGGGTCGAGACTTCTTCAGACTCTGAAAAATTCGAAAGACGGGTCTCGACCCGAATCAACACCTATTCTTATTCTCCAGGGATGCTGCCTGAGCTGCTGAGTTGCTCCAGCATTTTGTGCCTATCTTCGGTATAAATCAGCATCTGGAGTTCCTTCATGCAGTACCTGAGTGGGAAGTCATCCAATTTGAGCAAGTACAATCAGGCAGCATCCTCTAGGGTGGGCACAGTGGCGTGGCGGTTGGCCGTTTGGCCCTTCGAGCCAGCACCGCCATTCAATGTGATCATGGCTGATCATCCCCAATCAGTACCCCGTTCCTGCCTTCTCCCCATATCCCCTGACTCCGCTATTTTTAAGAGCCCTATCTAGCTCTCTCTTGAAAGCATCCAGAGAACCTGCCTCCACCACCCTCTGAGGCAGAGAATTCCACAGACTCACCACTCTTGTGAGGAAAAATGTTTCCTCGTGTCCGTGAATTGGCCTGATATGAACGTAAATTGTCCCTAGTGTGTGTAGGATAGTGTTAATATGCGGGGAATCGCTGGTCGGTAGGCCGAAAAGCCTGTTTCCGCGCTGCATCTCTAAACTAAAGGGGACTATAAGGAAACACTCAGGAGTTTTTCAGATAGCAGCCTTTCAAATTATCTAGGAGCTTGGTGTGGGGAAAGCCATACTGCATGGAATCAGGCCCTTCTGCCCACGAGCCTGCTGAATGTCAACCGCTCATTTATACTAATCCTACAGTGATCACCTTTTACTCCCGGCAAACCCTCCCCTCCCCTCCACCTTCGCCCACACACATAGGGGGCAAATTCCACCAGACATTACTCTGCCAGCCCACATGGATCTTTGAAATGGGTAGGGCTGTTAGAGTCTCGGGGATAGCCTGCCCATTGGGCCCATATACCTTTATACGACAGGTTTGCAGGGATATGGGCCAAAAGCAGGCAGGGACGTGCAGACGGGACAAGTTGGTCGGTGTGGCCAAGCTGGGCCAAGATTCAAGAGAGTTTATTGTCATGTGTCCCAGATAGGACAATGAAATTCTTGTTTTGCTTCAGCACAACAGAACATAGAAGGCATGAATACAGAACAGATCAGTGTGTCCATATACCATTGTATAAATATATACACACATGAATAAATAAATAAACTGATAAAGTGCAAATGAACAGATAATGGGCTATTAGTGTTCAGAGTTTTGTTTGAGTTGAGTTCAATAGCCTGATGGCTGTGGGGAAGTAGCTGTTTCTGAACCTGGACGTTGCAGTCTTCAGGCAGCGGGGAGATGAGTGTGTGGCCAGGATGGTGTGGGTCCTTGATGATACTGCCGGCCTTTTTGAGGCAGTGACTGCGATAGATCCCCTCAATGGTAGGGAGGTCGGAGCCGATGATGGACTGGGCAGTGTTTACTACTTTTTGTAGTCCTTTCCAGGCCAAAAGGGCCTGTTTCCACATTCTATGACTCTACCCACCTGCAAGGGTCTTTGAAATGGGTGCCATAGTCCCTCATCAACTACCTCCTTTGGCAGCCCGTTCCATACACCTACCACCCTTTGCATGTAAAAGTTACCCCTCAGGTTCCTCCCTCACCTTAAGCCTATGTCCTCTGGTTCTTGATATTGGTAAACGCACATACTCTGGGCAAGAGACTGTGCGTTTACCCAGTCTATCCCACTCACGATTTTGTACGCCACTATAAGATCATTGCTCATCCTCCTGCGCTCCAAGGAATAGAGTCCTAGCCTGCTCAATCTCTCCCTGTAGCTCACACCCTCTAGTCCTGGCAACATCATCGTAAATCTTCTCTGCGCCCTTTATCTGTGGCTGTGCACGGCCACAGTTTAAGAATAAGGGGTAAGCTATTTAGAACGGAGACGAGGAAAAACATTTTCACCCAGAGGGTTGTGAATCTGTGGGATTCTCTGCCTCAGAAGGCAGTGGAGGCAGGTTCTCTGGATGCTTTCAAGAGAGAGCTAGATAGGGCTCTTAAAGATAGCGGAGTCAGGGGATGTGGGGACAAGGCAGGAATAGGGTACTGATTGGGGATGATCACAGTGAATGGCGGTGCTGGCTCGAAGGGCCGAATGGCCTACTCCTGCACCTATTGTCTATTGTCTTTCCAGCTTGACAACATCTTTCCCATAACGTGGTGCACAAAACTGAACACAATACGCTAAATGTGGCCTTACCAACATCTTATACAACTGCACCATGGACTCCCAACTTCTATACTGATGAAGGCTAATGTGCCAAAAATGGTCAACGCGTTCATAGTGAACAGGGCCTGTTTCCATGCTGTTTCTCTGTATGACTCGTACCTACCTATCAGTACAGCCCTGGGATGTGAGAGGAAACCTGAGCACCCAGGAGATCCCATCTATTCACAGGGAGAGCGTGCAAACTCCACGCACACAGCGCCGGGGGCTGGGATGAACCCGTGAGGCTGGAACCGAGGGATTCTGTACATTCCTGGGCGCAGCAGAGTTAACTGCTTAGTTGTAGTGTATGCGGGCTTATCCAAGCACGGAGTCTCCTTCCGCTTCAACAAGAGGAGTTGAGTATAGGAGCAAAGAGGTCCTTCTGCCGTTGTACAGAGCCCTAGTGAGACCACACCTGGAGTATTGTGTGCAGTTTTGGTCTCCAAATTTGAGGAAGGACATTCTTACTATTGAGGGAGTGCAGCGTAGGTTCACCAGGTTAATTCCTGGGATGGCGGGACTGTCATATGTTGATAGAATGGAGCGGCTGGGCTTGTACACTCTGGAATTTAGGATTAGAGGGGATCTTATGAGAACATATAAGATTATTAAGGGATTGGACACGCTAGAGGGAGGAAACATGTTCCCAATGTTGAGGGGAGTCCAGAACCAGGGGCCACAGTTTAAGAATAAGGAGTAAGACATTTAGAACAGAGACGAGGAAACACTTTTTCTCACAGAGAGTGGTCAGTCTGGAATTCTCTGCCTCAGAGGGTGGTGGAGGCAGGTTCTCTGGATGCTTTCAAGAGAGAGCTAGTTAGGGCTCTTAAAAATAGCGGAGTCATGGGGATATGGTGAGAAGGCAGGAACGGGGTACTGAATGCGGATGATCAGCCATGATCAAAGTGAATGGCGGTGCTGGCTCGATGGGCTGAATGGCCTCCTCCTGCACCTATTGTCTATTGGGGTATTGCACGCAGTACCGGTAAACGCATACTGGAAGGACCTGTTGGCACTGGGGAGGGTGCAGAAGATATTCGCCAGGACATTTAGGAAGGAACTGCAGATGCTGGTTTACACAGGAGATGGGCACAAAATGGTGGAGTAGCTCGGTGGGGCAGGCAGCATCTCAGGAGAGAAGGAATGGGTGACCTTTCTTCAGACTGAGAGTCAGGGGAGAGGGGGACTAGAGGTATGGACGGGTATAGTGTGAAAACGACAAATCAAAGAGCAGCTTGCAACCCAGCGGTATGAATATTGATTTCTCTAACTTCAAGTAATCCTTGCATTCCCCCCGCCCTCTCTCCCCCACCCTAATCGCCTTATGTCATCCTGGTGAGTCTCGTTGTCTGTAACTCGTTTTCACCTAGCCCACAGCAAACAATGGCCTGTATCCTTTATCATCATAACTTTTTTGCATACCATATTCTTTTGTCTTATATCTCTCTCTTTTATCGTCTGTATCTCTCGTTTCCCTTTCCCCCGACTCTCAGTCTGAAGGAGGGTCTCGACCCGAAACGTCACCTATTCCTTCTCTCCAGAGATGCTGCCTGACCTGCTGAGTTCAACTTTTTGAGTATCTTCAGATCAAAGGTGCATTGTTGGCTGAGGGGAAGGTGACAACGAGGCGTGCAATGTAAAATTAATCAGGAGGACTCTGAAACCAAAGATCCTATAGCGGATGGAGCAAGATAGACCACTCCTGCTAAATGCAATGGGCTGGCGTGTAGTACGCAACGGAGCGCAACGTGGGTCTTTTTTTCATCCATTTCGTAACCCGACCCGACTCGCAGTGTAAGCAACGTTGTGGGGGAACAGTTTGTGTTAATAAATTAAAATTCTGAAAATGAGGAGAAGATTTTTACCAAATAACTTATTTTGACGAGGATGTTTCCGTAACCGGCTTCCGTCTCCGCACTAGTATCCTATGGGATCTGAGGATGGATCTGAGGATGTAACTAGTAGAGTGGATAGGGGAGAACCAGTGGATGTGTTGTATCTGGACTTTCAGAAGGCTTTCGACAAGGTACCACATAAGAGATTAGGATACAAACTTAAATCACACGGTATTGGGGGTTCAGTATTGATGTGGATAGAGAACTGGCTGGCAAACAGGAAGCAAAGAGTAGGAGTAAACGGGTCCTTTTCACAATGGCAGGCAGTGACTAGTGGGGTACCGCAAGGCTCAGTGCTGGGACCCCAGCTATTTACAATTTATATTAATGATCTGGACGAGGGAATTGAAAGCAACATCTCCAAGTTTGCAGATGACACTAAGCTGGGGGGCAGTGTTAGCTGTGAGGAGGATGCTAGGAGACTGCAAGGTGACTTGGATAGGCTGGGTGAGTGGGCAAATGTTTGGCAGATGCAGTATAATGTGGATAAATGTGAGGTTATCCACTTTGGTGGCAAAAACGGGAAGGCAGACTATTATCTAAATGGTGGCCGATTAGGAAATGGGGAGATGCAGCGAGACCTGGGTGTCATGGTACACCAGTCATTGAAAGTAGGCATGCAGGTGCAGCAGGCAGTGAAGAAAGCGAATGGTATGTTGGCCTTCATAGCAAGAGGATTTGAGTATAGGAGCAGGGAGGTTCTACTGCAGTTGTACAGGGTCTTGGTGAGACCACACCTGGAGTATTGCGTACAGTTTTGGTCTCCAAATCTGAGGAAGGACATTATAGCCATAAAGGGAGTGCAAAGAAGGTTCACCAGACTGATTCCTGGGATGTCAGGACTTTCATATGAAGAAAGACTGGATAGACTTGGCTTATACTCGCTAGAATTTAGGAGATTGAGAGGGGATCTTATAGAAACGTACAAAATTCTTATGGGGTTGGACAGGCTAGATGCAGGAAGATTGTTCCCGATGTTGGGGAAGTCCAGGACAAGGGGTCACAGCTTAAGGATAAGGGGGAAATCCTTTAAGACCGAGATGAGGAAAAACTTTTTCACACAGAGAGTGGTGTATCTCTGGAACTCTCTGCCACAGAGGGTAGTTGAGGCCAGTTCATTGGCTATATTTAAGAGGGAGTTAGATGTGGCCCTTGTGGCTAAAGGGATCAGGGGGTATGGAGAGAAGGCAGGTACGGGATACTGAGTTGGATGATCAGCCATGATCATATTGAATGGCGGTGCAGGCTCGAAGGGCCGAAGGGCCTACTCCTGCACCTATTTTCTATGTATCTATGAGACGGAAGCCGGTTACGGAAATGGGGCCGAAAATTACCCATGAATCTGCCCATGACCGTACTACGTCTTTTTCGTCGAGTGGACTATCTTGCTCGCTATAGGATCTTTGTCTGAAACTAGTTGGAGAACTCGGGTGGGGGGGGGGGGGACAGAGAGAGGGGGAAAGCAAGGGTTACTTGAAGTTAGAGAAGTCAATGTTCACACCGCTGGGGTGTAAGCTGCCCATGCGAAATATGAGGTGCTGTTTCCCAAATTTACGTTGGGCCTCGCTCTGACAGTGGAGGAGGCCCAGGACAGAAAGGTCGGTGTGGGAATGTTGCCTGGAATGGAGGGCTATTGTTGCAAGGAGAGATTGGATAGGCTGACTTTATTTTCAAATGTGTGACCTTATGGAGATTTGTAAAATTAGGAGGAGCATGGGTAAGGTAGATATTTTTCCCCAGGGTGAGAGAATCTAGGACTAGAGGGCACAGGTTTAGGGTGAGGAGGGCGACATTTAAAGGTGTGATTTTCCACACAGAGTGGGTGGGAGGGAGATACATGGAGCCCACTGCCACAGGTTGTGCTAGAGGTGGCAACAATTAAAATGTTGAAGGCAGGCACAGGTCCACCATTAATCTATCGGCACCCTTGGTTCAATAGACAATAGGTGCAGTAGGCCATTCGGCCCTTCGAGCCAGCAATGCCATTCAATGTGATCACGGCTGATCATCCCCAATCAGTACCCCGTTCCTGCCTTCTCCCCATATCCCCTGACTCTGTTATTTTTAAGAGCCCTATCTAGCTCTCTCTTGAAAGCATCCAGAGAACCTGCCTCCACCGCCATCTGGAACATCGGGAACATGTTTCCTGCATGGTTCCAGAGGCTTTCTGGATTATCCGTTTTGCCGGACCAACAGAGGCCACCGCCTCCGAGAGGAGTCCCAACGGTATCGGAACGTTCCACGTAGGCCCCCGGGGGGGGGGGCCTGATACCGGCCCACAAAGTCGGCTATGGGAACGGATCTGCCGGCCGCAGGGGGAAAAGTCGACGCAGGCAGTGAAGAAAGCCTTCATACAAGAGGAGTTGAGTATAGGAACAAAGATGTCCTTCTACAGTTGTACAAGGCCCTAGTGAGACCACACCTGGAGTATTGTGTGCAGTTTTAGTCCCCTAATTTGAGATAGGACATTCTTGCTATTGAGGGAGTGCAGCGTAGGTTCACCAGGTTAATTCCCGGGATGGCGGGACTGTCATATGTTGAAAGAATGGAGCGGCTGGGGTTGTATACTCTGGAATTTAGAAGGATGAGAGGGCATCTTAGACAATAGACAATAGGTGCAGGAGTAGGCCATTCGGCCCTTCGAGCCTTCTTATTGAAACATGTAAGATTATTAAGGGTTTGGACACGCTAGAGGCAGGAAACATTTTCCCGATGTTGGGGGAGTCCAGAACCAGGGGCCACAGTTTAAGAATAAGAGGTAAGCCATTTAGAACGGAGATAAGGAAACACTTTTTCACACTGAGAGTTGTCAGTCTGTGGAATTCTCTGCCTCAGAGGGCAGTGGAGGCCGGTTCCCTGGATAATTTCAAGAGAGAGCTAGATAGGGCTCTTGAAGATAGCGGAGTCGGGATATGGGGAGAAGGCAGGAACGGGGTACTGATTGTGGATGATCAACCATGATCACATTGAATGGCGGTGCTGGCTCGAATGGCCTACTCCTGCAACCTGTTGTCTATTGACCCGCCGATTGGCCGCGGAAGTCCCAATGAGGTGGAGATCGGCCGCCTCACCCGGCATGGGCACCACGTTTTCGGGGGGACTCTCGAGGGGGATTCCAAGTGCGCTCTCATAATTTTGCCCGGATTAAAGGAGGAGGTGCCGGACCACCAGTTGTTGGAAAACGGGCGGTTGACCAGTGCTTAGGGAAAGGAAGAGACGGGCAAGAGTCCAATGTGGGTAAAAAGGACTGTGGTAGCTAGGCTGGGTGTCACAATCGACACAGATAGTAGTTCAGGACCGTTCTCTAGTTGGTGAGAGGATGGTTCAGTTGCCTGATCACAGCTGGGAAGAAACTGTCCCTGAATCTGGAGGTGTGTGCGCTTTCACACTTCTGTACGTTTAGCCCGATGGCACAGGGGAGAAGAGGGAGTGGCCAGGGTGAGACTGGTCCTTGATGATGCCGCTGGCCTTGCCGAGGCAGCGTGAGGTGTAGATGGAGTCGATGGAAGGGAGGTTGGTTTGTGTGATGGTCTGGGCTGCGATTTCTTGCGGTCTTGGGTGGAGCTGTTCCCAAACCGTGCTGTGATGCATCCTGTTAAAATGCTTCAACCAGCTGCATGGTGGTGTAACGGTGGAGTTACTGCCTCCCAGCGGCAGAGACCCGGGTTTTGATCCTGACCACGGGTGCTGTCTGTACGGAGTTTGTTCGTAGTTTTCTCTGAGATCTTTGGTTTCTTCCCACCCTCCAAAAGTGTATAGGAAGATAGACACAAAATGCTTCAGACTAGACCCGAAACGTCACCCATTCCTTCTCTCCAGAGATGCTGCCTGTCCCGCTGAGTTGCTCCAGCATTTTGTGTCTTATCTTCGATTTTAACCAGCATCTGCAGTTCTTTCCTACACACTAGGTTTGTAGGTTAATTAGCTTGGTATAAATGTAAATTGTCCCAGTGTGTGTAGGGGAGTGTTAATCGAAACATAGATAAATAGTTGCAGGAGTGGGCCATATGGCCCTTCGAGCCAGCACCGCCATTCAATGTGATCATAGCTGATCATCCACAGTCAGTACCCCGTTCCTGCCTTCTCCCCATATCCCCTGACTCCGCTATCTTTAAGAGCTCTATCTAGCTCTCTCTTGAAAGTATCCAGAGAACCGGCCTCCACCACCCTCTGAGGCAGAGAATTCCACAGACTCACCACTCTCTGGGTGGAAAAAGTGTTTCCTCATCTCCGTTCTAAATGGTTTACCCCTTATTCTTAAACTGTGGCCCCTGGTTCTGGACTCCCCCAACATCAGGAACATGTATCCTGCCTCTGGCGTGTCCAACCCCCTTCCTGCTTTTCCCCCAATATCCCTTGATTCCTTTGGAATGTGTGGGCTTCGCAGGTCAGTGCGGACTTGGTGGGCCGAGGGGCCTGTTTCCGCAACTGTATCGCTGAACTCAACTACGCTATTGCGTGCAGTTCTGGGCACCCCTGTGGGGGCTTTGGAGAAGGGTAACAATACTGCCTGGATTAGAGGGTTGCAGCTGAAGGAGAGGTTGGGCAGACTTGAATAGTCTTCTCTGAAATGCCAGACGGAGGCTGAGGCGAGCCCTGGTAGGTGTATATCAAATGATGGTAGCCATAGACAGGGTAGATAGACAGTCAGAACCTTTTTCCCCAGGGTGGAAATGTCCGGCACTAGCTGGCATAACTTTAAGGTGCGTGGGGCAAAGTGAAAAGGAGCTGTTGCTGCCTCACAGCGCCAGAGACCTGGCTTCCATCCTGACTACGGGTGCTTGACTGTACAGACAAGTTCTCCCCTATAAATGTAAATTGTCCCCCAGTGTGTGTAGGATAGTGCAAGTGTGAACAGGAGATCGTTGGGGTTCGTTATTATCTCAATGGGGTTAGGTTAGGTAAGGGGGAGGTGCAGCGAGACCTGGGCGTCCTTGTACACCGGTCACTGAAAGTTGGCGTGCAGGTACAGCAGGCAGTGAAGAAAGCTAATGGAACGTTGGCCTTCATAACAAGAGGATTTCAGTCTAGGAGTAAAGAGGTTCTTCTGCAGTTGTGAGACCACATCTGTATTGTATTGTGTACAGTTTTGGTCTCCTAATTTGAGAAAGGACATCCTTGTGATTGAGGCAGTGCAGCGTAGGTTCACGAGTTTGATCCCTGGGATGGCGGGACTGTCATATGAGGAAAGATTGAAAAGACTAGGCTTGTATTCACTGGAGTTTAGAAGGATGAGGGGAGGATCTTATAGAAACATATAAAATTATAAAAGGACTGGACAAGCTAGATGCAGGAAATGTTTTCCCAATGTTGGGCGAGACCAGAACCAGGGGGCCACAGTCTTAGAATAAAGGGGAGGTCATTTAAGACTAAGGTGAGAAAAAACTTTTTCACCCAGAACGTTGTGAATTTATGGAATTCCCTGCCACAGAGGGCAGTGGAGGCCAAGTCACTGGATGGATTTAAGAGAGAGTTAGATAGAGTTCTCGGGGCTAGTGGAGCCAAGGGATATGGGAGAAGGTAGGCACGGGTTATTGATAGGGGACGATCAGCCATGATCACAATGAATGGCGGTGCTGGCTCGAAGGGCCGAATGGCCTCCTGCACCTATTTTCTATGTTTCTATGTTATGTTGGTCCGTGCGGACTCAGTGGGACGAAGGGCCTGTTTCGTGCTGGATCTCCAAACTAAACAACAGACAATAGACGCAGGAGTAGGCCACTCGGCCCTTCGAGCCAGCACCGCCATTCACTGTGATCATGGCTGATCATCCACAATCAGTACCCCGTTCCTGCCTTCTCCCCATATCTTTAACAGCTATCCAACTCTCTCTTGAAAGCATCCAGAGAATCGACCTCCACTGCCTTCTCAGGCAGAGAATTCCACAGATTCACAACTCTCTGGGTGAAACAGTTTTTCCTCATCTCCGTTGTAAATGACCTGCCCCTTATTCTTAAACTGTGTCCCCCCGGTTCTGGATTCGCACAACGTCGGGAACGTTTCCTGCCTCTAGCGTGCCCAATCCCTTAATAATCTTATATGTTTCAATAAGATTCCCTCTCATCCTTGCCAAACTCCAGAGTGTACAAGCCCAGCTGCTCCATTCTCTCAGCATATGACAGTCCCGCCATCCCGGGAATTAACCCGGTGAACCTACGCTGCACTCCCTCAATAGCAAGAATGTCCATCCTCAAATTAGGGGACCAAAACTGCACACAATACTCCAGGTGTGGTCTCACTAGGGCCCTGTACAACTGCAGAAGGACTCAACCCCCCTTGTTATGAACTAAACTAAACGGGACGGGGGGTGGGGGGGCCTCTCGCGGCGTCCCGTCACGGGAGAGAGACAACGACTGCGCCGTGACGCCTTCCCCCGCCCGGTAAGCGGTGACCCACTCGCTCCCCACATCCCCCTCTCCCCTCCGAGTCTCGGTCAAAGGTAGCGGGCAGGTGAGTACTGAGGGGGCTGGCGGGAGTGTGTGAGGGCGTTGTACCTGGCCCAGCGGCGGGGGACGAGGGAGCGACAGGTAGGTTTGAGCGGTTTCTCCGCGAGGTGGCTGGTGGCGGAGAGATGAAGCTGGACAGGCGAGGTGTCCGAGTCTGAGGAGCTAAATCCTGCGCTCAATTTCTCCCTTCCTCCCCTCCCTGATTTATTATTTTTAAAAAACAACCTCCCCTCCCTCCCCCCCTCCTACCCAGGGGTACGAGAGCCTCATGGCGGCCAAACTGATGGCCAGCAATGTGACCAACAAGAACGACCCTCGCTCCCTCAACTCCCGGGTCTTCATCGGCAACCTCAACACGGCCGTGGTGAAGAAGACCGACGTGGAGGCCCTGTTTGCCAAGTACGGCAAGATCGTGGGCTGCTCGGTGCACAAAGGCTACGCCTTCGTCCAGTACGCCAACGAGAGGACAGCGCGCACCGCCGTGGCGGCCGAGGATGGCAGGATCATCGCCGGGCAGTCGCTGGGTGAGAGGGACGGGGAGGGCAGGCATGGGACAGGGCGGGGAGGGCAGGCATGGGACAGTGAGGGGAGGGGAGAGAAGGGACAGGGCGGGGAGGGGAGGGGAGAGACAGGGCGGGGAGGGGAGGGGAGAGACAGGGCGGGGAGGGGAGAGAAGGGACGGCGGGGAGGGAGAGACAGGGCGGGGAGGGGAGAGATGGGACAGTGAGACGGAGGGTTTCAGTTTTGTATATTGTCACGTGTACTGAGGTGCAGTGAAAATCTTTTTTAGTTTTGATCATAAGATCATGTGATAGGAGCAGAATCAGGCCATTCGACCCATCAAGTCGTGGCTGATCTATCTCTCCCTCCCAACCCCATTCTCCTGCCTTCTCCCCATAACTTCTGATACCTGTTCTAATCGAGTTTAGTTTAGAGATACAGCATGGAAACAGGCCCTTCGTCCCACCGAGTCCTCACCAAACAGCGGTCCCCGTACACTGGCACTATCCTACTCACTGTAGGAACAATTTACATTTGTACCAAGCCAATTAACCTTCAAACCTGCGTGTCTTTGGAGTGTGGGAGGAAACCAAAGATCTCGGAGAAACTCCATAACAGACAGCGCCTGCAGTCAGGATTGAACCCGGGTCTCGAGGGCTGTAAGGCAGCATCTCTACTGCTGCGCCACCACTTTAAGTCCCACTAAAGATAGTCCAAGTGTCTCCAATGAGGTATATGGTAGCTCAGGACTACTCTCTAGTTGTTGGTAGGATGGTTCAGTTGCCTGATCACAGCGGGAAGAAACTGTCCCTGAATCTGGAGGTGTGCGTTTCACACTTCTGTACCTCTTGCCTGATGGGAGAGGGGAGAAGAAGGGAGCGGCTGGTTCCTTGATGACGCTGCTGGCCTTGAGGATGTGCCAATGGATGTGCAGGCGACACATGTGGAGGTAGAGCCAGGCAGTCACAAAATGCTGGAGTACTCAGCGGGGAGAACGTGCAAACTCCACACTGACAGACACACTGCGCCCTAGGAACCCGCACCTCTGGCGCTGTGAGGCAGCTGTGTAACCTGACCAGTGTGTGCCTTCCCTTCCCCCTCCCCCCTCCAGCTGTCTGTCAGACCGACAATGATTTGGACGAGGGGATTGAAGGCTTTGTGGCCAAGTTTGCGGATGATACGGAAATAGGTGGAAGGGGCAGGTAGTGTAGAGAAAGCAGGGACTCTGCAGAAGGACTCGGACAGGTTGGGGAGAGTGGGCAGAGAGGTGACAGATGGAATATAGTGGAGCAAAGTGTGGAGTCGGGCATTTTGGTAGCAGGAATAAAGGCGTCGACTATTTTCTAAATGGGGAGAGAATCCAGAAATGGGAAGTGCAAAGGGACTTGGGAGCTGGTGCAGGATTCTCAACAAGTTAATCTGCAAGTTGAATCGGTTGTAAAGAAGGCAAACTCAATGCCAGCATTTATTTCAAGAGGGCTTGCATACAAAAGCAGGGATGTGATGTTGAGGCTCTATAAGGCGCTGGTCACGCTGCATTTGGAGGAGTATTGTGAGCTTTTTTTTGGCCCCGTATCTGAGGAAGGATGTGCTGGCTCTGGAGAGGGTCCAGAGGAGGCTTACGAGAATGATCCCAGGAATGAGTGGGTTAACCCATGATGAGCGTTAGTCGGCGCTGGGCCTGTACTCACACAAGGCTTGAGACTGGACATGGCAACAATAGTCACCCTTGGATACCAAGCTTGGGTGGGGCGGGGGGGGTTTGGGGGCCTCATTGAAACGTTACAGAATAGTGAAAGGCCTGGATAGAGTGGATGTGGAGAGGATGTTTTCCACTCGTGGGAGAGTTTAGAACTAGCGGTCACAGCCCCAGAATTAAAGGACGTTCTTCAGGAAGGAGATGAGGAGGAATTTCTTTAGTCAGAGGGTGGTGAATCTGTGGAATTCTTTGCCACAGACGGCTGTGGAGGCCACAAGTCAGTGGATATTTTTATGGCAGAAATGGATAGATTCTTGATTAGTGCGGGTGTCAGGGGTTATGGGGAGAAGGCAGGAGAATGGGGTTAGGAGGGAGAGATAGATCGGCCGTGATTGAATGGCGGAGTAGATGGGCCGAATGGCCGAATTCTGCTCGAGTCACTGATGACCTTCTGACCTTTGCACCCCCCTCTGTGTTACAGACATCAACCTGGCCGGAGAACCCAAACCCAACAGACCCAAGAGTGGGCAGAAGAGATCGGCCTCTGACATGTACGGGTGAGTGGGCGCGGGATGCCGTTACCCACCCCGTGCCCCGTTCTGCAGCCCCGTAACAGGCCTACTCCTCTGTACCCACCGCACTACCTCCCCAAGGTTGCTCCTTTCTCTCCACCCCGCCTGCCCCTGTCCCACCCACGTACCTGCCCTGCCCACGTACCTGCAGTTCCTTCTTATTCCAGCATCTGCAGTTCCTTTAAAACATTTTGTCTACTCCACTGCAAAATCTCCTCAAGGTATGCCTTCTTTGAAGAAGTTCTCCTCCTCCCTCCGAAGACAGTTTCACAACCTCCTCTCTAACTGCTCCCCCTCTGTGATTCCCCTTCCCTCCAACTCCCATAGATGCTGCTGCACCCGCTGTGTTTCTCCAGCACTTTTGTCTACTCACATAACTGCCCTACCCACGTACCTGCCCCATCCACGTACCTGTCCCACCCACGTACCTGCCCCGCCCACGTACCTGCCCCACCCACGTACCTGTCCTACCCACGTAACTGCCCCACCCACGTACCTGTCCTACCCACGTACCTGCCCCATCCACGTACCTGTCCCACCCACGTACCTGTCCCACCCACGTACCTGCCCCGCCCACGTACCTGCCCCGCCCACGTACCTGCCCCACCCACGTACCTGCCCCACCACACGTACCTGCCCCATCCACGTACCTGTCCTACCCACGTAACTGCCCCACCCACGTACCTGCCCCACCCACGTACCTGCCCCGCCCACGTTCCTGCCCCGCCCACGTACCTGCCCCGCCCACGTACCTGCCCCGCCCACGTACCTGCCCCGCCCACGTACCTGCCCCGCCCACGTACCTGCCCCGCCCACGTACCTGCCCCTCCCACGTACCTGTCCTGCCCTACCCATGTACCTGTCCTACCCACGTACCTGCCCCATCCACATACCTGTCCTACCCACGTACCTGCCCCACCCACGTACCTGCCCCACCCACGTACCTGCCCCACCCACGTACCTGCCCCACCCACGTACCTGCCCCGCCCACGTACCTGCCCCACCCACGTACCTGCCCTACCCACGTACCTGCCTAAATCTCTATTAAACATTGATTAACCGCCCTCTTTCCCCTCGAGACCCCTTTTAAATCATTCCCCACCTCACCGTAAATCTGTGCTAACTGGTTTCAGCGAAGATAGACACAAAGTGCTGGAGTAACTCAGCGGGTCGGGCAGCATCTCCAGAGAGAAGGAAATGGTGAGGTTTCGGGTCCAGACCCTTCTTCAGATTGTGAGTCGGGGGGAGAGAGAGATATTGTCGGGTAAGGTGTGAAAATGAGAGATGAAAGGGGGACAAAGATGAAGGACAATGTAGACTGGATCATTATGAGCCGAGGGTTGCTGCCCGTCCCGCCCGCTGAGTTACTCCAGCACTTTGTGTCTATCTTCAGTGTAAACCAGCATCTGCGGTTCCCCTACTCAGGGGGAAAGGCTGCCGCCATCTGAGATGATCCACACTGCTTCTGCCTCACCTCTCCACACCACCCAGTGTCTGCCGATCCTTCCCCCCAACTACGTCTCTCACTCCTTCATCGTTTGTAGTTTGGTGCCTCTGCTGCTCGAGATACCCACCACCAGCTAGAGAGAGAGAGAGAGAGGGAGAGACAGCACCTAAACAAGCCCTTCCTCCCACCGTGTCCGCACCGACCAGCAATCCCCGCACCTTAAAGGCCCTGTCCCACTTACGTGTCCTTGGCGTTGAGGCGCACGGGCATCGTGTGTCCGCGCGGGGCCGGTCCCACTGAGAAGCGCGGAGGGGTATGTAGTTGTGCGCGACATCGCGTGGGGCTCCGAAATTTTGTAGCGGACGAAATCTTCGCGCACCAACGGCCTGTCGCGTAACTGACGGCCAAAGTCGGACAGGCCCAAGACCCTGGCGCGGCGCAACGTCTCGCCTCCAACAGCAGCAGAAGCAGGCAAACGATCGCCGAGCTCGGCCTGGGACTCACGGCCGTTGCCGTCCGGATCCGCCCCCACTTCTACTCCCAGAGCGAGGCCAAGAAAAATTGAAGATAGACACAAAATGCAGGAGTAACTCAGCGGGCCGGCAGCGTCTCTGGAGAGAAGGGATGGGTGACTTTTCGGGTCAAGACCCTTCTTTCAGACTGAAGAAGAGTCTCGACACGAAACATCACCCATTGCTTCTCTCCAGAGATGCTGCTGCTCCCACTGAGTTACTCCAGCATTGTGTGTCTATCTTCAAATGACGTCACGCGCTCCAGACGGCTCTGCGGGCGCACGAAGTCGCGTGCGATCTTCGCGGGACCATCGCGTAATTAGCGTGCCAAGGACACGTAAGTGGGGACAGGGCTCAACACTATCCTACACGCACTTCCTCGCCCCTCCCTCCACCTCCCTAGCCCCTCCCTCCGTCTTTCCCTCCCTCCTTCCCTCCCTTACTGCCAGCCCCGTCATTCCTCTGGTTGGGTTCACTCTGCTCTTTATCTCGGCAGATCCACATCCGACCTTGACTACGATTACTACAGGACTGACTTTTACGACAGGTAAGGGGGCCCTTCCCCCAGGGTAGAGGTGAGCTGAAGGGGGGGCGGAGGAGAGTGGCGCAGGGATCAGAGCGCACAGACTGGGAGACCCCAGGCGAGGGTGGGGACGGGGGGAATGGATCAGTGCCCTCGGGAGGCCTTCATAACGAGAGGAGTTGAGTTTAGGAGCAAACAGGTCCTTCTGCAGTTGTACAGGGCCCTAGTGAGACCACACCTGGAGTATTGTGTGCAGTTTTGGTCTCCAAAATTGAGGAAGGACATTCTTGCTATTGAGGGAGTGCAGCGTAGGTTCAAGGGGTTAATTCCCGGGATGGCAGGACTGTCATATGATGAAAGAATTGGTCGACAGGGCTTGTATTCACTGGAATTTAGAAGGATGAGAGGGGATCTTTAAAAAAATATATAAAGTTCTGAAGGGATTGGACAGGGTAGATGCAGGAAAAATGTTCCCGATGTTGGGGGAGACCTGAACCAGGGGTCACAGATTAAGAATAAAGGGTAAGCCATTTAGAACGGAGATGAGGAAACTCTTTTTCACCCAGAGAGTTGTGAATCTGTGGAATTCTCTGCCTCAGAAGGCAGTGGAGGCCAATTCACTGGATGTTTTCAAGAGTTAGGTTTAGCTCTTTGGGCTAACGGAATCAAGGGATATGGGGAGAAGGCAGGAACGGGGTACTGATTGGGGATGATCAGCCATGATCACATT
>JAXLNO010002619.1:170905-216045 GCA_038087875.1 Malacoraja senta
GCTTGATGAGTCAGGAGTCCAGTGTGTTTAATTGCCACATATTTCGAAATGGAACAATGACATTCTTCCTTGCAGCAGCATAATAGGTCTGTAATACAATATTCAATAGATAAAGTCACGAAGAAACAAAAGGAAATTGAAAGAAATAAAATTCCCTTTATTGGTGCAAACAAAATAAAGGGTTAAAGTCGCCGGTGCAAGCAAGGCGATTCGTAGTTGGAAGTTAAATTGGTGTTTGTAGTGTTCAAGAGCCTGGTGGTTGTTGCTATGAAGCTGTACCTCAACGTGGAGGTCACAGTTTTCAGGTTCCTGCACTTTCTCCCCGAGGGCAGGAGTGAGATGAGAGCGTGGCCAGGGTGGTGTGGGGTCTCTGATGATGCTGGCTGCCTTCTTCAGGCAGAGCCTCCTGCAGTTCCCTTCGATGGCGAGGAGGTCAGTACCCGCGATGGACCAGGCAGTGTCCACCACTCTCTGTCATCTCCTTCCTTCCTGGGCGTTTCAAGTTGGCAAATCAGGCTCTGATGCGACCATTCAATATGCTGTCTGCTGTGCACCTGTAGAAGCTCGAGAGAGTATTCATCGACTTAACAAATCTCTTAAATCTTCCAAGAAAGTAGTGATGTTGTAGAGCAGAGGGATCGGGGAATGCAGGTACATAGTTTCCTGAAAGTGGCATCACAGAGAGATAGGGCAGTCAAGGTTGTACAGGTTGGGTGAGTGGGCAGATGCATGGCAGATGAAGTTTAATGTGCATAAATGTGATGTTATCCACTTTGGTATCAAAAACAGGAAGGCAGATTACTATCTAAATGGCGTCAAATTGGGAAAAGGGGAAGTTCATCAGTCTATGAAAGTAAGCATGCAGGTACAGCAGGCAGTGAAGAAAGCGAATGGCATGTTGGTCTTTATAACAAGAGGAGCCGAGTACACGAGCAAAGAGGTCCTTCTGCAGTTGTACAGCGCCTTAGTGAGACCACACCTGGAGTATTGTGTGCAATTTTGGTCCCCTAATTTGAGGAAGGACATTCTTGCTATTGAGGGAGTGTAGCGTAGGTTTACAAGGTTTACTAGGTTTACAGATGGCGGGACTGCTGAGAGAATGGAGCGGCTGGGCTTGTACACTTCTGGAGTTTAGAAGGATGAGAGGGGATCTTATTGAAACATATAAGCTTGTTAAGGGTTTGGACACGCTAGAGGCCGGAAACATGTTCCCGATGTTGGGGCTATCCAGAACCAGGGGCCACAGTTTAAGAATAAGGGGTAAGCCATTTAGAACGGAGACGAGGAAACACTTTTCTGACAGAGTTGTGAGTCTGTGGAATTACCTGCCTCGGAGGGCGGTGGAGGCAGGTTCTCTGGATACTTTCAAGAGAGAGCTAGATAGGGCTCTTAAAGATAGCGTAGGTTTACAAGGTTTACTAGGTTTACAGATGGCGGGACTGCTGAGAGAATGGAGCGGCTGGGCTTGTACACTTCTGGAGTTTAGAAGGATGAGAGGGAATCTTATTGAAACATATAAGCTTGTTAAGGGTTTGGACACTCTAGAGGCCGGAAATGGGGATAAGTCAGGGGATATGGGGAGAAGGCAGGAATGGGGTACTGATTGGGGATGATCAGCCATGATCACATTGAATGGCGGTGCTGGCTCGAAGGGCCGAATGGCCTACTCCTGCACCTATTGTCTATTGTCAAGAAGGCTTTTGGTACATTGGCCTTCATGAATCAGTCTGAAGAAGGGTCTCGACCCAAAAATTCACTCATTCCTTTTCTCCAAAGATGCTGTCTGACCCGCTGAGTTACTCTATCTTTTTGTGTCTATATTCAGTATGGAATTTGGGACTTTGTGTTGGTGAGGCCACACTTGGAGTACTGTGTTCAGTTTTGTTCACCCTTCTAAAGTCGTGAAGCTGGAAAGAGTGCAGAGAAGATTTACAAGGATGTTTCAGACAGTGTGGAAACAGGCCCTTTGATCTTTGACCCGCTGAGTCCGTGCCGACCAGTGATCCCCCAACACTAACACTATACTAGACACTAGGGACAATTGTACAATTTTACCGAAGCCAATGAACCTACAGACCTGAGGTACACAAAAATGCTGGAGAAACTCAGCGGGTGCAGCAGCATCTATGGAGCGAAGGAAATAGGCAAAGTTTCGGGCCGAAACCCTTCTTCAGACTGATAGGGGGTGGGGAGAAGAAAGGAAAAAAGGAAAAAAAGGCGGAGGAGGAGCCCGAGGGCTGGGGGAGAGGAGGAGACAACCAGAGGGCTGATGAAGGGGAGGGGACAGCAAGGGCTAGCAGAATTGGGAGAATTCAATCTTCAAGCCCCCAGGATGCAGACTCCCCAAGCGGAATATGAGGTGCATTTCCTCCAATTTCCAGTGTTGCTCGCTGTGGCCATGGAGGAGACCCAGGACAGAGAGGTCAGATACGGAATGGGAGGGGGAGTTGAAGTGCTGAGCCACCGGGAGGTCAGGTTGGTTATTGCGGACCGACCGGAGGTGTTCGGCGAAACGATCGCCAAGCCTCCGCTTGGTCTCACCGATGTAGATCAGCTGGCATCTAGAGCAGCGGATGCAATAGATGAGGTTGGAGGAGATGCAGGTAAACCTCTGTCGCACCTGGAACGACTGCTTAGGTCCTTGAATGGAGTCGAGGGGGGAGGTGAAGGGACAAGTGTTGCATCTCTTGCGGTTGCAAGGGAAAGTACCCGGGGAGGGGGTGGTACGGGAGGGAAGGGAAGAATTGACAAGGGAGTTACGGAGGGAGCGGTCTTTGCGGAAGGCAGACATGGGGGGAGATGGGAAGATGTGGCGAGTGGTGGGGTCACGTTGGAGGTGGCGAAACTGACGGAGGATCACTTGTTGTATGTGACGGCTGGTGGGGTGAAAGGTGAGGACTAGGGGGACTCTGCCCTTGTTGTGAGTGGGGGGTTGGGGAGAGAGAGCAGTGTTGCGGGGTATGGCAGAGACCCTGGTGCGAGCCTCATCTATGGTGGAGGAGGGGAACCCCCGTTCCCTGAAGAAGGTTCACCATCATTCTTCAGGGAACGGGGGTTCCCCTCCTCCACCATAGATGAGGCTCGCACCAGGGTCTCTGCCATACCCCGCAACACTGGTCTCTCTCCCCATCCCCCCACTCCCCAACACCATTATAACACCAATAGGCATAACATGCCTATTTCCTTCGCTCCATAGATGCTGCTGCACCCGCTGAGTTTCTCCAGCATTTTTGTGTACCTTCGATTTTCCAGCATCTGCAGTTCCTTCTTTAACACTAACCTACAGACCTGCACGTCTTTGGAGTGTGTGAGGAATCCAGAGCACCCGGGAAAAACCGCCACGATCACAGGGAGAACGGACAAACTCCGTACAGACAGCACCTGTAGTCAGGGGCGAACCCGGGTCTCTGGTGCTGTAAGGCAGCGACTCGATCACTGTGCTACCCCTGGACTTGCCAGGACTCGAGAGCCTGAGCTATAGGGAGATATTATACAGGCTAGGATTTTATTTATTGGAGCGCAGAAGGATATGGTGCGATGAGTATAAAATAATGGGTGGAATCGATAGGGTGAATGTACTGAGTGAAGGGGAATCAAGAATATTTCTGTGCTGAACGGCTCTCGTAAACTCGACCAGGCTTGAGTTGGGCGGAATCAGGAAGTAATTCGTGTTCCACAATTGAGAGACATCCGCTGGACTTGAAACCGAAGCTCTGAGTCATGTGGGAAGGGGAGGCGTTTAGTCAGAGTTTTGCTGAGAGATCGCAGGCAGTGCCAAAGACCAGCTGGAGCAGAGCAGCAAGCCAGAGAAAGGGTAACTATCTGTTGAAATATCAAACTGAGAGAGAGAGAGAGATAGAATGTGAGGAGTGTGTGAGAGAGCAGGTGAGACGAGAGGGGGAGAGAGAGGTGAGGGAGGAATGAGGAGAGAAGGTGAGACGGAGGACAGTGGAGAGGGTGAGAGAGAAAGAGGGTGAGGGGAGAGAGGGGAGCATGGTGGAAGAGAAGAGTGGAGAGGGGGAGAGAGGAGGAGGGGGAGAGAGGAGGTGGGAGGAGAGGGGGTGAGAAGAGAGAGGGAGGAGAGGGGGTGAGAGGAGGGGGTGAGAGGAGGGGGGGGTGAGAGGAAGGGGTGAGAGGAGGGGGGTGAGAGGAGGGGGGGTGAGAGAGGGGGGGTGAGAGGAGGGGGGTGAGAGGAGGGGGGTGAGAGAGGGGGGGGGTGAGAGGAGGGGGGTGAGAGAGGGGGGGGTGAGAGAGGGGGGGGTGAGAGAGGGGGTGAGAGGAAGGGGGGTGAGAGGAGGGGGGGTGAGAGGAGGAGGGGTGAGAGAGGGGGGGGGTGAGAGGAGGGGGTGTGAGAGGAGGGGGGGTGAGAGGAGGGGGGTGAGAGGAGGGGGGGTGAGAGAGGGGGGGGTGAGAGAGGGGGGGGATGAGAGAGGGGGGGGTGAGAGGAGGGGGGGTGAGAGAGGGGGGGTGAGAGAGGGGGGGGTGAGAGGAGGGGGGGTGAGAGAGGGGGGGTGAGAGGAGAGGGGGTGAGAGGAGGGGGGGTGAGAGGAGGGGGGGTGAGAGAGGGGGGGGTGAGAGAGGGGGGGGTGAGAGAGGGGGGTGAGAGAGGGGGGGGTGTGAGGAGGGGGGGTGAGAGGAGGGGGGGTGAGAGGAGGGGGGGTGAGAGGAGGGGGGTGAGAGGAGGGGGGTGAGAGAGGGGGGGTGAGAGGAGGGGGGGTGAGAGGAGGGGGGTGAGAGAGGGGGGGGTGAGAGAGGGAGGGGGGTGAGAGGAGGGGGGTGAGAGGAAGGGGTGAGAAGAGGGGGGTGAGAGGAGGGGGGTGAGAGAGGGGGGGGGGTGAGAGGAGGGGGTGAGAGGAGGAGGGGGGTGAGAGGAGGGGGGGTGAGAGAGGGGGGGGTGAGAGGGGGGGTGAGAGGAGGGGGGGAGAGGGGGGGGGAGAGAGGGGGGGAGAGAGGAGGGGGTGAGAGAGGGGGGGAGAGAGGGGGGGTGAGAGGAGGGGGGTGAGAGAGGGGGTGAGAGAGGGGGTGAGAGGAGGGGGGATGAGAGGAGGGGGGGTGAGAGGAGAGGGGGTGAGAGGGGGGGGTGAGAGGAGGGGGGGTGAGAGGGGGGGAGAGAGGAGGGGGGTGAGAGGAGGGGGTGAGAGAGGGAGGGGAGAGGAGAGAAGGGGGAGAGAGATGAGGAGAGGTGAAAGGCGCAAGGATAGAAAGAAAGGGATAGAGAGGGGAAAAGTGAGGTTAAAAACAGGTGAGAATAACAGGAGTAGAAAGAAGAGAAAAAGAGTAAAAAGGAGAGGGAGCTAGAATACAAAGGAGTAAAATAAAAGGAGAAGGAAAGAAAGGAGAGACAAAAGAGAGGGAAGAAAAGTGAGAAACAGGATAGAGGAGAAGAGAAAAGAAGAGAGTGACAAGCAATCAGCTGGGGAAGCCGGTGGGTCGGGCAGCATCTGTGGGTGGGAAGTCAGGGCGGACTGATGTTGGGTGTTGACCAGAAATGCCAGCCATTCCTTTTCCACCCACCGCTGCTTCCTTTGGGTGGATTGCTTGTTGGGCCAGATTCCAGCACCGTCAGTCCCTTGTGTCTCACGGGCGGCACCATTGCACAAAGGTTGCTGCCTTACAGTGCCGGAAACCCAGGTTCGATCCTGACCACAGGTGTTATCTGTACGGGGTTTGCATGTTCGAACCGTGACCTGGGTGGGTTTTCCCGGGGGCTCCAGTTTCCTCCCACCCTCCAAAGACGTACGAGTTTGTAGGTTAATTGGCTAGGTATGATTGTAAATTGTCCCCAGCGTGTGTTTGTGTAGGATAGTGTTAGTGTGTAGGGCTCGCCATTCGACACGGACTCGGTGGGCTAAAGGGCCTATTTTGGCTGTATCTCTAAACTACAGGGAGGTTGAGCAAGAGAGAGAGCAAGTGCCAAGAAGATGAGCGATTCTTCCTGGAACTGGTGTGGGACAGTGGGCGTGTGGGAGAGGGCTGGAGCACGAGGTTCCCTCTGTGAACTGCGGGGAGACATTCTGGGAGATGTCCTGGTCTTCCCAAAATCCCTCGTCCTCCCAGCTCAGCAAGATGTCCGTCGGGGAATGCTGCCGACTGGCCCATGCCAGACTGCAGGAGTGCGTGCTGAGGGACGCACTGAAGCTCGGTGCAGCCTACATCAAGGTTCTGTGGCAGAGGACCCATGGTCTAGGGTCCTTCTGCTGATGGACAGTGAGGGGCAGAGTCAGTTCATAAGTGATAGGAGCAGAATTAGACCATTCGACCCATCAAGTCTACTCCGCCATTCAATCAAGGCCGATCTATCTCTCCCTCTCAACCCCATTCTTCTGCCTTCTCCCCATAACCCGTGACACGCGTACCAAACAAGAATCTATCCATCTCTGCCTTAAAAATGTTCAATGATGGCCTCCACCGCCTTCTGTGACAATGAATTCCACAGATTGACTGAGACCCACTCAAACAAGTGGGATCACAGGGTTGTTTAGCCTAAAGATAGGTACGAAGGCTACTGAGTATGACACGACAGCCACAAGGATGTTTCGGGTTGAGACCCTTCTTCAGACTCAGGGGAGACTGACTCTCAGTCTGAAGAAGGGCCTCGACCCGAAACGCCACCTATTCCTTTTCTCCAGAGATGCTGCCTGACCCGGCTGAGTTACCCTAGCTATTTGTGTCTGTCTTCGATTTAAATCCGTTCCTTCCTACACGTACAAACACTGATAATGTGTCAAGTCAAGTCAAGTCACTTTTATTTCTATAGCACATTTAAAAAACAACTCTCGTTGACCAAAGTGCTTGACATTGGTGGAGGTACCAACGTTATACAACAGTGGTTCATAGATTAAATACAAACATCACTACATACATATAGCCCTCCCTCAGAGGACGTCAAGAAAGGCTTGAGAGTAAAGATGAGTTTTTAGTCTCGACTTAAAAGAGTCGATGGAGGGGGCAGTTCTGATGGGAAGAGGGATGCTGTTCCACAGTCTAGGAGCTGCAACCGCAAAGGCGCGGTCGCCCCTGAGCTTATGCCTAGACCGCGGGATGTTCAGTAACCCCAAGTCGGCTGATCCGAGGGACCTGGGGGTGGTGTGGTGGGTAAGCAGACTTTTGATATAGGTGGGGGCAAGCCCGTTAGGGGCTTTGTAAACATAAAGAAGGATCTTGAAATTTATTCGGAACAGCACAGGGAGCTAGTGGAGAGAGGCCAGAATCGGGGTGATGTGGTCCCTTTTTCGGGTGCCCGTCAGGAGTCTCGCTGCGGCGTTTTGGACCAGTTGCAGGCGGAACAGGGAAGATTGGCTGATGCCAGTGCAAAGGGAGTTGCAGTAGTCGAGGCGGGAGGAGATAAATGTGTGGATGATCTTTTCGAGGTCATCAAACTGGAGGAATTGTTTTATTTTAGCTATCGTCCGAAGCTGGAAGAAGCTAGCTTTTACCACGGCACTGACTTGTTTGTCAAATTTCAATGCTGAGTCAAATATAAACGCCAAGGTTTTTGACGTGAGGCTTGAGTAATGGGGTAAGGCTTCCAAAGCTGCCTGCTATCATTTTGATGGAGTCCGAGGGGCCGAGAAGGATGACCTCAGACTTACTCTCGTTTAGTTGGAGGAAGTTCTGGGCCATCCAACACTTTCTATCCTCGAGGCAGTGGATAAGGTTAAGTAGATTTGATCGGTTGTTGGGCTTCAGGGGGAGATAGAGCTGTGTATCGTCCCCTGAAGCCCAACGTGGAGCATATACAGGGAGAAGAGAATGGGGCCAAGGATGGAACCATGTGGAACCCCACAGCAGAGGCTAGCTGGGGAGGAGAAAGAGTTGCCTATGTTAGTAGAGAAACTCCGACCTTTGAGGTAGGAGATGAACCAGCTCAGGACAGCGCCATCAATACCAACCCCGTACCGGAGACGGTCAATTAGGATGGTGTGGTCGACAGTATCAAATGCTGCGCTGAGGTCAAGAAGGAGCAGGATTGCACAGTCGCCGGAGTCAACGGTGAGAAGTAGGTCATTAAGTACCTTCAAGAAGGCAGGCTCTGTGCTGTGGTGGGCCCTGAAACCTGATTGGAAAGTTTCCAAGATAGTATTTTGGTGAAGGTAAGGCATAAGTTGACTTACTGTCATAAGGCATAAGTTGACAACTGATAAGTTGAAGGTAAGACATAAGTTGAAAGGGTTTTTATTTTGAATAAAGTTAAAGTTTGGAGTTTTTTTTAAATGCCCACGTATAATAAATATATCCCCTCTTACCTTAAACCTGTGCCCCTCGAGATCTTAATTACCCGATCCTGGGGATAAACTCTGAAGAAGGGTCTCGACCTGAAGCATCGCCAATTCCTTCTCCATGTAGATGCTGCCTCACCCGCTGAGTTACTCCAGCATTTTGTGTCCACCTGGGGAAAAAGATGATGTGCCTTCATTATACCTATGCCCCTGAGAAAAAGACTGACTATTCAGTTTAGAAGGATGAGAGGGAATCTTATGGAAACATATAAGATTATTAAGGGTTTGGACACGCTAGAGGCAGGAAACATGTTCCCGATGTTGGGGGAGTCCAGAACCAGGGGCCACAGTTTAAGAATAAGGGGTAAGCCATTTAGAACGGAGATGAGGAAACACTTTTTCTCACAGAGAGTTGTGAGTCTGTGGAATTCTCTGCCTCAGCAGGTGGTGGAGGCCGGTTCTCTGGATACTTTCAAGTGGGAGCTAGATAGGGCTCTTAGAGATAGGGGATATGGGGAGAAGGCAGGAACGGGTACTGATTGGGGATGATCAGCCATGATCACATTGAATGGTGGTGCCTGCTGGGAATGGCGGAATGGCCTACTCTTGCACCTATTGTCTATTGTCCATTGTCAATCTATCGCCCTCATAGTCTTACAAACCTCTATAAAGTGACCCCTTATTCTTCTACGTTCCAGTGTGAATAGACTCAGCCTGTCCAATCTCTCCCTGTGTCTAAAGCCCTCCAATCCCGGCTAAATCCTGGTGAATCACAGCCTGGTGAATGCCCAAGAACGATGGAGATTACAAATAGCGGTGGACAACGCCCGGCCACTGATCTCCTCACCTACGAAGGGATCTGTGGGAAGTGCTGCCTCAAAAAAGGCAGCAAGCATCATCACCTACCCACACCACCCTGACCACACTCCACTTCCATTTCTCAGTCACGCAAACCAACCTCCCTTCCATTGTGTATGAAGGAAGGAACTGCAGATGCTGGTTTAAACCGAAGATAGACACAAAATGCTGGAGTAACTCAGCGGGACAGGCAGCATCTTTGGAGAGAAGGAATGGGTGACGTTTCGAGTCGAGACCCTTCTTTTCTTCAGGTCTGAAATGCCACCCATTCCTTCTCTCCAGAGATTTTACCTGTCCCAGTGAATTACTCCAGCTTTTTGTGTCTACAGTGCATTCAGAAAGTATTTAGACCCCTTCACTTTTTCCACATTTTGTTACGTTACAGCCTTATTTTAAAATGGATTAAATTATTTTTTCTTATCATCAATCTACACACAATATCCCAGAACGAAGAAGCGAAAACAGGTGTTTCGAAATTTTTGCAAAGTAATTAAAAAGAAATAACTGAAATATCACATATCCGTAAGTATTCAGACCCTTTGCTGTGACACTCAAAATTGAGCAAAATTGTCCGTAGACCTCCGAGACTGGATTGTGTCAAGGCACAGATCTGGGGAAGGGTATAAAACAATTTCTGCAGCATTGCAGGTCCCGAAGAGCACAGTGGCCTCTTTCATTCTTAAATGGAAGAAGTTTGGAACCACCAGGACTCTTCATAGAGCTGGCCGCCCGGCTAAACTGAGCAATCGGGGGAGAAGGGCCTTGGTCAGGGAGGTGACCAAGAACCCGATGGTCACTTTGACAGAGCTCCAGATTCCTCTGCGGAGATGGGAGAACCTTCCAGAAGGACAACTATATCTGCATCACTCCACCAATCAGGCCTTTACGGTAGAGTGGCCAGACGGAAGTCACTCCTCAGTAAAAGGCACATGACAGCCCGCTTGGAGTTTGCCAAAAGGCACCTAAAGGACTCTCAGACCGAGAAACAAGATTCTCTGGTCTGGTGAAACAAAGATTGAACTGTTTGGCCTGAATGCCAAACGTCACGTCTGGAGGAAACCAGGCACCGCTCATCACCTGGCCAATACCATACCTACGGTGAAGCATGGTGGTGGCAGCATCATGATGTGGGGATGTTTTTTAGCGGCAGGAACTGGGAGACTAGTCAGGATCGAGGGAAAGATGAACGGAGCAAAGTACAGAGTGATCCTTGATGAAAACCTGCTACGGAGCGTTCTGGATCTCAGACTGGGGCAGAGGTTCACCTTCCAACAGGACAACGACCCAAAGCACACAGCCAAGACAACGCAGGAGTGGCTTTGTGACAAGTCTGTGAATGCCCTTGAGTGGCCCAGCCAGAGCCCGGACTTGAACCCGATCTCTGGAGGGACCTGAAAATAGCTGTGCATCGACGCTCCCAGTCCAACCTGACAGAGCTTGAGAGGATCTGCAGAGAAGGATGGGAGAAATCACCCAAATACAGGTGTGCCAAGCTTGTAGCGTCATACCCAAGAAGACTTGAGGCTGCAATCACTGCCAAAGGTTCCTCAACAAAGTACTGAGTAAAGGGTCTGAATACTTATGTAAATGTGATATTTCAGCTGTTCATTTTCAATTACTTTGCAAAAATTTCAAAACACCTGTTTTCATTTTTAATTATGGGGTATTGTGTGTAGATTGATGATTTAAAAAAATGAATTTAATCCATTTTAGAATAAGGCTGCAACATAACAAAATGTGGAATAAGTGAAGGGGTCTGAATACTTTCTAAATGCACTCTTATCTCCCTTCCATTGACTCCATTTAAACCTCACGCTGCCTTGGCTAGGCCAGCAGCATGATCAAAGAGGAGTCGCATACTGGCAACTCCCTCTTCTCCCCTCTCCCATCGGGCAAAAGGTACAGAAGTGTGAAAACACACACCTCCAGATTCAGGGACAATTTCTCCCCAGCTGTTATCAGGCAACTGAACCATCCTACCACAACTAGAGAGCAGTCCTGAACTACTGTCTACCTCATTGCTGATCCTCGGACTAGCTTTGATTGGACTTTACTGGACTTTATCTTGCACTAAACGTTATTCCTTTATCATGTATCAATATACTGTGAATGGCTTGATTGTAATCGTGTATTGTCTTTCAGCTGACTGGTTAGCAGGCAACAAAAGCTTTTCACTGTACCTCGGTACACGTGATAATAAACTAAACTAAACTAACCCATTGGGAAGAAGGTACAGGAGTCTGAAAAATATGACCTCCAGTTACAGAAACAACCTCTTTCCTACAATTATTAGGCTCTTAAACATGACAAACACCAAATTAACGTTCATACAAGGAGGTAGTTCTTTAGTCAGAGGGTGGTGAATCTGTGGAATTCATTGCCACGGCTGTGGAGGCCAGGTCAATTGGTATTTTTGTAAGGCAGAGATTGATAGATTCTTGATTAGTGCGGGTGTCGGGGGTTATGGGGAGAAGGCAGGAGAATGGGGTTGAGAGGGAAAGATAGATCAGCCATGATCGAATGGCGGAGTAGACTTGATGGGCCGAATGGCGTAATTCTGCTCCGAGAACTTATGAACTACAAACTGCCTTGGTTGCATTAGTGACTTTGGGTTTTTGTTTTGTATGGCTCTAATATATATATATATTTTTTTTTATTTATTGAACTTTATTTCTTTAACTATCGTGTTGTCTATTGAGTGTTTACAGACCTGTTATGCTTCTGAAAGTCAGAATTTCATTGTTCCAGTTTGGCACCCTTGACAATTAAACACTGTCAACTCTTGAATCTCTACCGTGCTCTTCCTCTCCACATCCTTCCTTTGGTGAGGTACTCGGAGGCAACCAGAACTGTACACAATGCGCTCCCACCAACGTGTTGTGGAAGCTGTAACATCATGTTCCAAGCCTTATCCTCCATGTCTCGGCCTTTAAAGGAATTGGTACCTCAAGCCATCTTCCACTCTCTTCTCAATAGACTATAGGCAATATGTGCAGGAGTAGGCCCTTCGAGCCAGCACCGCCATTCGATGTGATCATGGCTTATCATCCACATTCCCATACCCCGTTCCTGCCTTCTCCCCATATCCCCTGACTCCGCTATCTTTAAGAGCCCTATCTAGCTCTCTCTTGAAAGCATCCAGAGAACCGGCCTCCACCACCTGCTGAGGCAGAGAATTCCACAGACTTACCACTCTCTGTGTGAAAAAGTGTTTCCTCGTCTCTGTTCTAAATAGCTTACCCCTTATTCTTAAACTGTGGCCCCCGGTTCTGGACATATAACAATCTTATATGTTTCAATAAGATCCCCTCTCATCCTTCTAAACTCCAGAGTATACAAGCCCAGCCGCTCCATTCTCTCAGCATATGACAGTCCCTCCATCCCGGGAATTAACCTTGTAAACCTTCTCAATAGCAAGAATGTCCTTCCTCAAATTAGGGGACCAAAACTGCACACAATACTCATACTCCAGGTGTGGTCTCACTAGGGCAGAAGGGCCTCCTTGCTCCTATACTCAACTCCTCTCGTTGTAAAGGCCAACATGCCATTGGCTTTCTTCACTGCCTGCTGTACCTGCATGCTTACTTTCTTTGACTGATGAACAAGGACCCCCAGATCCCATTGTACTTCCCCTTTTTTCTCAACGACTGCATTTAGATAATAATCTGCCTTCCTGTTTTTGCTACCAAAGTGGATAACCTCACATTTATCCACATTAAACTGCATCTGCCATGCATCTGCCCACTCAACCCCCAACCTGTCCAAGTCACCCTACATTCTCATAACATCCTCTTCACAGTTCACACTGCCACCCAGCTTTGTGTCATTTGCAAATTTATCCACCTGTGTCAGGGAGCTGTAGACTTGTACCCTGAGGTCCCTGTGTTTACCCCCCCCCCCCCCCCCCCAACACCCTACCATTTACTCTGCGGGTCACACTTACATTTTAACTTCCTCTCATTGTTTTACTGGAATTTGGGTTCCATATTACGTCCTACCTGAATATGTCTTTCTGCTTGTCGAGTTCCTGTTACAATTTTACAGGTTTGCATGAGGCTGCCTCTCTCTCTCATTCTGCCTTACGCCAGTGGAAATAGGTCCGGCCAACGCAGTCTCTCTTCCTACACGAGTGCTTCCATCCCCAGAATCTCAGGTGAACTTTTAGCCGCATCCCTTCCCCACTGGTACTCCACTAATCACGTGCAGTCTTTCCGCTGACTGGTTAGCACGCCGCAAAAGCTTCTCACTGTTCCTCGGTACACGTGACGATAAACGAGACTAACAAGAACGTAAACAATGTATCTCACATATTGTCAAAGACTAAATTAAAAGCCCTGTCCCACGGTACGAGTTCATTCCAAGAGCTCTCCCGAGTTCGCCCTGATTCGAACTCGGAGATTTACAGTAATGGCCGCTCGTCGGGTACTCAGGGCTCTCGTGGACATTTTTCATCATGTTGAAAAATCTTCACGAGTCTTCCCGTGCTTACCTGCCGTTAGCGAGTCTTCCCGAGTACCTGCCGTTAGCGCTGAGAGACGTCCCCGAGCTCCGACGTACCCGCTACGTTCATTCTCCGTGCTTACCACGAGTTTGATTTTTTTTTAAACTAGAGAGAGAGCTCTTGGAATGAACTCGTACCGTGGGACAGGGCTTTTAGTAATCTAAGATTAAAAGACATTTGGACAGGTACATGGTGAAGAAGGAACTGCAGATGCTGGGGAAAATCGAAGGTAGATAAAAATGCTGGAGAAACTCAGCGGGTGAGGCAGCATCTATGGAGCGAAGGAAAAGGTGATGTTTCGGGTCGAGATCCTTTTCCTTCGTTCCATAGATGATGCCTGATCGACTGAGTTTCCCCAGCATTTTTGTCTTCCTTGTACAGGTACATGGATCGGAAAGGTTGAGAGGGATATGGGCCAAATGTCCTCCCTTCTTTTACTTTTCACCCGGGTAACCTGTGTGGAATTTCTTTATTCAGAGCAAGTCAATAGGTGTGGCCCACACCGTACTGTGGGACGGAGCGTGTTTGTGGCTCATTTCCATGTTGAATTTACCCAGGCGTATCCCTGTTTGTAAAGAGATCTGCGGCTTCTTTAAGCAAACTGTGGGGGGAGTGGTTGCTGAGGTCGCTAGGTGACATTTTTGCACTTGGAAGCGTCGAAAGGCGAGGCACTGCAGATGACAGAAATCTGACATAAAGACAGAACTCACTGCATACACTCAGTGGGTCCGGCAGCATCTGCGGAGAGAGAAGCATTGGATAATCGTTTAAGGTCGGTAACCTTGGATCAGAACATACGCGGAGGTTGATGCTAATGTTTATTATTATCACGCCTACTGAGGTAGTTGCGTTGAGTTTAGTTTATTGTCAAAGACAGACACAAAATGCTGGAGTAACTCAGCGGGACAGGCAGCATCACTGGAGAGAAGGAATGGGGGATGTTTCGGGTCGAGACCCTTCTTAGTTTATTTTCACTTGTATCGAAGTACAGTGAAAAGCTTTTTTTGCGTGCTAACCAGTCAAAGAAAGACTATTCAAAGTGTGACGTTTCGGATCGAGACCCGTCTTCAGATATTGTCACGTGTACCGAGATACAGTGAAAAGCTTTTGTTGCGTGCTAACCAGTCAGAGGAAAGACAATACGCGATTACAATTGAGCCAGCAACAGTGTGCAGATACATGATAAACAAAATAACGTGACTAAAGTTTAGTGCAAGATAAAGTCCTGTAAAGTCTGATCAAAGATAATCTGAGGATCTCCAAGGCGGTAGATAGTAGTTCAGGATTGCTCACTAGTTCTGGTAGGATGGTTCAGTTGCCTGATCACAGCTGGGAGGAAACTGTCCCTGAATCTGGAGGTGTGTGCGTTTTCACACTTCTGTACCTTTTGCCCGATGGGAGAGGGGAGAAGAGGGAGTGGGCCAGGGTGCAACTCGTCCTTGATGATGCTGCTGGACTTGCCGAGGCAGCGTGAGGTATAAATGGAGTCGATAGAAGGGAGGTTGGTTTGTGTGTGATGGTCTGGGCTGCGTCCACAATTCGCTGCAATTTCTTGCGGTCTTAGATGGAGCTGTTCCCCAAACCGTGCTGTGATGCATCCCGATAGAAAGCTTTCTAAGGCGCATCTGGAGAAGTTTGTGAGAGTTTTTGGGACATGCTGAACTTCCTTGTGCTTTCTACAGTGAGAAGCTTTGTTCTGCATGCTATTCAAACAGATCAGATATGCCATACATAGATACAATCAGTTTAAACTCAAGTACAATAGGTAGAGCAAAGGTCCAATAGGTAGACACCACAGTCCCGTTTTTATCAACGGGACGATGGTGAAAAGGGACAAGAATTTCAAATTCCTGGGCGTGCACATTTCTGAAGATCTTTCCTGGTGCCAGAACACTGATGCAATTATAAAGAAAGCACATCAGCGCCTCTACTTCCTGAGAAGGTTACGGAGAGTCGGCATGTCAAAGAGGATTCTCTCGAACTTCCGCAGGTGCACAGTAGAGAGCATGCTGACCGGTTGCATCGTGGCTTGGTTCGGCAACTTGAGCGTCCAGGAGCGGAAAAGGCTGCAAAATGTTGTGACCACTGCCCAGTCCATCATCGGCTCTGACCTCCCCACCATCGAGGGGATCTATCGCAGTCGCTGCCTCAAAAAGGCTGCCAGTATCATCAAGGACCCACACCATCCTGGCCACACACTCAATTCTCCGCTGCCAACAGGTAGAAGGTACATGGAGCCTGAAATCTGGTACATCCAGGTTCAGGAATAGCTACTTCCCCACAGCCATCAGGCTATTAAACTCGCCAACAAACAAACTCTGAACTATAACAGCCTAGTGCACTTTATCTGTTGATTTATGTGTGTATATATGGTCTATGCTATATAGACACACTGATCTGTTCTGTATTTATGCTTACAATACTCTGTTGTGCTGCAGCAAAGCAAGAACTTAATTGTCCTATCTGGGACACATGACAATAAACTCTCTTGACTTGTCTTGGAAAGATACAGAAGCTTGAAGCTTATAGGCAGAACAGTGGGGCAATGGGAGAGTTGTTGTCTCACAGCACCAGAGATCTGGGTTTGATCTTGACTAAGGGTGCTGTCTGCGTGGAGTTTGCATGTTCTCCTGTGACCATGCTCCAACTTCCTCCCACATCCCAAATACGTGTAGGTTTGTAGGTTAATTGGCTTCTGTAAATTGTCCCCAGTGTGTAGGATACGAACGTGGGATAACATAGGACTGGTGTACAGATGGTCGATGGTCAGCGTGGACTCGGTGGGCCGAAGGGCCTGTTTCCATGCTGTATCTCCAAGTTCCACACAGAGTGTAGAGTAAATTTCTCAGCATTGTAACGCATCAGTACCATGGACAAGGTCCACTGTCTGCAATGGGGCAGAGGTGAATGGGACAGTGACCTAGCTTATGGAAGGGCCGCTCGGTCCGCATTAACCAACCTGACCTCCCGGTGGCTCAGCACTTCAACTCCCCCTCCCATTCCCAATCCGACCTCTCTGTCCTGGTCCTCCTCCATGGCCAGAGTGAGCACCACCGGAAATTGGAGGAGCAGCACCTCATATTCCGCTTGGGGAGTCTGCATCCTGGGGGCATAAACATTGAATTCTCCAATTTCCGGTTGCCCTTGCTGTCTCCTCCCCTTCTCAGCTCTCCCTCAGCCCTCGGGCTCCTCCTCTTCCTTTTTCCTTTCTTCTCCCCACCCTACATCAGTCTGAAGAAAGGTTACGGCCCGAAACGTTGCCTATTTCCTTTGCTCCATTGATGCTGCTGCACCCGCTGAGTTTCTCCAGCACTAGGGCCGTTCAGACGTCTGATAACAGAGGGGAAGAAGCTATTCCCAAGCCTGGTGGTGCGCGCTTTCAAGCTTCTGTATCGTCTGCCGGACGGGAGCAGGGAGAGGAAGGAATGACCGAGTTGGGACTAGTCTTTGATTATGTTGTGAAGTGTAGATGGAGTTGATGGTGGGGTGTCTGGTCTGTGTGATGGACCGGGCTACATCTACAACTCTGCAATTTCTTGCAGCCTCGGACAGAGCTGTTCCTGAACCAAGGTGTGATGCAGTATACTTTCTATGATTCACTATCACTCGTTGCTTCTGCTTCTCTCTCCATAGATGCTGCTCAACATGCCGAGTATTCCTGCAATTCTGTCTTGTGTTAGGTTGGAAAGGGAGGAGCATGATGCAGCAATTAGTGCTGCTGACTCAAAAGCTCCACAGATCTGGGTTCAATCCTGACCTCCGGTGCTGCTGTGTGGAGTTTGCTAGTTCTCCGGTTTCTCTCACTTATACAATTCTTAGAACATAGAACAGTGCGGCATAAGGACAGGCCCTTCTGCCCTCAATGTCTACTCCAAACATGATGCCAAGATCCACTCTTATCTGCCTCGACGTAAATCATATCCTTCCATGCCCTCCATGTCCATGTGCCCATCCAAAGTCTTTTAAATGCCGCTATTGGTTAGTTTAGTTTAGAGATGCAGCAGGCCTTTCGGCCCTCTGAGTCCGTGCTGACCAACAATCACCCCGTGCACTAGTTCTATCCCACAACACCAGAGAAGAATTTACACAATTAACCAACAAACCCGAAAGTCTTTGGAGTGTGGGAGGAAAACCGGAGCACCCAGAGAAAACCCACGTGGTCACAGGGAGAACGTGCAAACTCTGTACAGACAGCACATGTGATCAGGATCGAACCCGGATCTCTGGCGCTGTAGGGCAGCAACTCTGCTGCTGCGCACTGAGCCGCCACCTCTCCCTTTAACTAATATCCTCCAATCCAGTCATCATTCTCATGAATCTTCTCTGCGCGCTTTCCAAAGCCTCCACATCCTCCGTGCAATGGGACAGCCAGAACGGCACGCAACATTCTAAATGCGGCCGTACCAAAGTCCTCTAAAGTCATAATCATACAGCATGAAAACAGGCCCTTCGGCCCAACTTGCCCTCACCGGCCCACATGATCATCTGCACTGCGTTTGGTGGCAATATCCCTCTAAACTTGTCCTATCATGTGGGCGTCCAAATGTTCTTAACCGTTTCTATAGTACCTGCCTCAACTGCCTCCTCTAGCAGGTTGTTCCATATCGCCACCACCCTTTTGTGTAAAAAAGTTACCCCCAGATTCCTGTTGAATCTTACCTTAAACCCATGTCCTCTGGTTCTTCATTCCCTTGCTCGGGGTAAACGATTATGTGCAACTACTCTATCTATTCCTCTCATGTTCTCGTACATCTCTATTAGACCGAGCTGTATCATGACTTCCTGATGCTTGTACTCGATGCCCTGACCTATAACAGCAAGCATAGCATGTTCCTCCTTTACCTCCATCTTGCCTTGATGGCCCCCATTTTGTGGAGTCTGGGGAGTGGGGGAGATCTTAGTGATTCTTCACAGGCTCCGAGCACAAACAGCGATGGTCGGCGTGTGGTGACTGGTGGCGTGGAGGCCTCGGAGTGACTGGGCCTCGTTACGAGCAGAGAAGGAGGGTGGGGGGGAGGGCGGTGGAATCAGACATCACCCACGGTACTCATCATGACTTTTCCTTGCATTGCAGCGACACAATGGAAAGACGATGTGGACTCCTCACAGCTGGGAATGCCCCAGGTAAAAAGCCGTCCACCTACACCACAGTTCCTGTCAACGTAGACAGTGGCCATTCGGCCCATCCAGTCCTAGCCAGCACACACACTTGGGTTAGCATATGAAGAGCGTTTGACAGCACCGTGCCTGTACTCGCTTGAGTTTAGAAGGATGACGGGGGACCTCATTGAAACTTATCAAACAGCGAAAGGCCTGGATAGAGTGGGTGTGGAGAGGATGTTTCCATTAGTGGAAGAGTCTCGGAATGATCATTCCGGTATTTATATCCCTTAGCCCGTTGAGTGAAAACACTGACCCGAATACTTTAAATCATCCTTTATTTCACCATGGTGACCAGGTTCCTCTGTGCTGCCCTGGGGAGCTCTCCCAGTGGATCACGGAGAAAACATGTGCCCAAACAAAGGGATTAGCATATATATATATGGTTGATACAGTGGGAGGTGATTCTAGACCAATAACTACAGTATTACATGGTTATATAGGTGGGGACAATCTTTCCACCTAATTACAATCATACACGGCATAATACATCTTAGCCAATTACAATAGCATTAAGCATCACATGTTTTCCTAGAAAAATAACGTCAAAGGAAAGTGAACTTCAATCAGCCCTTGATCCTCAAAAACAGAATACTTAACCCTTTAATCCTAGAGTATCCCCCAGTTCTGCATATTCTCAGGACCAGAGGACGGCAGCCTCAGAATAAAAGGACGTATCATTAGAACGGGGATGAGGAGGAATTTCTTTCGTCAGAGGGTAGTGAATCTGTGGAATTCATTGCCGCGAAAGGGGTAACTCAGTGGGCCAGGGCAGGCAGCATCTCTGGAGAACATGGACAGGTTACATTACGGGTCAGGACCCTTCCTAAAGAGGTACTCCAGAGCTGCAGTGACTAGTGGGGTGCCGCAAAGCTCCATGCTGGGACCCCAGTCATTTACAATATGTATTAACGATTTAGACGAGGGAATTAAAGGTAACATCTCCAAGTTTGCAGGTGACACAGAGCTGGGTGGCAGTGTGAGCTGCGAGGAGGATGCTATGAGGCTGCAGGGTGACTTGGATAGGTTGGGTGAGTGGGCAGATGCAGTATACTGTGGATAAATGTGAGGTTATCCACTTTGGAGGCAAGAACAGGAAGGCAGATTATTATCTGAATGGTGTCAAATTAGGAAAAGGGGAGGTGCAACGAGATCTGGGTGTGCTTGTACATCAGTCACTGAAAGTAAGCATGCAGGTACAGCAGGCAGTGAAGAAAGCTACTGGCATGTTGGCCTTCATTGTGAGAGAATTTGAGTTTAGGAGCAAGGAGGTCCTATTGCAGTTGTACAGGTCCCTGGTGAGACCGCACCTGGAGTATTGTGTGCTATTTTGGTCTCCTAATTTGAGGAAGGACATTCTTGCTATTGAGGGAGTGCAGCACAGGTTCACCAAGTTAATTTTTGGGATGGCGTGACTGACATATGATGAAAGAATGGTCAACTAGGCTTGTATTCACTAGAACTTAGAAGGATGAGAGGGTATTTAATAGAAACATATAAAATTCTTAAAGGATTGGACAGGCGAGATGCAGGAAAATGTTACCAATGTTGGGGGAGTCCAGAACCAGGGGTCACGGTTTAAGAATAAGGAGTCGGCCATTTAGGACAGATGAGGAAAAACTTTTTCACCCAGAGAGTTGTGAATCTGTGGAATTCTCTGCCACAGAAGGCAGTGGAGGCCGATTCACTGGATGTTTTCAAGAGAGTTGGATTTAGCTCTTAGGGCTAAAGGAATAAAGGAATATGGGGAAAAAGGAGGAACGTGGTACTGATTCTGGATGATCAGCCATGATCATATTGAATGGCGGTGCTGGCTCGAGGGGCCGAATGGCCTACTCCTGCACCTATTGTCTATGTTTCTAATGACCTGTTGAGTTACTCCAGCACTTTGATTAAACCCAGTAGTTCCTTGTTTCTACATTTTCCCAGAGGCAGGATCGTCATATGAAAATTCCACAAACCGGGATGACGTACAGTGGGAATAAGTGGGAAGAGATGGTCCATTGGGATTGTGTGCAGTGGGAATAAATGGGAAGGGGTCAGGTCCATTGGGGTTGTAGGAATGAATGGGAAGAGATTAGATCTATTGGGATTGTATACAGTGGGAGTAAATGGAAACCATTGGGATTCTGGATGGGGTGGGAAGGTATGAGATCCATTGAGATGTGTAGAGTGGGAGTGAATGGGAAGGGATGAGATCCATTGCGATTGTAAGCAGTGGGAATAAATGGGAAGGGATCGGGTTCATTGGAATTGTGGGATTGAATAGGAAGAGGTTGGATCTATTGAGATTCTGGATAGTGGGAATAAATGGGAAGGGATGACATCCATTGGGATTGTGTGCAGTGGAAGTGAATGGGAAGGAGAGGGGTCCATTGGGAATGTGGATAGTTGGAATAAATGGAAAAGGATGAGATCTGTTGGGATTGTGTGCAGTGGGGGAGAATGGGAAGTGGTCTGGTCCATTGGGATTCTGGATGATGGGAAGGGATAAGGTCCGTTGAGATTGTGTACAGTGGGAGAGAATGGGAAGGGATGGGGTCCATTGGGATTGTGGTCAGTGGGAATAAATGGGAAGAGGTTAGATCCATTGAGATTGTGTGCAGTGGTAGTGAATGGGAAGTGGTGGGGTCCATTGGGATGGTGTGGGGCGGAACTCCCCCCTCGCCTCATTGCCCTCTCCCCTGTGACAGTGCCTCTCAAGGGTATCTCGGTCCGCCTGGAGGTGAAGGGGTTTGTGGCCGACCTCTCCGCCAGCCTGGAGTACGTGAACGAGGAGTCCGGCCCTCTGGAGGCCATGTTTGTCTTCCCCATGGACAGCGACTCTGCCGTCTACCACTTCCAGGCGCAGGTGGGAGGCAAGACCATCGTGGCCACCTTGAAGGAGAAGGAGCAGGTGAGAGGTTGGAGGGGAGGCGATGTGATGGCAGGGGAGGGGTGTGGTTGCACGATATCCCTTTCTCATGAGGTAGGTCGGGGTGGGGTGGGGTGGGGTGGGGGACTCCTGAGGTGGAGAAATTGTTGAGATACATAGAACAGTACACCGCAGAAACAGGCCCTTCGGCCCACAATGTCTGTGCCAGACATGATGCCGAGCATTCAGTTCCGTTTAGATTATTGTACCGAGGTGCAGTGAAAAGCTCGTGTTGCATGCTAACCAGTCAACAGAAAGACAATACATGATTACAATCCATCCATTGATTCTTGCTATTGAGGGAGTGCAGTGTAGGTTCACCAGGTTAATTCCCGGGATGGCGGGACTGTCATATGCTGAGAGAATGGAGCGGCTGGGCTTGATACTCTGGAGTTTAGAAGGATCTTATTTAAACATATAAGATTATTAAGGGTTTGGACATGCGAGAGGCAGGAAACATGTTCCCGATGTTGGGGGAGTCCAGAACCAGGGGCCACACTTTAAGAATAAGGGGTAAGACATTTAGAACGGAGACGAGGAAACACTTTTTCTCACAGAGAGTGGTGAGTCTGTGGAATTCTCTGCCTCAGAGGGCGGTGGAGGCCGGTTCTCTGGATGCTTTCAAGAGAGAGCTAGATAGGGCTCTTAAAGATAGCGGAGTCAGGGGATATGGGGAGAAGGCAGGAACGGGGTATTGATTGGGGATGATCAGCCATGATCACATTGAATGGCGGTGCTGGCTCGAAGGGCCGAATGGCCTACGCCTGCACCTGTTGCCTATTGTCTATAGTTACAGTGTGCAGACACATGATAAGGGAATAACGTTTAGTTAAAGCCAGCAAAGTTCAATCGGGGACAGTCCAAGGGACATCACGGAGGTAGATAGTAGTTCAGCAGTTATCCGGCAACTCAATTATCAGGCAAATGAACCATCCTACCACAACTAGAACTATTATCTAACACATTGGTATTGGGCTATCTTTGATCGGACTTTGCTGTCTTTACCTTGCACTGAATGTTATTCCCTTATCCTGTATGTTTCTGTACACTGTGATTGTAATCATGTGTTTTCTTTCCGTTGACTGGTTAGCTTGCAACACTGCACCTTGGTACACGCGACAATAAACGAATACTGCATTGAACTCAGCATGATGTCAAGGTCAACTCTTATCTACCCGCACGTAATCCATATCCCTCCTTTCCCTGCATATCCATGTGCCTATCTAAATGTCACTAATGTACCTGCCTCTTACCACCAACCCAATAGCATGCTCCGGGAACTGACTCCTCTGTCAAACAAAAGATGTCCCCCCCCACATAACTCATTTAAACTTTGTCCCTCTCACCTTAAAGCTATGCTCCTCTCACCTTAAAGCTATGCCCTCTCACCTTAAAGCTATGTCCCTCTCACCTTAAAGCTATGCTCCTCTCACCTTAAAGCTATGCCCTCTCACCTTAAAGCTATGCTCCTCTCACCTTAAAGCTATGCTCCTCTCACCTTAAAGCTATGCCCTCTCACCTTAAAGCTATGCCCTCTAGTGTCTGATTTTTTTCCCCCATGCAGCATTGATTTAGAATAGTTTAGTTTAGAGATACAGCGCAGAAAGAGGCCCTTCAGCCCGCCGAGTCCATGCTAACCAGCAATCCCCTCACACGTACACTATCCTACACACACTGGGAACAATTTATAATTATACTTGTCCTTGTTCATCAGTCAACGAAAGTAAGCATGCTGGTACAGCAGGCAGTGAAGAATGGCATGTTGGCCTTTATAACAAGAGGAGTTGAGTATAGGAGCAAAGAGGTCCTTCTGCAGTTGTACAGGGCCATAGTGAGACCGCACCTGGAGTATTGCGTGCAGTTTTGGTCCCCTAATTTGAGGAAGGACATTCTTGCTATTGAGGTAGTGCAGCGTAGGTTTACAAGGATGGCGGGATTGTCATATGCTGAGAGAATGGAGCAGCTGGGCTTGTATACTCTGGAGTTTAGAAGGATGAGAGGATATCTTATTGGGGGAGTTGGGGGGAGTCCAGAACCAGGGACCACAGTTTAAGAATAAGGGGTAAGCCATTTAGAACGGAGACGAGGAAACACTTTTTCTCACAGAGAGTGGTGAGTCTGTGGAATTCTCTGCCTCAGAGGGCGGTGGAGGCCGGTTCTCTTGATACTTTCAAGAGAGAACTAGATAGGGCTCTTAAAGATAGCGGAGTCAGGGGATATGGGGAGAAGGCAGGAATGGGGTACTGATTGGGGATGATCAGCCATGATCACATTGAATGGCGGTGCTGGCTCGAAAGGCCGAATGGCCTACTCCTACACTTAATGTCTATTGTCTATTGTCTATACCAAGCCAATTAACCTACAAATCTGTACGTCTTTGGAGCGTGGGGGGGAAACCGGAGATCCCAGGGAAAACCAAAGCAGGTCACAGGGGGAGCGTACAAACTCCATACAGACAGCACCCATAGTCGGGATGGAACCCGAGTCTCTGGCGCTGTGAGGCAGCAGCTCTGCCGCTGGGCCACCGTGCCGCCAATGGTGATGTACAGAGGGATCTTGGGGTGTCTAACTCCTTGACAGTGGCAACACAAGTAGAAATAGCGGTAAAGAAATAGAGGTGGTCGCTAACCACAGGTACCTTGGTGTGCAGCTTGACAGTGAGCTGGACTGGAAGTGTCATATGGAGGCGGTGTACAGGAAGGGAGGCTGAGGGCATTTAACATCTGCCAACCCCTGCTGTGCAGTGTCTACCATTCAGTGGTGGCCAGTGCTCTGTTTTTTGCGGTGGCCTGTTGGGGAGATGGCGCTCGCATAGCGGACAAAAACAGACTGGACAAACTGATCAGGAAGGCCGGCTCAGTGGTCGGGGCTGAGCAACGAACGGTCCAGCAGGTGGCAGAGGCCAGATCTCTGAAAAAACTGGGTTCTATAATGACCAACCCCACTCACCCACTCCATGCCCTGAAGGTGATCAAGAGCAGCAGCTTCAGTCAGAGACTGATTGCACCAATGTGCAAAACGGAGAGACATAGGAAGTCCTGTTTACCAGCTGCGATAAGGTTATACAATGCGCATAAATAACTGCACTTTTTTTTAATTAATTGTATTTTAACTTGTATTTTAACTTGTATTTTAACTTGTTAAGTATGGAAGCTATTTGTGGTGTTATGTCTGTCTTGAAGCTGTCGTGGCATTGTAATTTCCTGCAAAGGATTATTAAAGGTATAATCTAATCTAAAGAAGGCAGATGATATGCTTGCCTTCATCAGTTGGGGCATTGAGTATAAGAGTCAGGAAGTCATGATGCAGCTTTATAGGACTTTAATTCGGCCACATTTCGGGGCCGTTCCGGGGCCTGCCCTCATCAGACCGAATGCTTTGGACTCTGCCTCCAGGTCTTTCACTTGTTTTGACAAGTCCTTTCCAAATAACAGGATCTGTGGCTCTGAGGCCGGTGTTTTACACAGTCCTGCATATTTGGGATTGAGGGCAGGTCTTATTATCTCCTTGTGGAGGTTGTTTATCTCATATTGGGTGTTGCACAGCAGAGCCAGAGTGTCTTGCTGGTTGGTGGTCATGTCCACCCCATCCACGGAACGAGCATAGGATGTTACACCTGCTGTCAGGAGCTTCAGGATCGCTGTAATTTTAGCTCCTGGTTCCGGATACTCTGCCCAACGTACCCCCAGATTTGGCTGTTGACGGCCGGTACGTTGAGTGAACTGCAGTTCTCCGGAGGCGAGTAGAGTTCTAGTGCCTCATTGACTACCTGTTCTTGTAGGGATTTGAAGGACAGGTAGTCAATGCTGGCCGCCAGTTTTTGGCTGCAACGGCCGCCCTGCTCGTGGTGTAGCCACGTGGCGATTCACCACACCCAGCAGCTCTTCCTGGTCCTGTACCCCATGCGTACTCCCGATATCTTCGGCCAATGACCCCTGTTCCTGACCAGCCCAGCCCTGGTCGCCAACGCTGCCCTCGGCTGAGGGGGAAGCAATGGCCAGTGCATTGTAAGGCACTGATGTGGGAGTGCCTGAGTTCCCTTGGCGAGACTGCTCCAGCTCCCGAAGCAAGTCTCGCTGGAGCATTTGCTCCATGAGCCTTTCCTACCTCGGCCGCTCTCAGGCGGAGAGTCCTCCTCATCGGAGTTATCAGATATCACCGGGCGGTCAGTTTTTCGTTTTGATTTACCTCCACTCCGCTGCTGTTGGTCAGGCTGTGCGAGCGGTACTGGGCTTGGCTCGGTCTCAATGATTGTGGACCGCAGCATGTGCGGTCCAGGTGCCGCCTCTCGCCCCCCACTGATGGGACACTCCCGTTCTGTTGGAGTCGAACGGGGGGCGGTCTTTTTCCCTTGCCGTGCTTTGCTCATTTTCCAGCTTCTTCAACCTGGAATTCACAAAGCAGAGCAAAACTTCCTAAGTACGACCTCAGAGTAAGTACTTACCTGACGATCCGCTTTTAAAACTTGTAGCGGGAGCGCCTGTACTCCCGTTCGTCGCTGTTGCACTGCGTGAACGCTAATGTCGCGCATGCGTGCTGGACGGGTTCTTCACGTAGTCACTCACGTGACTCCGAAGTAAAATTTAGAGATACGGCGCGGTAAACAGGCACTTCGCCCACCGAGACCACGCTGAACAGCGATCCCCGTACATTAGCCCTATCCTACACGTTAGGGACAATTTACAATGTTTACCGAAGCCAATGAACCTATAAACCTGTACGTCTGGAGAGTGGGAGGAAATGGAGCTCCCAAAGAAAACCCACGCAGTCACAAGGAGAACGTGCAAACTCCATACAGACAGCAGATCAAACCTGGGTCTCTGGCGCTGTGAGGCAGCAACTCTACCGCTGCGCCACTTTGCCGGATTGGGTGGTATTAGCTACAGGGAGAGGTTGGAGTGTTTTCTCTGGAACGACGAGAGGTAAATAAAGACCTGGTAGAAGTATAGGGAAATTATGATGGGGCGATCAGTCAGAACTATGGAGGGAACCTGGGGTCTTTGATGTGTACATCAAATACCACTCAAAAGGAATGTGTGACGTTTGGATTGAGACCCTCTCGACCCGAAACGTCACCTATTCCTTCGCTCCATAGATGCTGCCTCACCCGCTGAGTTTCTCCACGTTTTGTCTACCCCTCACCTTAAACCTATGTCCTCTGGTTCTTGATTCCCCTATTCTGGGTAAAGACCCGATCTATTCCTCTCGTGATTTTGTACACTATAAGATCACCCCTCATCCTCGCTGTGCTCCAAGGAATAGAGCCCCAGCCTACTCAACCTCGCCCTATAGTTCGGCCCCTTGAGTTCTGGCAACATTCTCGTAAATCTTCTCTGCACCCTTTCCAGTTTGACAACATTTTTCCTATAACATTGCGCCTGGAACTGAACACAACACTCTAAACGTGACCTCGCCAACATCTTACGTAACTGGAGCATGGCCCTGCTAACTTTATACTCAACACCCTATCTACCTGCGACTCTACTGTGAAGGAGCTTCGTACCTGCGCTCCCAGATCCCTCTGCTCTGCAACACTCTCGTGACTTTGTCCACCTCTATAGGACCACCCCTCATCCTCCTGCTCTCCAGGGAATAGAGTCCTAGTCTGCTCAACCTCTCCCTGCAGCTCGGGCCCTCGAGTCCTGACGACATCCTCCTGAAGCTTCTTCTTTTTAGTTTAGTTTAGAGATACAGGGCGGAAACAGGCCCTTCGGCCCACCGGGTCCGCGCCGACCAGCGATCCCCGCACATTAACACCACCCTACACCCACGAGGGACAATTTTTTACATTTACCAAGTCAATTAACCTACAAACCTGCACGTCCTTGGAGTGTGGGAGGAAACTGAAGATCTCGGAGAAAACCCACGCAGGTCACGGGGAGAACGTGCAAACTCCGTGCAGACAGCACCCGTAGTCGGATGGAACCCGGGTCTCCGGCGCTGCATTCGCTGTAAGGCAGCAACTCTACCGCTGCGCCACCGTGACCGCACCCGTTCCAGCTTGACAACATTTTTCTATTGTGTGCTCTAATACTCTAAATGTGGCTTCACCAATGTCTTATGCACCTGCAACATGACCTCCCAACCTCTTGTGGTGAGACCCTAGGGTCTATGGTCTTTGTAAGTTCATAAGGGATTGGAGCAGAATTGGGCCATTCGGCCCAACAAGTCTACTCCGCCATTCAATCACGGCTGATCTATCTCTCCCTCCAAACACCATTCTCCTGCTTTATCCCCATAATCCATGACATCCCACTAATCAACAATCTATCTGTCTCTGCCTTAAAAATATCCACTGACTTGTGGCCTCCACAGCCGTCTGTGGCAAAGAATTCCACAGATTCACCGCCCTCTGTCTAAAGAAATTCCTCCTCATCTCCTTCTTAAAGGAACATCCTTTAAGTCTGAGGCTGTGCCCTCTGGTCCTATACTCTCCCACTAGTGGAAACATCCTCTCCACATCCACTCTTATATGTTTCCATTGAAACATATAAGATTGTTAAGGGCTTGGACACGCTAGAGGCAGGAAACATGTTCCCGATGTTGGGGGAGTCCAGAACCAGGGGCCACAGTTTAAGAATAAGGAGTAAGCCATTTAGAACGGAGACGAGGAAACACTTTTTCTCACAGAGAGTGGTGAGTCTGTGGAATTCTCTGCCTCAGAGGGCGGCGGAGGCCGGTTCTCTGGATGCTTACAAGAGAGAGCTAGATAGGGCTCTTAAAAATAGCGGAGTCAGGGGATATGGGGAGAAGGCAGGAACGGGGTACTGATTGGGGATGATCAGCCATGATCACATTGAATGGCGGTGCTGGCTCGAAGGGCCGAATGGCCTACGCCTGCACCTGTTGTCTATTGTCTATAGTTACAGTGTGCAGACACATGATAAGGGAATAACGTTTAGTTAAAGCCAGCAAAGTTCAATCGGGGACAGTCCAAGGGACATCACGGAGGTAGATAGTAGTTCAGCAGTTATCCGGCAACTCAATTATCAGGCAAATGAACCATCCTACCACAACTAGAACTATTATCTAACACATTGGTATTGGGCTATCTTTGATCGGACTTTGCTGTCTTTACCTTGCACTGAATGTTATTCCCTTATCCTGTATGTTTCTGTACACTGTGATTGTAATCATGTGTTTTCTTTCCGTTGACTGGTTAGCTTGCAACACTGGTACACGCGACAATAAACGAATACTGCATTGAACTCAGCATGATGTCAAGGTCAACTCTTATCTACCCGCACGTAATCCATATCCCTCCTTTCCCTGCATATCCATGTGCCTATCTAAATGTCACTAACGTACCTGCCTCTTACCACCAACCCAATAGCATGCTCCGGGAACTGACTCCTCTGTCAAACAAAAGATGTCCCCCCCCACATAACTCATTTAAACTTTGTCCCTCTCACCTTAAAGCTATGCTCCTCTCACCTTAAAGCTATGCCCTCTCACCTTAAAGCTATGTCCCTCTCACCTTAAAGCTATGCTCCTCTCACCTTAAAGCTATGCCCTCTCACCTTAAAGCTATGCCCTCTAGTGTCTGATTTTTTTCCCCCATGCAGCATTGATTTAGAATAGTTTAGTTTAGAGATACAGCGCAGAAAGAGGCCCTTCAGCCCGCCGAGTCCATGCTAACCAGCAATCCCCTCACACGTACACTATCCTACACACACTGGGAACAATTTATAATTATACTTGTCCTTGTTCATCAGTCAACGAAAGTAAGCATGCTGGTACAGCAGGCAGTGAAGAATGGCATGTTGGCCTTTATAACAAGAGGAGTTGAGTATAGGAGCAAAGAGGTCCTTCTGCAGTTGTACAGGGCCATAGTGAGACCGCACCTGGAGTATTGCGTGCAGTTTTGGTCCCCTAATTTGAGGAAGGACATTCTTGCTATTGAGGTAGTGCAGCGTAGGTTTACAAGGATGGCGGGATTGTCATATGCTGAGAGAATGGAGCAGCTGGGCTTGTATACTCTGGAGTTTAGAAGGATGAGAGGATATCTTATTGGGGGAGTTGGGGGGAGTCCAGAACCAGGGACCACAGTTTAAGAATAAGGGGTAAGCCATTTAGAACGGAGACGAGGAAACACTTTTTCTCACAGAGAGTGGTGAGTCTGTGGAATTCTCTGCCTCAGAGGGCGGTGGAGGCAGGTTCTCTGGATACTTTCAAGAGAGAACTAGATAGGGCTCTTAAAGATAGCGGAGTCAGGGGATATGGGGAGAAGGCAGGAATGGGGTACTGATTGGGGATGATCAGCCATGATCACATTGAATGGCGGTGCTGGCTCGAAAGGCCGAATGGCCTACTCCTACACTTAATGTCTATTGTCTATTGTCTATACCAAGCCAATTAACCTACAAATCTGTACGTCTTTGGAGCGTGGGGGGGAAACCGGAGATCCCAGGGAAAACCAAAGCAGGTCACAGGGGGAGCGTACAAACTCCATACAGACAGCACCCATAGTCGGGATGGAACCCGAGTCTCTGGCGCTGTGAGGCAGCAGCTCTGCCGCTGGGCCACCGTGCCGCCAATGGTGATGTACAGAGGGATCTTGGGGTGTCTAACTCCTTGACAGTGGCAACACAAGTAGAAATAGCGGTAAAGAAATAGAGGTGGTCGCTAACCACAGGTACCTTGGTGTGCAGCTTGACAGTGAGCTGGACTGGAAGTGTCATATGGAGGCGGTGTACAGGAAGGGAGGCTGAGGGCATTTAACATCTGCCAACCCCTGCTGTGCAGTGTCTACCATTCAGTGGTGGCCAGTGCTCTGTTTTTTGCGGTGGCCTGTTGGGGAGATGGCGCTCGCATAGCGGACAAAAACAGACTGGACAAACTGATCAGGAAGGCCGGCTCAGTGGTCGGGGCTGAGCAACGAACGGTCCAGCAGGTGGCAGAGGCCAGATCTCTGAAAAAACTGGGTTCTATAATGACCAACCCCACTCACCCACTCCATGCCCTGAAGGTGATCAAGAGCAGCAGCTTCAGTCAGAGACTGATTGCACCAATGTGCAAAACGGAGAGACATAGGAAGTCCTGTTTACCAGCTGCGATAAGGTTATACAATGCGCATAAATAACTGCACTTTTTTTAAATTAATTGTATTTTAACTTGTATTTTAACTTGTATTTTAACTTGTTAAGTATGGAAGCTATTTGTGGTGTTATGTCTGTCTTGAAGCTGTCGTGGCATTGTAATTTCCTGCAAAGGATTATTAAAGGTATAATCTAATCTAAAGAAGGCAGATGATATGCTTGCCTTCATCAGTTGGGGCATTGAGTATAAGAGTCAGGAAGTCATGATGCAGCTTTATAGGACTTTAATTCGGCCACATTTCGGGGCCGTTCCGGGGCCTGCCCTCATCAGACCGAATGCTTTGGACTCTGCCTCCAGGTCTTTCACTTGTTTTGACAAGTCCTTTCCAAATAACAGGATCTGTGGCTCTGAGGCCGGTGTTTTACACCAGTCCTGCATATTTGGGATTGAGGGCAGGTCTTATTATCTCCTTGTGGAGGTTTGTTTATCTCATATTGGGTGTTGCACAGCAGAGCCAGAGTGTCTTGCTGGTTGGTGGTCATGTCCACCCCATCCACGGAACGAGCATAGGATGTTATACCTGCTGTCAGGAGCTTCAGGATCGCTGTAATTTTAGCTCCTGGTTCTGGATACTCTGCCCAACGTACCCCCAGATTTGGCTGTTGACGGCCGGTACGTTGAGTGAACTGCAGTTCTCTGGAGGCGAGTAGAGTTCTAGTGCCTCATTGACTACCTGTTCTTGTAGGGATTTGAAGGACAGGTAGTCAATGCTGGCCATCAATGCTGGCCGCCACTCCGCTGCTGTTGGTCAGGCTGTGCGAGCGGTACTGGGCTCGGCTCGGTCTCAATGATTGTGGACCGAAGCATGTGCGGTCCAGGTGCCGCCTCTCGCCCCCCCACTGATGGGACACTCCCGTTCTGTTGGAGTCGAACGGGGGGGGGCGGTCTTTTTCCCTTGCCGTGCTTTGCTCATTTTCCAGCTTCTTCAACCTGGAATTCACAAAGCAGAGCAAAACTTCCTAAGTACGACCTCAGAGTAAGTACTTACCTGACGATCCGCTTTTTAAAACTTGTAGCGGGAGCGCCTGTACTCCCGTTCGTCGCTGTTGCACTGCGTGAACGCTAATGTCGCGCATGCGTGCTGGACGGGTTCTTCACGTAGTCACTCATGTGACTCCGAAGTAAAATTTAGAGATACGGCGCGGTAAACAGGCACTTCGCCCACCGAGACCACGCTGAACAGCGATCCCCGTACATTAGCCCTATCCTACACGTTAGGGACAATTTACAATGTTTACCGAAGCCAATGAACCTATAAACCTGTACGTCTGGAGAGTGGGAGGAAATGGAGCTCCCAAAGAAAACCCACGCAGTCACAAGGAGAACGTGCAAACTCCATACAGACAGCAGATCAAACCTGGGTCTCTGGCGCTGTGAGGCAGCAACTCTACCGCTGCACCACTTTGCCGGATTAGGTGGTATTAGCTACAGGGAGAGGTTGGAGTGTTTTCTCTGGAACGACGAGAGGTAAATAAAGACCTGGTAGAAGTATAGGGAAATTATGATGGGGCGATCAGTCAGAACTATGGAGGGAACCTGGGGTCTTTGATGTGTACATCAAATACCACTCAAAAGGAATGTGTGACGTTTTGGATTGAGACCCTCTCGACCCGAAACGTCACCTATTCCTTCGCTCCATAGATGCTGCCTCACCCGCTGAGTTTCTCCAGCGTTTTGTCTACCCCCTCACCTTAAACCTATGTCCTCTGGTTCTTGATTCCCCTATTCTGGGTAAAGACCCGATCTATTCCTCTCGTGATTTTGTACACTATAAGATCACCCCTCATCCTCGCTGTGCTCCAAGGAATAGAGCCCCAGCCTACTCAACCTCGCCCTATAGTTCGGCCCCTTGAGTTCTGGCAACATTCTCGTAAATCTTCTCTGCACCCTTTCCAGTTTGACAACATTTTTCCTATAACATTGCGCCTGGAACTGAACACAACACTCTAAACGTGACCTCGCCAACATCTTACGTAACTGGAGCATGGCCTGCTAACTTTATACTCAACACCCTATCTACCTGCGACTCTACTGTGAAGGAGCTTCGTACCTGCGCTCCCAGATCCCTCTGCTCTGCAACACTCTCGTGACTTTGTCCACCTCTATAGGACCACCCCTCATCCTCCTGCTCTCCAGGGAATAGAGTCCTAGTCTGCTCAACCTCTCCCTGCAGCTCGGGCCCTCGAGTCCTGACGACATCCTCCTGAAGCTTCTTCTTTTTAGTTTAGTTTAGAGATACAGGGCGGAAACAGGCCCTTCGGCCCACCGGGTCCGCGCCGACCAGCGATCCCCGCACATTAACACCACCCTACACCCACGAGGGACAATTTTTTACATTTACCAAGTCAATTAACCTACAAACCTGCACGTCCTTGGAGTGTGGGAGGAAACCGAAGATCTCGGAGAAAACCCACGCAGGTCACGGGGAGAACGTGCAAACTCCGTGCAGACAGCACCCGTAGTCGGGATGGAACCCGGGTCTCCGGCGCTGCATTCGCTGTAAGGCAGCAACTCTACCGCTGCGCCACCGTGACCGCACCCGTTCCAGCTTGACAACATTTTTCCTATTGTGTGCTCTAATACTCTAAATGTGGCTTCACCAATGTCTTATGCACCTGCAACATGACCTCCCAACCTCTTGTGGTGAGACCCTAGGGTCTATGGTCTTTGTAAGTTCATAAGGGATTGGAGCAGAATTGGGCCATTCGGCCCAACAAGTCTGCCATTCAATCACGGCTGATCTATCTCTCCCTCCAAACACCATTCTCCTGCTTTATCCCCATAATCCATGACATCCACACTAATCAACAATCTATCTGTCTCTGCCTTAAAAATATCCACTGACTTGTGGCCTCCACAGCCGTCTGTGGCAAAGAATTCCACAGATTCACCGCCCTCTGTCTAAAGAAATTCCTCCTCATCTCCTTCTTAAAGGAACATCCTTTAAGTCTGAGGCTGTGCCCTCTGGTCCTATACTCTCCCACTAGTGGAAACATCCTCTCCACATCCACTCTTATATGTTTCCATTGAAACATATAAGATTGTTAAGGGCTTGGACACGCTAGAGGCAGGAAACATGTTCCCGATGTTGGGGGAGTCCAGAACCAGGGGCCACAGTTTAAGAATAAGGAGTAAGCCATTTAGAACGGAGACGAGGAAACACTTTTTCTCACAGAGAGTGGTGAGTCTGTGGAATTCTCTGCCTCAGAGGGCGGCGGAGGCAGGTTCTCTGGATGCTTACAAGAGAGGAGCTAGATAGGGCTCTTAAAAATAGCGGAGTCAGGGGATATGGGGAGAAGGCAGGAACGGGGTACTGATTGGGGATGATCAGCCATGATCACATTGAATGGCGGTGATGGCTTGAAGGGCCGAAAAGGCCTACTCCTGCACCTATTGTCTATTGTCTATTTTCTATCCTGGCCTTTCACTATTCGGGAACAAGTCACAGTTTTGGGCAATTGTGGACGCACCGGTTGGAATGAGATGACCCTGGTGTGTGTGTGTGAGTGAGTGTAACCAGAACCCTCTCACCGGCTCCCACAGGCCAAGGATGACTACGATGACGCCATCTCCTCGGGACATCAGGCCTTCCTGCTCCAGGAGGACGAGAGCAGCAGCGACGTCTTCAGCTGCAGCGTGGGCAACCTGCCGCCCGGGGACAAGGTCACCGTCAGCTTCCGTCTGGTCCAGGAGCTGCCGCTCGAGGCCGACGGGGCAGTCAGATTCACCCTGCCCGCGGTGCTCAACCCTCGCTACACACCCGCAGGTGAGGCAGCCTGGGGAACAGCTCTCACCCCGACTCCCCGAGACCAACCGGGCTTTCCGAAGGGGTTGGACAGGCTAGATGCAGGAAGATTGTTCCCGATGTTGGGGAAGTCCAGGACAAGGGGTCACAGTTTAAGGATAAGGGGGAAGTCTTTTAGGACCGAGATGAGAAAAACAAAATTTCACACAGAGAGTGGTGAATCTGTGGAATTCTCTGCCACAGAAAGTAGTTGAGGCCAGTTCATTGGCTATATTTAAGAGGGAGTTAGATGTGGGCCCTTGTGGCTAAAGGGATCAGGGGGTATGGAGAGAAGGCAGGTACGGGATACTGAGTTGGATGATCAGCCATGATCATATTGAATGGCGGTGCAGGCTCGAAGGGCCGAAAGGCCTACTCCTGCACCTATTGTCTATGTTTCTATGTTCCCTCCGCCACTGTCCCATCATGCGCACTCCCAGGGACAGGATCGGGGACAGAGGGGTGAAGGTCGAGAGGGAGGGGGGGTGGGTGGGAATCTCCCTGTCCGTCTGATCCTGGCCAAGATGGCCATTCGCGGGTCCAGGCAGCGGGTAGTCGACGGTCACACCGGAGTCGGCTGCCTGCCCCTCTTCCGGGGTCTGACGTCTGTGCCCGCGTGTCCCTGGAGAGGGAACACACAGTGTCCACGGGGACTCTGAAGGCCGTCCGTCAACGCTGGTCGCCACGGGGAGGTCGAGTGTTTTGTTGATAAAGTTGGCGTTATATTAATTTGATGATCGTTTGTTTTGTAAAACTGCCACCACAGGCAGTCTTTGATTGTGTTAATTCGTATGTTTATTTATATTTTTTGAAGTGTATAATTTTTAAAAAGGGACAGGGTCAGACACGGGGTGACGCTCCCCCGCACCGCCCCCCCCCCATTCTAACTTTAACTGCCTTTAACTGACTATAATGTCCAAATCTGAGGAAGGACATTATAGCCATAGAGGGAGTGCAGAGAAGGTTCACCAGACTGATTCCTGGGATGTCAGGACTTTCATATGAAGAAAGACTGGATAGACTTGGTTTATACTCGCTAGAATTTAGGAGATTGAGAGGGGATCTTATAGAAACGTACAAAATTCTTAAGGGGTTGGACAGGCTAGATGCAGGAAGATTGTTCCCGATGTTGGGGAAGTCCAGGACAAGGGGTCACAGCTTAAGGATAAGGGGAAATCCTTTAAGACCGAGATGAGGAAAAACTTTTTCACACAGAGAGTGGTGAATCTCTGGAACTCTCTGCCACAGAGGGTAGTTGAGGCCAGTTCATTGGCTATATTTAAGAGGGAGTTAGATGTGGCCCTTGTGGCTAAAGGGATCAGGGGGTATGGAGAGAAGGCAGGTACGGGATACTGAGTTGGATGATCAGCCATGATCATATTGAATGGCGGTGCAGGCTCGAAGGGCCGAATGGCCTACTCCTGCACCTAATTTCTATGTTTCTATGTTTCTAACTCTTCCAGGTACGCAAGGTCCCAAAATCACCAGCGTCTCTGCCCCTGTGGACAAGCTGCCCTACACCTTGCAACTTGAGGGTGACTTCCACAACCCTCTTGGCATCTCTCGGGTCCAGTCCAATTGCCAGGTTACTCCTGTAGAGTTCCTGAACCCGGAGAAAACGTCAGCCAAGGTAAGACACGTTAGTGTGGTTGACTTTAGAGAGACAGCGTGGAAACAGGCCCTTCGGTCCACAGTGTTCGCGCCGACCAGCGATCCCCGCGCATTAACACTATCCTATTCTGAACAATTTTACATCGACACTAAAGCCAATTAGCCGACAAATCGGTACGTCTTTGGAGGGGTTGGAGGAAACCGGAGCACCCGGAGAAAACCCGCGCAGGTCACGGGGAGAACGTACAAACTCCCTACCGGCGGCACCAGTGGTCAGGATGGAACCCGGGTCTCTGGCACTGCACCACAGCTTAACATCCATATCATCAATGGGACAGTGGTCATGGAGAGGAGAGACGGGAGCAACTAACTGATGGGTTTATCGTCAGAAGCAGAGGCTTATCAAAGAAAGCCCCACCTCAGTACACTAAGTCTGAAAGTATGCATGCAGGTACAGCAGGCAGTGAAGAAAGCCAATGGCATGTTGGCTTTCATAACAAGAGGAGTCGAGTATAGGAGCAAAGAGGTCCTTCTGCTGTTGTACAGGGCCCTAGTGAGACCACACCTGGAGAATTGTGTGCAGTTTTGGTCCCCAAATTTGAGGAAGGACATTCTTGCTATTGAGGGAGTGCAGCGTAGGTTTACAAGGTTAATTCCCGGGATGGTGGGACTGCCATATGTTGAAAAAATGGAGTGACTGGGCTTGTATCCACTGGAATTTAGAAGGATGAGAGGATATCTTATTGAAACATATAATTCTATTAAGGGATTGAACACACTGGAGGCAGGAAACATGTTTCCGATGTTGGGGGAGTCCAGAACCAGGAGCCACAGTTTAAGAATAAGGGGTAAGCCATTTAGAACGGAGACGAGGAAACACTTTTTCACCTAAAGAGTTGTGAGTCTGTGGAATTCTCTGCCTCAGAAGGCGGTGGAGGCCGATTCACTGGATGCTTTCAAGAGAGAGTTAGATAGATCTCTTAAAGATAGCGGAGTCAAGGGATATGGGGAGAAGGCAGGAACGGGGTACTGATTGTGGATGATCAGCCATGATCACATTGAATGGCGGTGCTGGCTCGAAGGGCCGAATGGCTGCCTCCGGCACCTATTGTCTATTGTCCCTCTCTCTCAGGAGGATATCTGCACACTGACCGGTGTCCTTTGGCCCATCTCTCTCTGCTATCTCACTCTGTGTTGTGATCTCCCCTCCAGCTCTCTCTGGCAGACGGCCATGGCTTTGACAGGGATGTGGAGTTCCTGATCTACTGCGACAAGATTCATGAGCCGAGCGCGGTCGTCGAGGGTGGTCTGGAGACGGCCGCCAAAGGTGGGTGGGACAGAATGTGGGGGGGGGGGGAGAAGGTGAGGGGGGCTGGGTCTGGTAGGGTGGTGTTGCTATCCCCTGGGGTGTGTGGGCCCTATTATGCCAGGGTAGTGTGGTCCTTTGTACCCTGGGTCTGGTCTCTGTCCTGCTGCGGGGAGTTTATGTGCAGTGGGCTCTCTCGAAACCCAGCTTGGAGTGGGTCCGAAGTAGGGTCTCGACCCAAAACGTCACCCATTCCTTCTCTCCAGAAATGCTGCCTGTCCCGCTGAGTTACACCAGCAGTTTGTGCCTGCTTTTGAAAGAGAGGTTGTTGTCTTTTTGGTCTCCAAATTTGATGAAGGACATTATTGCTACAGGGCCCTGGTGAGACCGCACCTGGAGTATTGTGTGCAGTTTTGGTCTCTTAATTTGAGGAAGGACATTCTTGCTATTGAGGGAGCCCAGCGTAGGTTCACCAGGTTAACTCCCGGGATGGCGGGACTGACATATGAAAGAATGGATCGACTAGGCTTGTATTCACTGGAATTTAGAAGGATGAGAGGCAATCTTATAGAGACATATAAAATTCTTAAGGGATTGGACAGTCTAGATGCAGGAATGTTGGAGGAGTCCGGAACCAGGGGTCACACAGTTTAAGAATAAGGGGTCGGCCATTTAGGACTGAGATGAGGAAAAACATTTTCACCCAGAGAGTTGTGAATTCTCTGCCACAGAAGGCAGTGGAGGCCAATTCACTGGTTGTTTTCAAGAGAGAGTTAGATTTAGCTCTTAGGGCTAACGGTATCAAGGGATATGGGGAGAAGGCAGGAACGGGGTACTGATTGTGGATGATCAGCCATGATCACATTGAATGGCGGTGCTGGCGTTAAGGGCCGAATGGCCTCTACTCCTGCACCTATTGTTTCCATGTCTTGGTACCAGATTACAAGGTTCTCAGTCTCCTGACCTGCCTCTCTCTCTGTCTCCCTCTGTCTTGCCTTCACACAGGGACCCTGATGGGTGAGGCTGCGGTTATGGTGAATCTCTTCCCAGCTTTCCCCAGACGGCATCCAAGGCTGCGGTGGAGAATTTATTTTCCTGATGGACCGTTCGGGAAGCATGGGATCGCAGATGTCCCAGAAGGACCAGAGGCCCCGCATAGAGTGCGCCAGGGTAAGTCCGGACAGGGCCCTGCGGTGTGGGGGGGGGGGGGGGGGGTGTGGGGTCAGGGGCGTAACCGCACCAATCCGTAGCCGGGACCAAATCTGGGTCTCTGGCGCAGCAAGGCAGCAGCTCTACCCGCTGCACCTCCGCGCCGCCCCACAGCGACACAACCTTGTCAGCGAGATAAAGGAGATTCCCACACCGACCTTTCTGTCCTGGGGCCTCCTCCACTGTCACAGTGAGGCCCAACACAAATTGGAGGAACAGCAACATGTATTTTGCTTGGTACACAAAAATGCTGGAGAAACTCAGCGGGTGCAGCAGCATCTATGGAGCGAAGGAAATAGGCAACGTTTCGGGCCGAAACCCTTCTTCAGACTCATGTATTTTGCTTCGGCAGCTTACACCCCAGCGGTATGAAGAAGGGTCTCGACCCGAAACGTCCCCCATTCCTTCTCCCCAGAGATGCTGCCTGTCCCGCCAAGTTACTCCAGCTTTTTGTGTCTATCTTCAGTATGAATATTGACTTCTCTAGCTTCAAGTAACCCCTTGCTTTCCCCTGTCTCTCCATCCCTCCCCCATCCCAGTTCTCTGACTAGTTTGACTGTCCTCCTGATTAAATGTCACTTTGTTTGCCTCGTTGTCAACTTCCCCCAGCTAACAATCATCTAGTCAACATTTTCCTTGATTTTCGTCCCCTTTGACCTCTCGTGTTCACACCAGATGGCGCCGTCGGTGATGGCAGCCTCGCCAACATTCTGTCTTTTTGTCTTTTTTGTTATTTATAGTGTGTTTTAAAAAGTTTGTGTTAATGTTCTCTGGTTTGTTTTATGCGGGGCGGGGGGGGGGAGGGGCGGGCATTTTTTTTTTCAATCTCTTACCTTGCCGGAGATGCGATTGTTTTCCGGATCGTATCTCTCCGGTCGCCCTGCGGCCTAACATAATGGAGCTGGCGGCCTTGCTCGCGACTGACTTTGAGCCCCACCCGCAGGGCCGTGGACTTACCATCGGAGCCGATCCCTTGCCTGGGATCGACGCTCCAACTGTGGCCTGCGCATATCAACATTGAGGAGCTCGCAGTCTCAACAGGAAATAGGTGCAGGAGTAGGCCATTCGGCCCTTCGAGCCAGCACCGCCATTCAATGTGATTATGGCTGATCATCCCCAATCAGTACCCCGTTCCTGCCTTCTCCCCATATCCCCTGACTCCGCTATCTTTAAGAGCCCTATCTAGCTCTCTCTTGAAAGTATCCAGAGAGCCGGCCCTCTGAGGCAGAGAATTCCACAGACTCACCACTCTCTGTGAGAAAACGTGTTTCCTCGTCTCCGTTCTAAATGGCTTACCCTTTATTCTTAAATAAATCTCGGGTAGAGACTGATGTCGGGGACCTCCAAGGTGCAGGGCGGTTCGACCAGCCCTGACCCGGGGTCCGATCACCCGGAGCGGGGAGCTGAGGTCTCCCTGATGCGGGAGCTTGATCGCCCCGACGCGGAGGGCCCGGCTGCGGGAGCCAAGATCCCCCCTCAACGGAAGGTTTGAGTGCCCCTGACCGTGGAGAATAAAGAAGGGAAGAATTGTTTTGCCTTCCATCACAGTGAAGGGAATCCGCTGTAGTGGATGTTTGTGTAAAAACGTTTATATGGTTGTGCGTCTTGTTGCTGTTTCTATGGCATGGCAGTATGGTGACTCGAATGTCACTGCACCTAAATACGTACCTGTGACAAGAAACCCACCTTTGTTTAAGAAAGAACTGCAGATGCTGGGAAAAAATCGAAGGTAGACAAAAATGCTGGAGAAACCCAGCGGGTGAGGCAGCATCTATGGAGCGAAGGAGTAGGCGTCGAGTCTGAAGAAGGGTCTCTCCAGAGATGCTGCCTGTCCCGCTGAGTTACTCCAGCACTTTGTGTCTCTCTTAAGATAAGACTTTATTAATCCCCTTATTCAGGGGAAATTCAGATGTCCTTGCAGCACACTAATAAAATACAATATAGGGTTCAAAAAGAAGTTCAACACAAAAACATCCCCCCACTGTGGGGGAAGGCACAAAGTCCAGTCCCCATCCTCTTGTCCACCCAGAGTCGGGCCCACTGAGGCCTCCACAGTCCCGCCACGGCGCCCGATATTCTCGCCCAGGCTCCGGGATGCAACGCCCAGCGCTGCAGCCGGCCGCTCCACAGAACCGCGGCTCCACGATGCTCCCATCGGCGGTCCCAGCATACCGGAGTCCCAGCGCGGCGACCCAGGAAAGGCATCGCCCGCTCCACGACAGCGCTCCAGCGCTGCACCGCCGCCAAAGCCGATGTTCTGCGCCGCCGCCAAAGCCGATGTTCTGGCCAGGTCCCCTCAGGGAAACGCCGCTCCAGGACCCGCTGGTAGGCCGCAAGGACAGGTCCGAAGGCGCTGCTCGGAGGAAGGCAACCCCTCCGACCAGGTAGGGACTCGAAAAGCAGTTTCCCCCTTCCCCCCACCACCCCCCCCACACATAAAAAGATTAGGCCCCCTGACTCCACACTAAACGTACCAAAAATAATAAAAAAAGAAGGGAAAAAGACGGACAGCTGCAGGACAGGCAGCCGTTCAGGACAGCGCCTCCTCCGGTACTTCAATGTAAACCAGCATCTGCAACAAAGGAGATTGTGATCGACTGCAGGGACACACACACACACCCACAGTCATAGCAAAGAGGCCCTTCGGCCCAACATGCTCCATCTATACTAGTCCCACCTGCCTGCGTTTGGTCCATTTCCCTCTAAACCTGCCCATTTAGAACGGAGACGAGGAAACACTTTTTCTCACAGAGAGTGGTGAGTCTGTGGAATTCTCTGCCTTGGAGGCCGGTTCTCTGGATGCTTTTAAGAGAGAGCTGGATAGGTCTCTTAAAAATAGCGGAGTCAGGGGATACGGGGAGAAGGCAGGAACGGGGTACTGATTGGGGACGATCAGCCATGATCACATTGAATTTGCGGTGCTGGCTCGAAGGGCCGAATGGCCTACTCCTGCACCTATTGTCTATTGTCTATTGTCTAATCCAGGTATCCATGCAAATGTCTCTTCAATATTATGATCGTACCGTCCTCAACTACCTCCTCCGGCAGCTGGTTCCGTACACCTGACACATTTGGTGTAAAATAGGGATGGGATCTGCCCCCCAATATCTCCAGCAGAGGTATGGAATGCCGTGGAGCACGGCTGAGCCTGATCGCCGACTTTTGTTCCCTCTCCCACAGGAAACGCTGCTCCTGCTCGTCAAGAGCCTTCCCATGGGATGCTACTTCAACATTTACGGATTTGGGAGCAGCTTTGCTTCGTTCTTCCCGTGAGTTTTCATCCCCGAGCCCATACGTTCCTAACCACCACAGCCGGTGCCCGGAAATCACCCCCCCCCCCCCCCCCCACACACACACCTCTCCCCACTCTCACTCTCTGTCTCTCTCTCTGTCTAACTCTCTCTCTCTGTCTCCCTCTCTGTCTCACTCTCCCTCTCTGTCTCACTCTCCCTCTCTGTCTCCCTCTCTGTCTCCCTCTCCCTCTCTGTCTCCCTCTCTGTCTCACTCTCCCTCTCTGTCTCCCTCTCTGTCTCACTCTCCCTCTCTGTCTCTCTCTCTGTCTCACTCTCCCTCTCTGTCTCCCTCTCTGTCTCACTCTCCCTCTCTGTCTCTCTCTATCTTTCTCTCTCTCTCTGTCTCTCTCTCTGTCTCTCTCTGTATCTTTCTCCCTCTCTCTGTCTCTCTCTCTCTCTCTCTCTCTCTCTCTCACTCTCTGTCTCTCCCTCTGTCTCTCACTCTGTCTCTCTCTGTGTCTCTCTCTGTATCTTTCTCTCTCTCTCTGTCTCTGTCTCTCTCTGTCTCTCACTCTCTCTCTCCCTCTCTCTCTCTCTCTCTCTCTCTCTCTCTCTCTCTCTCTCACACACTCTCTCTCTCTCTCTCTGTCTCACTCTCTCACTCTCTCTCTCTCTGTCTCTCTCTCCGTCTTTCTCTCCCTTTGTCTACCTCACTTTCACTGTCACGCTCTCTGTCTCTGTTTCTCTGCTTTTGCCATCCATTCTGCCTCTCTCTTTCTATCTCGGCCTCTCTTTGCCTCTCAATGCTTCTCTCTCCCTCCTATTCCCTCTCTTTCTGCCTCGCTCTCCCTCTCCCCCTTCCTCTCCCTCTCTCCCCCTCTCAATGTCCCACATGTGGTCACTGCCCCCCATTCTCCTGCCTCCTCCCCCTGCAACACGTTCCGTGCAAACACCTCCTGGAGCAGCACGAGAGGCAATGGGAGGCCGCTCGGCCCCTTGCTCCGAGCCCTCCCGCAGCGTTGCCCTAGTTTTATCACCGCGTTGTGTGTGTGTGCCTCTTCCCGAGCAGGGCCAGCGTGGAGTACACGCAGAGCTCTATGCAGGAGGCCCTGGAGAAGCTGAAGGCCGTCAACGCTGACATGGGAGGCACGGAGATACTGCAGCCCCTCTCCGCCATCTACCGCACCGCCCGTGTCACAGGCCACCCTCGCCAGGTAACGGCCTACACAGCGGGGGGGGGGGGGGGGGGGGGAGAACCAGGGACAACGGTGGCAGGGAGGGAGGAGGGAGGGATGGAGGAGGGAGCAAAGGACCAAGAGACAGAGTTGGGAGGGAGGGAGAGAGGAGGAGTGTGGATGGGAGGGAGGGAAGGAAGGTGGAAGTGGGCGGGAGAGAGGGGACGGGGAGGGAGAGAGGGCCAGGATGAGGCTCGGAGTGAGAGTGAGGGTGGGAATGAGGGATGGATGGATGGGAGGGAATGGGGTGGGAAGGAGGGAACGAGGGCTGGGAGGGAGTGGAAAGGCGGGGACGATGGATGACGGCGGGAGAGAGGGAGGGTATTAGAGAGGGAGGGAAAGAGGGACAGGGATGAAAAGGTGTGAGAGGGAATGGGGAAAATCAGACAGAGATAGGATAGAGAGATAAAGAGTGGGAGAGAGGGATGGGATGAGAGTGGGAGATGGGATGAGAGGGAGGGAGAGATGGGATGAGAGGGAGAGATGGGCTGAGAGTAGGAGAAAGTTTAGGATGAGAGGGAATGAGAGATGGGATGAGAGAGGGAAAGAGAGATGGGATGAGAGTGGGAGAGAGATGGGATGAGAGTGGGAGAGAGAGATGGGATGAGAGTGGGAGAGAGTTGGGATGAGAGTGGGGATGAGAGTGGGAGAGAGAGTTGGGATGAGAGTGGGAGAGAGATGGGATGAGAGTGGGAGAGAGAGATGGGATGAGAGAGGGACAGAGAGATGGGATGAGAGTGGGAGTGAGTGGGGATGAGAGTGGGAGAGAGAGTTGGGATGAGAGTGGGAGTGAGTGGGGATGAGAGTGGGAGAGAGAGATGGGATGAGAGTGGGAGAGAGAGATGGGATGAGAGAGGGAGAGAGAGATGGGATGAGTGGGAGAGAGAGATGGGATGAGAGTGGGAGAGAGAGTTGGGATGAGAGTGGGAGTGAGTGGGGATGAGAGTGGGAGAGAGATGGGATGAGAGAGGGAGAGAGAGATGGGATGAGAGTGGGAGTGAGTGGGGATGAGAGTGGGAGAGAGTTGGGATAAGAGTGGGAGTGAGTGGGGATGAGAGTGGGAGAGAGAGAGAGTGCAGAGAAACAGAGTGAGAGGGAGGTGGGCAGGGAGAGGCCGGCAGAAGGATGGCGTGCGGCCCTGCGGGGAGGATGTGGTGCCGGGGGGGGGGGGGGGGGGTGGAGACCGACCGGGGCGTTGGTATGGGACAGAGTGTCTCAGTTACGGGGGGAGGGCAGGGAGTCTGGGTCTGTTCTCCCCAGGGCGGGGAGAGGAGGGGAGGGGGGAGCACGACCGATGATCAGGGGGTGGAAGTGGGAGTTATCTTCTGTTGAGTTGAGTCTATTGTCACGTGTACCGAGGTCCAGTGAAAAGCTTTAGTCGCGAGCTAACCAGTCAGCGGGAAGACAACACATGATTACAATCCAGCCGTTCACAGTGTACAGATACAGGATCAAGGGAATAACATTTAGTGCAAGATAAAGCCAGCAAAGTCCAATCAAGGATGGTCCGAGGATCACCCATGAGGTAGATAGTAGTTCAGGACCGCTCTCTAGTTGTGCTGGGATGGTTCAGTTGCCTGATCACAGCCGGGAAGAAACTGTCCCTGAATCTGGAGGTGTGTGTTCGTTTTCACACTTCTGTACCTCTTGCCCGATGGGAGAGGGGAGAAGAGGGAGCGGCCGGGGGTGAGACTGGTCCAAAGATGTGCAGGTTTGTAGCGGGGTGGGGGGGGGGAGGGGGCTCAGGAAAGGTTTGCCTGGACCAGAGGCAGATGAAGTGAGAGGGTTTGGGGGTAGGGGGAGGGAGATGGGAGAGGGGGAATGGGGGAGGGGTTCTCACCCAGGGAGGGGTGGGTACTTGGGGAGTGTAAGAGGTGTCTGGACGGACACTTGAACCTCCCGCGATGCCGAGCGATCCGGGACTGGGAGGTGGGACAAGGGGCTAGTAAAGATGGGTCGGTGTGGGCCAAATGGCCTGTGTCTGCGCTGGACACCTCTGTGACTCAGTCTC
>JAXLNO010002619.1:216245-301619 GCA_038087875.1 Malacoraja senta
ACAGTTGTTTAAGAAGGAACTGCAGATACAGGTTTACACCAAAGATAAGACACAAAATGCTGGAGTAACTCAGCGGGACAGGTAGCATCTCTGGAGAGAAGGAATGGGTGACGTTTCGGGTCGGGACCCTTCTACAGACTGTGTCAGGGGAGAGGGATACGCCATGGAAGGGGTAAGACGCGAGAACGGTAGAAGTAAGCGGACGATGATAAGGAAATGTAGAATGGTTCATTGTTGGCTGAGGGGAGTGAGAGGATCCATCCAGGTGCAGGAGAGGATTCCAGACTGATTCCTGGGATGTCAGGACTTTCATATGAAGAAAGACTGGATAGACTTGGCTTATACTCGCTGGAATTTAGGAGATTGAGAGGGGATCTTATAGAAACGTACAAAATTCTTATGGGGTTGGACAGGCTAGATGCAGGAAGATTGTTCCCGATGTTGGGGAAGTCCAGGACAAGGGGTCACAGCTTAAGGATAAGGGGGAAATCCTTTAAGACCGAGATGAGGAAAAACTTTTTCACACAGAGTGGTGAATCTCTGGAACTCTCTGCCACAGAGGGTAGTTGAGGTCAGTTCATTGGCTATATTTAAGAGGGAGTTAGATGTGGCCCTTGTGGGCTAAAGGGATCAGGGGGTATGGAGAGAAGGCAGGTACGGGATACTGAGTTGGATGATCAGCCATGATCATATTGAATAGCGGTGCAGACTCGAAGGGCCGAATGGCCTACTCCTGCACCTAATTTCTATGTATCTATGTATCTATGTTGCGGGGGGAACAGTTTGTGTTAATAAATTAAAATTCTGAAAATGAGGAGAAGATTTTTACCAAAGAACTTTTATTTTGACGAGGATGTTTCCGTAACCGGCTTCCGTCTCCGCACTAGTATCCTGTGGGATCTTTGGTGCGGAGACGGAAGCCGGTTACGGAAATGGGGACCGGAAATCACCCATGGATCTGCCCGTGACCGTACTACGCCTTTTTCGTCGAGTGGACTATCTCGCTCGCTGTAGGATCTTTGATGCTAACGGCATCTCATTGTCACTGTACTTGTACACTGCACAATGGCTATAAAGTTTGATTCTGATCCACACAGGAGAGGGAGCTTCACACAGGAGATGGGGTGGGGGGGGGGGGAGGGGGAAGCTCCATGCAGGAGAGGGGGGGAGAGGGAGCTTCCCAGATGCATGTAAGAGAGAGGGAACTCAACAGATGCAGAAGGGGGGGGGGGGGCTCCACACAGGAGGGGGAGCGAGGGATCTCCACAGATGCAAGAGTGAAGGAGAGGGGTGAGAGGGAGGTACAGGAGAACAGGGAAGGGAGGGCAGGATTGTTGGAAGGATCTGTCCAAACCATCTAATCTGCCTGAAGTGTGATTCAGTGTTTTATAAGTTGCTTATCTCACTCGCATTGAAAATGGACTCCTATCTGGGAATCCTGTGAATTTCCGACTGTAACCCAATCCCTTTTATAAGCTCGCCAATTTGCATCGTTGTGGCGCGATACATCAAAGCTTGATCCAAATTGCCGGAATATTTGCAAGTTCCCTCTGGAACTTTTAACCTAAACATTCGCGGCTGTCTGTATAAACTCCAGATCTTTTTTCAAAACTTTTGATCTTTGATCCCAAACATTGCTAAGTCTTTTATAAACTCTTCCTTCATTATAAAGTTTTTTTTCCAAACATTTTTCTACACTTTGTGAACTTTTTTCCAAACTTTGAGGCCAACTTCAAAAGTCTCACAACATCCGGAATTAGTTCTAAATGTTCTCCATAGTTTGCAAATTGGTGGCACATCGGTCCCCCCCCAAAAAAAACTCCTCCCACTTTGCAAACTTAGTTTAGTTTTCTAGTGGAGAGATACAGCGGGGAAATACATAGATACATAGAAAATAGGTGCAGGAGTAGGCCATTCGGCCCTTCGAGCCTGCACCGCCATTCAATATGATCATGGCTGATCAACAGGCCCTTCAGCCCACTGAGTCCGTGCCGACCAGCGATCCTCGAACTAACACTATCCCACACACACTAGGGACAATTTACATTTACACCAAGCCAATTCACCTACAAACCTGCGCGTCTTTGGAGTGTGGATGGAAACCGGAGATCCCGGGGAAAACTCACGCAGGTCACGGGGTGAACATACAAACTCCGTACAGGCAGCACCCGTAGTCAGAATAGAACCCGGGTCTCTGGTGCTGTGAGGCAGCAACTCTACCGCTGCGCCACCATGCTGCACTTCTCGCAACCTTTCGATTCATCCCCTCCAAATCTTCAACTCTAAACTGGAAAAAGTAGAAAAAAACCATTTGGGGATAGGGAAAGTCACAGAGCATGACAACGGACCCTTCAGACCAACGTGCCCATACCGACCAACATGCCCCACTACACTGGTCCACACTGCTTTTGACCCACATTCAAACAAAGGAGGGATAGATTTAATAGGAACCTGAGAAGTAACTCTTTAACACAAAGAGTGGTGGTGCTGGAGGACGTAGTCGAGGCAGGATTGGGAGCCAGATTACATAGAAACATAGAAAATAGGTGCAGGAGTAGGCATGGCTGATCATCCAACTCAGTATCCCGTACCTGTCTTCTCTCCATACCCCCTGATCCCTTTAGCCACAAGGGCCACATCTAACTCCCTCTTAAATATAGCCAATGAACTGGCCTCAACTACCTTCTGTGGCAGAGAATTCCACAGATTCACCACTCCCTGTGTGAAAAATGTTTTTCTCATCTCGGTCCTAAAAGACTTCCCCCTTATCCTTAAACTGTGACCCCTTGTTCTGGACTTCCCCAACATCGGGAACAATCTTCCTGCATCTAGCCTGTCCAACCCCTTAAGAATTTTGTAAGTTTCTATAAGGTCCCCCCTCAATCTTCTAAATTCCAGCCGAGTACATAGAAACATAGAAATTAGGTGCAGGAGTAGGCCATTCGGCCCTTCGAGCCTGCACCGCCATTCAATATGATCATGGCTGATCATCCAACTCAGTATCCCGTACCTGCCTTCTCTCCATACCCTCTGATCCCTTTAGCCACAAGGGCCACATCTAACTCCCTCTTAAATATAGCCAATGAACTGGCCTCGACTACCCTCTGTGGCAGAGAGTTCCAGAGATTCACCACTCTCTGTGTGAAAAAAGTTCTTCTCATCTCGGTTTTAAAGGATTTCCCCCTTATCCTTAAGCTGTGACCCCTTGTCCTGGACTTCCCCAACATCGGGAGCAATCTTCCTGCATCTAGCCTGTCCAACCCCTTAAGAATTTTGTAAGTTTCTATAAGATCCCCTCTCAATCTCCTACATTCTAGAGAGTATAAACCAAGTCTATCCAGTCTTTCTTCATAAGACAGTCCTGACATCCCAGGAATCAGTCTGGTGAACCTTCTTTGCACTCCCTCTATGGCAATAATGTCCTTCCTCAGATTTGGAGACCAAAACTGTATGCAATACTCCAGGTGTGGTCTCACCAAGACCCTGTACAACTGCAGTAGAACCTCCCTGCTCCTATACTCAAATCCTTTTGCTATGAAAGCTAACATACCATTCGCTTTCTTCACTGCCTGCTGCACCTGCATGCCTACTTTCAATGACTGGTGTACCATGACACCCAGGTCTCGCTGCATCTCCCCTTTTCCTAGTCGGCCACCATTTAGATAATAGTCTGCTTTCCTGTTTTTGCCACCAAAATGGATAACCTCACATTTATCCACATTATACTGCATCTGCCAAACATTTGCCCACTCACCCAGCCTATCCAAGTCACCTTGCAGTCTCCTAGCACCCTCCTCACAGCTAACACTGCCCCCCAGCTTAGTGTCATCCACAAACCTGGAGATATTGCCTTCAATTCCCTCATCCAGATCATTAATATATATTGTAAATAGCTGGGGTCAAGCCGAGTCTATCCAGCTTGTACCAGTCAAATAGACTGGTACAAGCCGAGTCTATCCAGTCTTTCTTCATATGAAAGTCCTGACATCCCAGGAATCAGTCTGGTGAACCTAAAACTGGAGCAAGTTTATAAAGCTTGTATTTTTAATCACGTTTGGGCTAAGTTTACTAATTGTGGGGAGAGTTCAGATCAAGGTTATGTATTTTGGAAGAAGTTAGGAGAGCATTTTTAAAGTTTGGAGAAAGGCAATGGCAACTTTTGACAAACTTGGAAAAGGTTTAATTGTTTTGAAATATTTGGAATGAATTTTTCCAAAATATGAAAAGTGAACAAATAAATTTGAACTGAGTTTATGATTGGGAAAATATTGGAGTGAGTTTACAAAGAAACTGTAAATACAAGCACTCCCCAACTTATGTCAGCATTACATTCTGTGAACTTCTCTACAAGTCAGATTTTATGTAAGTTTAATGATGCATTTAGTGTCACATGTCAGAAGTGCACATGCACAGTGAAATTCTTTTCTTAAAAAAACTCCAGTATATTGCCATACCTAAGCACATCCGCGATTAGCAAATTGCATAGAAATAATCTGCTGCGTGCATGAGGAGCCATGTTTTGGTGCTTATTTCACAGTCCAGTCCATGTTCTAGTTGTTATAGAAACATAGAAAACCGGTGCAGGAGGCCATTCGGCCCTTCAAGCCAGCAACGCCATTCATTGTGATCATCCCCTATCAATAACCCGTGCCTGCCTTCTCCCCATATTCCTTGACTCCACTAGCCCCTAGAGCTCTATCTAACTCTCTCTTAAACCCATCCAGTGACTTGGCCTCCACTGCCCTCAGTGGCAGGGAATTCCATAAATTCACAACTCTCTGGGTGAAAAAGTTTTTTCTCACCTCAGTCTTAAATGACCAGGCCTTTGCAGTTGCAGCTCCTAGACTGTGGAACAGCATCCCCCTTCCCATCAGAACTGCCCCCTCCATCGACTCCTTTAAGTCAAGACTAAAAACGTATCTATACTCCCAAGCCCTTCTTGATGTCCTCTGAGCGAGGGCTATATGTATGTAGCTTGTTTGTTTATACTATTCTTATAACAAATGTAAAGCACTTTGGCCAACGAGAGTTGTTTAAATGTGCTATATAAATAAATGTGACTTGACTTGACTTTATTCTAAGACTGTGTGGCCCCTGGTTCTGGACTCGCCCAACATTGGGAACATTTTTCCTGCATCTAGCTTGTCCAATCCTTTCATAATTTTTTATGTTTCTATAAGATCCCCCCTCATCCTTCTAAACTCGTTATGAGCGATGTCCGATCCAGGCGAGGCCCAGGCTGCTGTGGGCCTCCAGCTGTTGCCTTCCTTAGACGTGTGGGTGGACCAGCAAACCGGCGTTCGTCTCCTCGCCTGTCCACGACTTTCTGCAGTCTCCTTCGTTCTTCAGTGTTTGAATTACTGAAGCAGGCCGTGATGCACTGTCAGTACGCTCTCCACCGTACACTTGTCAGGGTTCAATTGAGTATTTTGCAACATGCTGAATTTCCTCAAACTCAAGCCCTCCAGTACCAGTAACATCCTTGTGAATCTGCTCTGCACCCTCTCTCTAGCTTAATCACATACTTTCCATACTATAGTTACAACCTACGACCAAGTCATCGAGTCGTAGTGGGAAACAAGCCCTTCTACCCAACTTGCGCACACCGACCAGCATGTCCTATATACTAGTCACACATTTCTGCGTTTGGCCCACATCCCTCAACCTGTCCTATCCATGTACCTGTCTAAATGTTTCTTAAACGTTGCAATAGTACCTGCCTCAATTACCTCCTCCAGCAGTTCATTTCATACACCCATCGCTCTTTGTGGAGAAGTTACTCCTTAAGTTCCTCCAACATCTTTTCCCATTCACCTTAAATCTATGTCCTCCGGATCTTGATTCCCCTGGATTTCAGTGCCACAATGAGGCAAGTGTTCAGCCACAACTAATGTCTCGTTATAGTCAGTCATACAACGTGGAAGCGGGCCCTTCGGCCCAACTTACCTACACCAGCCAACATGTCCCAGCTACACTCGTCCCACCTGCCTGCATTTAGCCTATATCCCTCCAAACCTGTCCTGCCCATGTACCTGTCTGTTTCTTAAATGTTGGGATAGTCCCTGCCTCAACTACCTCCTCTGACAGCTTGTTCAATACACCCACCACCCTTTGTGTGAGAAAGTCACCCCTCAGATTCCAATTAAATCTTTTCCCCATCACCTTAAACCTATGTCCTCTGGTTCTCGATTCCCCTATCTGGGCAAGACTGTGTGTTTAATCGATCTATTCATCTCATGATTTTGAAAACCTCTTTAAGATCACCCCACCATCCTCCAGCGCTCCAAGGAGTAGAGTCCTAGCCTGCTCAACCTCTCGCTATATCTCAGGACTTCCGAGTCCTGGCAACATCCTTGAAAATCACTCTGTACCCTTTCCAGTTTGACAAGATCTTTCCTATAACATGGTGACCAAAACTGAACACAATACTCTAAATGTGGTCTCACCAATGTCTTATACACCTGCAACATGATCTTCCAACCTCTATATTCAATACTCATTACTCTCTCCACTAGTTTTGCCACATTCAGAGAACTATGGACTTGTACCTCCAAGTCTCCCCGTTCTACAGCAGTCCCAAGGGCCCCGTTTGGCCCATCAAGTCCACTCCGCCATTCAATCATGGCTGATCTCTACCTCCTAGTCCCATTTTCCTTCCTTCTCCCCATAATCCTTGACACTCGTTCTAATCAATAATTTGTCTATCTCTGCCTTAAAAATATCCACTGACTTGGCCTCCACTGCCCTCTGTGGCAGAGCTCCACAGATTAACTACCCTCTGACTAAAGAAGTTCCACCTTACCTCCTTTCTACAAGAGCGCCCTTTAAATCTGAGGCGATGAGCTCTGGTCCTAGACTCTCCCACCAGTGGAAACATCCAATCCATCCATGCCTTTCATTATTCTGTAAGTTTCAATGAGGTCCCCCCCTCAACCTTCTAAACTCCAGCAAGTAGAGGCCTAGTGCTGTCAAATGCTCATCATATGCTAACCCACTCAATCCTAGAATCATTCTTGAAAACCTCCCCTGGACCATCTCCAGAGCCAACACGTCCTTCCAATGGGGCCCAAATTTGCTCACAGTACAGCCTGACCAGCGCCTTATAGAACCTCAGCATCACAAGTCCTGCCCTGATTTAATTTCCCCAAAGTGTAACAATGTGCACTTGTCCAAGTGGAATTCCATTGGTCTTTCCTTGGTCCATTTTCCAAGTTGTTCTTGACAAATAACTTTCCATCACACAACCAATTCTGTTCAAACATGGCGGCTGACTCGCTGAGTTACTCCAGCGCTTTGTGTTTTGCTCGATTCCAGAATCTGCAGTTCCTTGAATCGCCACCAATTGTTATATTCATAGATTTAGGAGCAGAATTAGGCCATTCGGCCCATCAAATCTACTCCGCCATTCAATCATCTATCTTTCCATCTCAACCCCATAACCCGACATCCATATAAATCAAGACTTGGCCTCCACAGCTGTCTATGGCAATGAATTTCAGATTCACCACCTTCTGACTGAATAAATTCCTCATCTCCTTTCTAAAGGCACATCCTTTATTATCAAACTTACTAACCATGAAACATGCAAATCATTAATATAGATAACCAACTGCAGGGGACCCAGCACCAACCCAAGGTGGCTAGCCATGTCACCAGTCCTTCACAAACACCCTTGACTTATCACCAAGCCAATTTTGAATCCAGCTTGCTCCCTCTGGGTCCCATGCGATCTAACCTTCCAGACCCTACCAAGTTGTCAAAACTGAGCTTCAACTTCCCCAACCTGCAGCCACACCTTTTCCTGCCATAATACTCTCTGCTATTCCCTCATTGCTCCATTCCTCGCTGTCATGTCATAGGAGCAGTAGGCCATTCGGCCCATCGAGTCTACTTCACCACTCAATCATGGCAAATCTATCTTCCTCCCTCAACTCTATTCTCCTGCCTTCTCCTCATAACCCGACACCCTTACGAATCAAGTATCTGACAATCTCCGCCTTAAAAATACCCAATGACTTGGTGTCCACTGCCATCTGTGGCAATGAACTCCACAGATTCACCACCCTCCGGCTAAAGAGATTGCTCCTAATCTCCTTTCTAAAGGCACGTCCTTTTATTCGGAGGCTGTACCCTCTGGTCTTAGACTCTTCCACTGGTGCAAACATCACTTGTCCACAGCACATCATCAAAACTGCTCCTTCCACACTTTGTTGGCTTGTTGATAAACAATCACCTTGACGTTAGCTCGGTCGATGACTACATTTCCTTTGAGTGCTCCATCAACATTCTCAGTGACTCGAGCGGGACGGTGAACTTGATGCTTTACAGTGCCAGGGACCCGCGTTCGATCCTGACTACAGGTGCTTGTCTGTACAGTTTATATGTTCTCCCTGTGAACTGCCTGGGTTTTCTCCGGGATCTCCGGTTTCCTGCCACACTCCAAAGAAGTACAGGTTTGTAGGTTAACTGGTTTGCCCGAGTGTGTGTAGGAGTGTTAGTGAGTGAGGATCGCTGATCGGCATGGACTCGGTGGGCGCTGTACCTCTAGACTAAATTAGATTTCTGGGGCATATTTTGGTCCATCACGCTCTCCCAGCTGTCTGAAGATTAGACCTTCCAGATTCTGTTGCAGAGGCTCAAACATCTAAATCCAGGGGTGGCCCAGCGGTTAGAGCCACTGCCTCACAGCTCCAGCGACCCGGGTTTGATCCTGACCTCCGGCACATTCGGTGTGTGTGTGTGTGTGTGTGTGTGTGAGAAGTTTGTACATTCTCCTCGTCAGTGCCTGGGTCTCCTCTGGGTGCTCCAGTGTCCTCCTGCATCCCAAAGATGTGCAGGTCGGTGGGTTGATCAGCTGAATCCCCCCCCTCCCCCCTCCTTCCAGTGTGTGGGTGAGGGACAGAGTTGACAGAAAAGTTCACAAATTTTAAGAGTAGAATTAGGCCATTTGGCTCATCTACTCCGCCATTCAATCATGGCTGATCTATCCTTCCCACTCAACCCCATTCTCCTGCCTTCTCCCCATAATTCCTGACACCTGTACAAATCAAGAACCTGCCAATATCTGCCTTAAAAATACACTATGACTTGGCATCCATGGCCTTCTGTGGCAATGAATTCCACACATTCACCACCATCTGACTAATGTGGGGAGAATATAATATGATCAGTTCAGGAACAGACTGACTGAGGCTGAGGAGAGGGTTAATCTCCTCCGTTAGACACAGGCAGTCTGGTGTTTGACTGTAACGGTGGGAGGCAGAGGGATAAACCCCTCTAACAGGGGCCAGGTGTTGGTGTGTTACCAGAGGAAGCTGGAGTAACTCAGTGGCTCTGGCAGCATCTCTGGAGAAAAGGAATAGGTGACATTTTGGGTCGAGACCCGGCCTCAGACTGAGAGTCAGGGGAGATGGAACCGAGAGATATGAAAAGGTACATAGAGCAAATAAATGAAAGATATGCAAAAAGACAGATCAAAGCCAGCGAATGATCACATAGAGGTCCATTGTTGGCTGTGGGGAAGGTGAGAAGGAGTAATACAAACAACAAAACTAGTATGACGACTGGAGGTGGGGGTGGGACGGAGAGGGGATGCAAGGGTGGGGATATGTTCTCTCTCTCCGTCTCCAGGACCGTTTGACTTCCCCGATTGTAATCCCCCCCTTTCATAACCTCAGAATTAATGGACTTCCTTTAGGAAGGAGATGAGGAGGAATTTCTTTAGTCAGAGGGTGGTGAATCTGTGGAATTCATTGCCACAGATGGCTGTGGAGGCCATCAATGGATATTTTTAAGGCAGACATAGATTGTTGATTAGTATGAGTGTCAGGGGTTATGGTGAGAAGGCAGGAGAATAGGGTTAGGAGGGAGAGATAGATTGGCCAAGATGGGCCGAATGGCCTAATTCTGCTCCTATCACATGAACTTTCCCCTCACTGCTGAGGCATAGCGATGCTACAAGCCAAGAGACGTCTGTAAAATTGACAGCAGATATATTCAACATAAAAATCTACAGTGCGGGTTAGAACAGGAAATAATATGGTACATCCATTGACACAACAGTTTAACCAGTGACAAGGCTTGCAAATGTTCTTTGCAGCTGAATTTGAGTGCTGCTGTAGATGCTGCTCAGCGACTGGTGCAGTCCTTAATCTGATCAGCAGACGTCTCCAGTCCTTGCCACTAGATGTCACAATAGGACTGCAAAGGAAATAAGGCACTCTGTCTGCCCACCTGTGTTACACCACACCTCTCCCGCTTTCCCCACTCGTGCTGCACACCCCCCCTCCCACTTCCTCTCTGTGCCCCACCCTGGCCACCGCACTCTCGCCGACTCAATCTCATCTGTCCAAGCCTGCGTTTAGATTCCTCATTTTCATGATGGCTCCCCCCCTCCCCTGACTCATTCCAGCTCGTTCCATATCCTCTCCATTCCTGTATCCCTCCCTCTCCTCAACCCCATCTCCCTCGTTATCTCTCACTCTCCAACCGCCCCATCTACCTCTCCGTCCCTTTCTCCCTCTCTCCGTCCCCATCTCCCTCTTTCCCCGTCTCCATCTCCATCCCTCTCCCTCCCCATCTCCCTTGCTCCATCCCATTTCCCTCTCGTTCTTCTTCGGTCTGCCTTCCTCCGTTGCCTCTCTCTGGCTCGGTGAATCTGTGTGGTCCTCCCAGTTCACTCTTTCCCCAAAACTCGGCCGAAATTCGACAATCACTGGCTTGATTGGAGGATTCTGTGTGAGTGAGACACTGTGGTGTGTGTGTGTATATATATGTGGAATAGAGAGACTGTGGTATTCGTGTATGCATGGGTGACAGTATGTTAGCCATGTGTGTGTGTGTAACTGTTGTATAAATCAGTTGCATGATTGTAGTGTCCGTGTATGTTTGTATATGAGACTACAATGTGCACAGGTGTACACATATGTAAATAAAGCTGATTGTTCTATATATTTACTTTTTACTTTGGAGATACAGCGCGGAAACAGGTCCTTTAGCCCATCAACTCCGCGCTGAGCGGTGATCACCCCGTACACTAGCACTCTCTTACACACTAGGGACAAATTTTACTGAAGCCAATTAACCTACAAACCTGCACCTCTTTGAAGTGTGGGAGGAAACCGGGGAAAACCCACACGGTCGCAGGATAAACGTACAAACTCTGTGTGTACTTGTCTGTAGAGGAATATTTGTTATGTCCATTGGTTGCGAGATACAGCATGGAAACAGGCCCTTTGGCCCACTGAGTCCATGCAGACCACCCATCCTTGGTTCACAATAGTTCTATATTATCCCTCTCTTGCAATGCACTCCCCTACACACTCGATGCAATTTAGAGGCCAATTAACCTACAAACCAGCATCTCTGGGATGTGGGAGGAAATCGGATCACCCGGAGGAAAACCACATGGTCACAGGGAGACTGTGCAAAGTCCACAGACAACACCCAAGGTCTCTGGCACTTTGAGGCAGCGGCTGTACCTGCTGGTGGTGGTATTGGGAAATGGTTGTGAATGTGTGGAAGTGTGGTGAGGTCTGTATGATGTACTGTGTGAGTGTGTGCATGATGTGTGTGTACCTCTCTCTCTGTCAACCTCCTTCCTCTCACACTGCCTGATGCAACCCTCTCAGATTCTCCGAATCGTTCACAATACATGTTATCTTCTTTATCCCATTCCCATTATCCCCACCTCTCTTCCTCCATCACTCCTTTACTCATTCTCTCCCCCACTCCCTCTCTCCACAATCACTCCATCTCCTCTCACTTTCATACTATCTCTGTAGCTATTCTACCCTCAAACCCTGTTTTAATCCTCTTCCACAAATCTCCCTCCTTCTTTTCCTCCCCTCTCACCTCCCTCTCCATCATTTATTTCCAAAATTATTCCTCCCATTTCTCACACATGCCACCCACTGTCATCCCGCACTATCCCCTCCCTCTCTCTACGCCCCGTCTCTGCCCCCTCGCCACTGCCCCTCTCTCTAACCCAGTGCTAGTCTCCATCCCCCCAACCTTCACTTCCCAGTTTCTACCCTCCCTCTCTCACATTTTTTCCATCGCTGCCTCAGCTGCATTATTCCTTATAATCTTCCCTTGTATCCCGCTACGATCACCTTTTTCCCTCTACCATTTCCCCTCTAATGGTAAACCCCAGGGAAGGAGGGAACAAATGAGGGGGGCTAAGAAACGTGAAATGTGGGGGTAGGGGAAAGGAGATGGGGTTGGGGGTAGGAAGGAGAAGTGGGGTTTAGGGGTGTGAAAGAGAAGGGGTGGAGTGAAGGAGGAGTGGGGTGTAAGAGGAAGGAGTGTGGTGTGGAAGGGACAGGTGGGGTGTAAGAGGTAGGGGAGGGAACAGGAGGGGTAAAGTAGGGAGGCTGTGGGAGCAAAATGGGAGATGGAAGTGGAAAAGGAAGAGATAGGAGGGAGGGAAGCAGATAGGAGGGGAGAGGTGGTGTCTAAGGGTGTGAAGGAGGAGGAGTAAAGGGGGGGGATGCAGGGGGTAGGAGTAGGAGTGGAATTGTCTCTCGGAGCCTCCCAGGCCTGCCCTCCTCTCCCAGAGTTCCTTCCCTTCCCTGAAGTCGCAGCTCCATCTCTACCCCAGCCATGTCTTTCCCCATCCTGCTAAAGTTCCTGCCTCAGTCGCTCCCCCCATCTCCTTGCATCACCACCACTGCTGCCACCAGCTCCCAGCCCACAGGCTGAATGACCCCGCCCATTCCCTTCTATGACCCCGCCCACAATTAGCCCAGTGACCCCGCCCATTCTCACTGATGCCCCGCCCATCACCTTGGTTACATCACCTACCTCCATTGCCCCGCCCACTCTCACTGTAGCCCCGCCCCCCTCCAGTGCCCCAGCCTCCACTGTTACTCCGTCCACCTCCATTACCCCATCCACCCTTCTGCTGCCCAGGCCCTGCCCTCCTCTATTGCCCTGCCCACAATCATTTCTCCTCCCTCCATTCATTGCCCTGCCCTCCTCATTTGTCCTGCTCCCCACTGTTGCTCTGCTCCCCACTGTTGCTCTGTCCTCCACTGTTGCTCTGTCCTCCACTGTTGCTCTGTCCTCCACTGTTGCTCTGCCCTCCTCAGTTGCCCTGCCCTCCTCCATTCCTCACCAACTACATTCATTGCCCCACTCACTGTCACCCTGCCCTCCCCTGTTGCCCCGCTCACCAGCCCTGCCACCCAGGCCCCGCCAGCGCCCAGGGCCCCATCCAGCTGCCCCCGCCGCCAGGCCTAAGCCCCCGGTGCCAGGCCTGGGCTCTCCGCCTGCGGGCCTTTGCCCTGGGGCCCGGTGCCAGCGGTGTGGGGTCTGGAAGCTGTAGGCCAGGCAGTCGCCGAGCTCTTGTCTGTGCGCATGGCCCTGGGACGGCCTGAGTGACAGGTCAAGGGGTTCCAGCTCGGCCAGGCCCAGCCACGCGTGCGGCCCCGGGCCCTCGGGCAGGAAGGAGGCCAGCCAGGCCTGCAGGCTGATGGGAGGGGCAGTGGGGACCGGCAGCCTAGGTCCGGGCTCGTCCCCCCCTGCTGGGCCCAAAGCCCCCTGGGCAGGCGGGCTCTCCCCCGCAGACCCCCCGCATGTCCCGTTGCGCTGCTCTCGGTGGTGCCGTTCCAGGTGGTACTTGAGGGAACCCGACTGCGTGCCGGCGTAGGCACAGTGAGGGCACTTGTAGGGACGCTCGCCTGTGGTGGGGGAGGGGTTGGGGGCAGAGGTGGAGGAGGGAGAATGGGGGCAGAGAGAGAAAGAGAGGGGTGAGGGCAGAGGGAAGGAGTGGTGGGCAGAGGGGGGCAGGATGGGGATAGAGGGAGGGGGTGGGGAGTAAGGGAGGGGAAAGGGGAATTGGGGGTAGAAGGAAGGAGTGGGGGTGGTGGAGAGTGGGTGGGGTACAGAGGGAGGAGGACGGGGATGTGGTTAGAGGGAGGAAGAGGGGATTAGAGGGAGGGAGAAGGGGATAGAGGGGGGGCAGAGGGAGGGACGGAGATGGGGATAGAGGGAGTTAGGGGGACATGTGGCAGAGGGTGAGGGAGGGTCATGATAAGAGGGGAGTGAGAAGGGGAAGAGTGGAAGAAGGGAGAAGGGAATGATAGACAGTGGGGTGGTAATAGGGAGACAAGAGAAAAATAGGATGAAGGGGTGGAGAAGGTGGTGGATGGAGACAGAGGTGATAGAAGTGGGGGCGAGGGGTACGTCAGAGGGTAGTGGGTGGATGCAAAATAATGTAAAAGGTGGAGAGGGGAAGTGAGGGAGATCAGGAGTGAGCAGAAGAGGGAAGATTGGAGGAAGGGGGCAGGGGTGCAAGAGGAGAGTGAGGAGCGATGGAGGGAGAGAAGGTAAAGGAGGTGGTGAGAGAGGGATGGGAGGAATGGGAGGATGCCAGGGGTGAGTGTGCCATGAGAGTGAAGGATTATGAGGGATTGGGGGAGGGGGTGGGGGAGACACAGATGAAAAACGTGAATCTTTGCGATGTCTGGATGGGTTTTTCCCCGACAGAAGGCGGGCATTCCGCCAGATGTCCCCCCCCCCACTCCCCAGACCTGGTGGACATGCACATAGGGAACGGGCACCCTCTCTTTGGGCAGGGTCTCTCCACCCCCACCCTCCACTCTCCCAATGCTCCATGGTTCTTCCCCTCTACCACCTCTCTGCCCATCCTCCCCTCATCTCCCAACCTTCAAAACCTTTCTACCAAAACTTTTCTCCCCCCCACTTCCCCAACCCGTCTCTCTCTCTCTCCCTCTCCTCGATCCCCACCATCCTGTCCTCCACACCCTTCTCCCTTACACCATCTCTCCCCTCCCTTTCCTCTCCTCAACCTACTCACTTCCTTTCCCTCCCACCTTTACCCCCTCTTCCCTCCACCAACTTCCCTTCATAACAAGAGGAATCGAATATAGGAGCAAAGAGATTGTTAAGGGCTTGGACACGCTGGAGGCAGGAAACATGTTCCCGATGTTGGGGGAGCCCAGAACCAGGGCCACACAGTTTAAGAATAAGGAGTAAGCCATTTAGAACGGAGACGAGGAAACACTTTTTCTCACAGAGAGTGGTGAGTCTGTGGAATTCTCTGCCTCAGAGGGCGGTGGAGGCAGGTTTTCTGGGATACTTTCAAGAGAGAGCTAGATAGGGCTCTTAAAAATAGCGGAGTCAGGGGATATGGGGAGAAGGCAGGAACGGGGTACTGATTGGGGATGATCAGCCATGATCACATTTAATGGCGGTGCTGGCTCGAAGGGCCAAATGGCCTACTCCTGCACCTATAGTCTATTATCCCTCACTCCGTCTGTCTCTCTCCCTCCATTTCTCCTTCTTTCTCACCGCTTGCCTTCTGCCCTCTCTCCTTCCCGCTGCCTGTGCCGTGGGCAGGGGTCTTTGAGGGCGACAGTGGGCAGTCTGGAGGGATTCTAGATCACCCAGCCCCCCTACCCTCCCCAGCCCTGTTGGTCATGATGCCCACCCACTGGGCAACGGGCACCCCTGCCCCTCAACCTACCTGTGTGCACCCGTAGGTGGACCTTCAAGTGGTGGGAGGACCGAAGGTCTTGCCGCAGTAGGGGCACTCCCTGGTGGCCAGTCCACGGGAACGATCGTCATCCAGGCGCAGCTCGGCGTCCCTGGGGAGGGGAGACAAAACGACAGGCGTGAGTGTGGCGGAGAGCGTGAGAGAGAGCAAGGGAAGAAAGCAAGATGGAGAGAGCGGGACAGAGAGAGATGGAGAAAACGAGGTAGAAACAAAGCAGAGGATAAAAGAAATGGGCTGAGAAAGAGTGGGGCAGAGAGAGAGGAAGAGAGAGAGGCACATGGAGAGAAAGAAAAACTAAAGATAAAAAGAAGCGAACAGAGAGAAAGAGGAAGGTAAACAGAGAGAGAGAGGCAGATAGAAAGTTAGAGAGAAAGAAAGCAAATGGAGATGGAGATAAAAGAGAAAATGGACAGAGAGTGAAAAGCAGGAGAGAGACTGGCAGACAGTCAGAGGCAGATGGAGGGGGGAGAGGGAGAGAGATGCAGGAGAGAGGGAAATGGAGAGGGAAAGAGACATATGGAGTAATGTGTAGGAACAAACAACTAATGCTGGTTTTACACCAAAGATAGACTTAAAATGCTGGAGTAAGTTTAGCAGGACAGACACATCTCTGGAGAGAAGGAATGGGTGACGTTTTAGGTCGAGACCCTTCTTCAGAGAGCGGGAGAGGCACAGTCGGAGAGATAAACAGGAAGGTAGGACAGATATCGGGAAAAGCACACACATAAATAGTCCTTCTCTGTCTGCTTAGTTTACTTCGACTTTAGAGATACAGCGGGGAAACAGGCCCCTTCAGCCCACCAAGTCCGCGCCGACCAGCGATATCCTCGTACACTAGCACTATCCAAACATTAGGGACAATTTTAGAATTTTTACCGAAGCCAATAACCTACAAACCCGCATGTCTTTGGAGTGTAGGAAGAAACCGGAGCACCCGGAGAAAGCCCATGCGGTCATGGGGAGAAGTGTAAACTCTGTACAAACAGCACCTGTAGTCAGGGTCGAATCCGGGTCTCTGGCACCATGAGGCAGCAACTCTACTGCTGTGGCACCGTGCCACCCTGCCTTTGTTTCTTATTCCTTCTCTCTCTCTTTTCTCTGTCCCTCTCTCTGTTCTCACTCCAACTCTGTCTTTCTGTCCCTGTGACTGCTCTCGCTCCATCTATCAATTCTACCTGTTTCTCCCTCCCTGTCTGTCTTTTTTTCTGTCCTGCTCTCGCTCCAGTCTTTTTCCTCCCAGTCCTTTCTGTTTTTCTGCCTCTTTTCTTTGTCCTTCTCTGACTTTTCCCTGTCCGCTCTATCCCTGTTTTGACTCTGTCCCTTTTCATCTGCACTGCCTCCCCCCCTCTCTCTTTATCCCCCCCCCTAATATCTCCATGTAAATCAGTAGGATCCTGTCACCCATCTGCCTTACCTTGGATGTAGATGGGAGACCAATGGCCTCTCCTTGCCCACCTCCAGGCAGCCCCAGGGAGGAGGTGATGTGAGCATGGGGCCCGTGAGTGGCCAGGGAATCCCTCCTGCGCTCTCCGCCGCTGCTGCCGTCCACCGGCCCCTTCTTGCGGTGGATCCTGGAGTGGACAGCCACCTGCTGGTAGGTTCTGAAGGCCCGGCCACACTCGGAGGCACTGGGCGTTCCTCTCGCCGGCTCCATCTGCCGCAGCCGGCCCGCACTGCTGCCTGCCGCTCCGGCCCGGCCTCGCCCGTGACATCTCGGCGCCCAGGCCCACCGACACCAGCTCCCAGGGGCCGGGGCCTGCCCACCGTGGCCTCTCCCGCCCTGGCAGCTGCGGCTCGCAGGCGGGCCAGGCAGCCTCCGCCTGGGTAGGCCTGGGGCCCTGGGCCGTTGGCATGGCTGGGGTTCAAGGAGGCCTGGTCGAGGGCCCGGGGCCTGTCATGGAACTTGCTTGCTGCCGCCGCCGGCTTGCCCAGATGCACCTTCATGTGGTTCTTGAGGAACCAGGACTCCTTGAAGCGGCGCCCACACAGCCCACAGCCGTGCTCGAAGGAGTCCTTGTGCTTCCGCATGTGGCCCTTGAGGAACCAGGAACGGGTGAAGGCCTGCCCGCAACGGGGCAGACGTAGGTGGAGGGGGCAGGCTGCGGGGCATCAGCCTGGGGCAGGGGGCGGTGGGCTTTCTGTGTGTGCTCGGCCAGGCTGTGCTGCAGAGCGCTGGCAAAGGGGCACAGGCCACACTTATAGGGCCGGTGCAGGATGGCAGAGTGGCGCTCCAGCTCGGCTGCCTTGCGGAAACGCCCCTTGCAGGAGGAGCAGCGGAAGGTGGGGGGCTGGACCGCTCCGGACCCTCCACCTGCCCCTGGGCGGGACGGCACCGGCAACCCCCGCTGCACCGCCATCTCCTCCAGCTCCAGGAGCAGCCGGCTCTTCCCGGCCGGTGGCCCCTGGCTCTCCCCTCCTCTGCAGGACTGCTGGCTGTCCCCACCCCCAGGGGGCTTTGACTCTCCCCTCCCCCAGCTACCCTGTAAACCTCCTCTCCCCAGCCCGTCTGTGATTCACCCTTTCTCTGGGGTGCCCGATGCTCCCCTCTCTTCCAGGGGCTCCACTCTCCTGGGGGTCCCAGACCCTTCCCCTCCCTCCGGGGGCCCTCGTGTCTCTGGTTCCCCGACCAGCCCACAACCTTCCCTTCCCCCTGGGGTCCTGTGACCCTCCTCTTCCCTGACTTGTCTATAACCCTGCTCTGCCCCTGGGGATCCGTTACCCTCCTCTCCCACTACTGACCCATGCCCCTCCCCTCCCCCTGGGGGCCAGTGTGTCTCCCCTCCCCCTGGGGGTCCGTCCCCTCTCCTCCCACCACCGACCCATGCCTCTCCACTCCCTCTGGTGGTCCGTCCCGTGGGTGCGGAGGTGAGTCTTGGTGCTTGCTCTGTGTGGACGCGGAGGTGAAGGGAGAGGATGCTGTTGAACGGAAGCGCTTGCCGCAGATGAGGCAGGGGTACCTGGGGGCCTGCACGGCCCCTCCACTGACCCCGTCCGGCCGGGGGCTCCCCCGGCACGGGTTGAAGAAGCGCTGCAGGTCCAGGTCGCAGGTACGCCAGCTCAGAGACGACCGCGGGGCTCAGGACATCTCCCTCAGGAGTTTCCCCGGCGCTGAGCTCCTGCCCAGACACTTCCCGGCATCCCAGAGACCCAGGGCTGAGTGAGGGACGGCGCCGGAAGAAACTTCCATGTCCTGAAAGGAAGAGATGTGGAATTAGTGAAAGGTTAAAGCTCCCTCCGCACTGTCCTTCCACCCACTCCCAGTGTGAAGGAATGAGCTGCGGTCGGGGCAGCAGGGAATACCTCTAAGCTTGTTAGCCGTTTGCTTAAAAGTAGAACTGTGAGGTTCTGAGACTTCCAATGTACAGACTTGCTCTTTACCTGAGGTTAACAGTGGAGAGGCCTTCTCTTAATAAGCATTTCTCCCCAGAACACAGGAGCAGGAGTACACCACTGGACCCTTCAAAGCTTAGACGGATTAAGGGGGACCTCATTGAAACTTACCCAATAGTGAAAGGCCTGGGTAGAGTGGATGTGGAGAGGATGTTTCCACTAGTGGGACCAGAGGGCACGGCCTCAGAATAAAAGGGCGTATCTTTACAAAGGAGATGAGGGAGGAATTTCTCTAGTCAGAGGGTGGTGAACCTGCGGAACGGCTGTGGACATCGTCAATGGATATTTTTAAGGCGGAGATTGAAAGATTCCTGATTAGTGAGGGTGTTAGGGGTTATGGGGAGAAGGCAGGAGAATGGGGTTGAGTGGGAAAGGTAGATCAGCCATAACTGAATGGCAGAGTTGGATTTGATGGGCCGAATGGCTTAATTCTGCTCTATCACTTGCGAACTTATGAAAGCTGCGACCCCCATTCATTGTATCCACAGCCAAGCCTCCAGCACAAAACCACAACCAGCACCCTCCCCTTGGAATGGCCTCAACATGTGAAGATCTAGCTCATTTAATATCTATTTAAGAAGAGACCCTGTTGCGGAAACTATCTTGTTAAACATTTTTTTGTGAAGAGACACCCTTTCTAAATGGAGTGACTGCCGCTGTAAACAAGGTCTTCCTCATCAGAAAGGTCCCAATAGAGATACCGTCCCTTTACAAACCCAATAGTATGCAGGCCTCTTCTGAGAGAGAATTTCTTCAAAAAGCAACTTTTAAAGAAGAGTACTCCTTCACAGAGCAAGTTTTTTACATAGGTCGGCTGACTGGAGAAAGACTCTGTCTTTAGCAGGAGTTTTTGACGAGGAGGAGACTCCCTCTTTACCCGGGGTCGGTGATGGAGGGAGAAAGACCATCACTTTAACAGGGTCTGTGATGGAGAGAGAGAGACTCCCTCTCTGGGTTCCAGACAGGAGTTGTCTCCTCTGAGATTGCTTCCTTTTGAACAGGCGTCGCTGACTGAAGGGCACCCTCCTTAGTAACTGGGATCCCATGATGGGCAGAGTTCACCACCTCATCTACCCGCTCCTCCCAAGAGGGTCTCGATACAGAGGCACCTACTTTAAGAGCCGTCTCGGTGATGGGACTGACCTAATTAAGTCGCAGAACGGAAGCGACCATCTTGATTCCTTCGGGTGGAGACGGATTGGGGGTGGGGTGGCTGTGAGGAAATAAAAATCCCGGACACGTACCCTCCTACACTACCACCGAGTTACCTTGTCATGGAGTTTATTCAGCTTCACAGACAGTGTGTCATTTATACCAGGCTTGGCTAGGGACACACAGGCACAAAGACAGCCCTTCTCCTGAAGGCCTCTGGGCGGACATTGCAGCCCTTCATAGGCCCGAGGGGGGAGATAAGCCATGAAAGATGATGAATCCAGCTGATTCCCTTTCAGTCAGGGGCACCAGCCATGCATCTAATTGTTGGGGTGACTCTGATTCACACACTGGCACTGGTGTTTAACCCTTTCCCAACCTTTCCAAACAGATGCAGTCTCTTGCCCAGAGTAGGTGAATCGAGGACCAGAGGACACCGGTTTAAGCTGAAGGGGGAAAGATTTAATAGGAATCTGAGGGGTTAACCTTTTCACACAAAGGGTGGTGGGGGCATGGAATAAGCTGCCAGAGGAGGTCATTGAGGCAGGGACAAACAGGGTACATGGATAGGTCAGATTTGGAGGGATATGGACCAAACGCGGGCAGGTGGGACAAGACTAATTGGGGACATGTTGACTGGTGTGGGCAAGTTGGGCCGAAGGGCCTGTTTCCAAGCTGCATATCCTATAACCCACTCCAAAATGTCCCCATGCTCCAACTCCAAATATATCTCCCAATTCCCATGTATATTCTTCCTCTTTGCCGTGAGTGTCACCCTCAGGGGATTTAACCCATGCCAGCCCCATGATCTGACTATAAAGGAAACTTCAGTCAGATCTGGGCTGGTGGGTTAAAACCCCAGGCCTGGGAGTGCATGACGGGGGGCAGTGTGGAGGGAGCTTCACCCTGTGTCTCACCCTGTCCCTGGGATATGTGACGGGGGCAGTGTGGAGGGAGCTTCACTCCATTTGGTGCCGACTCTTGCTCCGTCAGTCCATTGTCCTACATATTGTGTTGCGGAAATGCTTCTGGTTGGAATTAGCTTTAAAATGAATTACCTGTGTGTCCTGGTCACATGCTTCACTTGGTGTTTCTGAGTCTCTGGTGGAAGCCTCCAGTGGGGTGAAGCAGCAGCCCTAGCGCGCCCCTCGTTGGCTCTGACACCTGGGGAGCGCTCGCGGAAGGTCCTGCGTTACAACAGAGCGCAATAAAACAGCCGAACGGAGACGCTCGCCTGGGCTGCACCAGCAAACCCTGGCCGATTGGTGGATGCCAGCTGGTGCACCACACCAGGCACCATCACCTCCAAACCATAACTCAGCATTAACCTGGGGCGCCTGCAGCTGCAACAATGGTTAGGAGGGAGGGAGAGGGTCTAGAGAAGGTGGGGGGGAGAGTGCGAGGGAGAGAGGGTGGGTGGGTGGATGGGATGATACAGGGAGAGGTGGGAGGGTGGGCGGTAGGGTGAGAGAGTGGGAGGGAGAGAGGGTGGGTGGGTGGATGGATGATACAGGGAGAGGTAGGGTGAGAGAGTGGGAGGGAGAGAGGGTTGGTCAGTGGTTGGGAGGGAAGGAGAGATTTTGATTTTAAAATGTGGACTGGTTTCTTGTTTAATTGGTAAGATTTTCGGCTAATATTATGATTAGGCTTTTGGCCTGTCTTCAATACGGCTAATTCTGCAATTGACAGGCTTTTGGGGCAGCTTCCTTATTAGGAGTTAGGGTTTTCTGAGTATTTTTTTTTAATTCTCAGTAAATCAGTTACTGCTCAGGTTTTGAGACTTATTTCCTAGTTAAGTATTAGGCATTGGCGTATTTCCAATTTCTGGAATTGTGAACTTGCCTTTGTCAGTTAACACACAACAAAAGCTTTTCACTGTACCTCGGTACACGTGACAATAAACTAAACTCAACTGAACGAGTTTGAAGATAGACAGAAAGTGCTGGAGAAACTCAGCGGGACATACAGCATCTCTGGAGAGAAGGAATGGGTGATGCTTTGGGTCAATATCCTTCATCAGACTGGTTCCTCTGGTAGTGGTCTGCTTTGGCCTGTCTCCCACCCGTGCTTTGGCCTTTATTCTCACAGTGATAAAGCTCCTTCTGCTTGGCAGCTCGACCTCTCCTGCCTATTTCATGCGGCACGGTGGTGCAGCGTAGAGTTGCTGCCTTACAGTGCCAGGGACCCAGGTTCGATCCTGACTATGGAGTTTGTACATTCTCCCTGTGACCGCGTGGGTTTTCTCCGTGTGCTCCAGTTCCCTTCCACACTCTAAAGACGTACAAGACGTTTAATTGACTTTGGTAAAATTGTAAAATGGCCCTAGTGTGTAGGATAGTGCTAGTGTACGGACTCAGTGAGCCGAAGAAGGGCTTGTTTTTACATTGCATCTTTAAAGTCTAAAGTAAAGTTTTGATTAGTGGTTAGGCCTTTTGGCCTCGGCCCAATTTATGCAGTTTGGCTTCCTTTTGCAGTTAGTAGTTAGGCCTCTCATCATATTTCCTTGGTCAGTAATGAAGCTTTTAGGAATAAAAAAGAACTGTACATTTAGACCAAAGATGGACACAAAGTGCTGGAGTAGGTCGGCGGGTCAGGCAAGATCTCTGGAGAAAATGAATAGATGACGTTTCAGGTGGCGACCCTTCTTCAGTCAGAGGACCAGTGACATTGTGGGGAATCCACAGCTGAAACTGATGGTTGTTGAAGCTCGTCAACCATCTCAAATTCCCCCAAACCCCTGGATTATATCCCAGCCTGTATCCCACTCCTGGGGGTCTCTTATCTTGTCTCCCTCTCCCCCCCCCCCCCCGGAACCCTTGGATTACATTACATCGCCCATTCTGTTACATTCTCATTCTCTCAATATCGTACACTCATTTAAATATCTGTGCACTGTAAACGGCTCGATTGTAATCATGTATTGTCTTTCTGCTGACTGGTAAGCACGCAACGAAAGCTTTTCCCTGTACCTCGGGGCACGAGACAATAAACTAAACTCATTGTTTAAGAAAGCACTGGAGAAACTCAGCGGGTGAGGCAGCATCTATGGAGCGAAGGAATAGGTGACGTTTCGGGTCGAGACCCTTCTTCAGACGTGGGGGGGCGGGAAGAAGAAAGGAATAGGCGGAGACAGTGGGCTGTGGGAGAGCTGGGAATGGAGGGGAAAGAGGGAGAAAGCAAGGACTACCTGAAATTGGAGAAGTCAATGTTCATACCGCTGGGGTGTAAACTGCCCAAGCGAAATATGAGATGCTGCTCCTCCATTTGAGGTGGGACTCACTCTGGCCATAAACTAAACTCATTTTTGTTTGCTTCCTCTCTCAGGTTGTGGGTTCTACAATGAACGCTGGATAAATGCCGGGACTCACCCTTGTTTAATGTGATCAGCAGGCCGATCGGGAAGCAGTCTCTACGACCAGTCCAAGGTCCCCATTAACTGCACGATCGGATGGCTCAGGGCAATCCCATTCGCTGTCGTGAGGAAGAGTAGGAAAGGTTTTTCATAACAATATTTATCGTAGAACTAGCATCACTAAGCACGGTTAGACAGTGTGATGAAGCTGGGCTTCATCGGTCAGAGCATTGAGTAAAGGAGTTGCAACGTTATATTCGAGCGATACAGACGTAGGCGAGACCACACCTAGACAATAGTGTATAGTTCTGGTTGTGTTAATCGAGTCATAGAGTGATACAGTATGGAAACAGGCCCTTCAGCTCAACTTGCCCACACCGGCCAACATGTCCCATCTACACTAGTCCCACCTGCCCATGTTTGGCACATATCCCTCCAAATCTGTCCTATTCATGTACTTTTCTGTTTCTTAAATGTTGGGATAGTCCCTGCCTCAACTACCTCGTCTGGCAGCTTGTTCCATCCACCCACCACCCTTTGTGTGAAAAAGTTACCCCTCAGATTCCTATTAAATCTTTTCCCCTTCACAAACCTATGTTCTCTGGTCCTTGATTCACCAACTCTGGGCAAGAGATTCTGTGTGTCTACCAGATCTATTCCTCCTTCTCCCACCCAGGAGGGCGAGGGCAGTGCATGTGGGGATACGGGCAGCACTTTCCGGGGAAACAAGTTCATAAGTGATAGGAGTAGAATTAGCCCATTCGGCCCTTCAAGTCTACTCCGCCTTTCAATCTTGGCTGATCTATCTTTCCCTCCTAGCCCCATAACCCCTGACACCCGTACTAATCAAGAATCTGTCAATCTCCGCCTTAAAAATATCCATTGCTGTCTGTGGCAAAGAATTCAACAGATTCACCACCCTATGACTAAAGAAATTCCTCCTCGTCTCCTTTCTAAAAGTACATCCTTTAATTCTGAGACTATGGCCTCTGGTCCTAGGCTCTCCCACTAGTGGAAACATCCTCTCCACATCCCCTCTATCCAGGCCTTTCACAAGCTGGCCGTTCCCTCACTGACCCAGTCTGACGGCGCTGTGGAGCACCTTCACCCCCTCCTCAAAAGATTGGAGGAATGTCTACATAAATCCAGTCTCCGTCCCTGTGTGGTCATCTCTCCCCACCTATATTCTCCTGTCTTTTGTTACCTGACAGCCAGATGCTCTGTTGCAGTCTCCCCTTTTCTCTGCTTCATAATCTCTCTGTCAATATCTGTTTGCCTGTGACATTCCGCATCAGTCACATCCTCTCTCTCTCTGTGGCACGCTCTAATCCTGCAATCAATACCTTTGCAACCAGTTATATTTTGCCTCTTTTAGTGTGGTCCTGTTACATCATCTCAGATGTGTACAGCCCCTGAAAAAAGTGAGACTGGCTGCAATCAATAACCCCCCCCCCCCAAAACTGTCAATGTGTCAGATCTCCCCGCTCCCTCCCCCCTCCATTATTTGTCAATAGCTCTGTAAAACGCACTTCCTGTCGTATTTTCTCCACGGATTCTATCTGCTTGCCAACTCCCTCCTTTCTAATCACCATCACCATTTCCCCTCCCGCACCCCATAGCCCTCCCCTCCCCAGGCGAGGCCACCCCCCCCCCCATCTCCGACCGGCCCCTTTCTCTGTCTATTTATCCAGCCATGCGTGTAATGATCAGATCGAGTGATTCTTTAGAGTCGATCACCATGCAGAGCAAGCAATAGTGGTGTGGGTGCCCGAGCAGGAAATGGTTGGGTGCAACACTTCAGTGGGGCGGGGGGAGTGTAGTGGTTGTGGGGCATCAAGAAGCACACCTAATGAGCGCAGAGGATGGACATTTGGAAGCAGTAGAGTTGCTGCCTCACCAGGGTTCGATCCTGATTAGGGGAGCTGTCGGCATAGAGTTTGCACGTTTCTCCGGGTGTTCCGGTTTCCTCCCCCACCACAAAGACTTGCAGTTTATAGGTTAATTGGCATCAGTAAATTCTCCCTAGTGTGTAGAGAGAGCTAATGTACAGGTGTTTGTTGGTCAGTGTGGACTCGGTGGGCCTGTTTCCGCACTGTATCTCCAAACTGAAACTAAACAACCCAAGGTATGTTTCAATCCCAAACTTTCTCTTTTTAGACTTTAGTTACAGCGTGGAAACAGGCCATTCGGCCCACTGAGTCCACACCGACCAGCGACTAGCACTATTGTACACACTAGGGACAATTTACAATTTTTTTACCGAAGCATATCTGTACGTCTTTGGGATGTGGCAGGAAACCGGAGCACCCAGAGAAAACCCACACGGTTACAGAGAGAAAGTACAAACTCTGTACAGACAACACCCGTAGTCAGGATCGAACCCGCATCTCTGGTGCTGTGAAGCAGCAACTCTACTGCTGCGCCACCGTACCGCCCTGCCTGACCAATTTGATTGAAAATTCTTTGAAGAGGCAATGTACATGCCATGGACAGGTTGGGACAAAGGGCCTGTTTCCTCCCCAAGCTCCATAACTCCAACCTCTCTCCAATCAACGTAGTGTGTGCTCTCCCAGGCCAATAGGCCAGCACCAAGGCCCGGATATACTCAGTCAGAACGGTGTGGTACACCACATTCCCAAAATGGCCACGCTATTCCGAGCTCTATCACGGGAAAGGTATGACAGTGGAAACAATTTATGAATGCACTGAGTTGAGCAGGCTGGACATTATTCCATTATTAGCACAGGAGGATGAGGGGTGAATTTATTGAGGTGTAGGAGATGAGATGAGGAGGAATTTCTTTAGTCAGAGGGTGGTGAATTTGTGGAATTTCTTGCCAGACGGCTGTGGAGACTGCCAGTGGGTATTTTTACGGCGGAAACTGACAGATTCTTGATTAGTGCGGGTGTCAGGGGTTATGGGGAGAAGGCAGGAGAATGGGGTTGAGAGGGAAAGATAGATCAGCCATGATTGAATGGTGGAGTAGTGTCGATGGGCTGAATGGCCTAATTCTGATGCTTGACTTATGAAGGTGGAAAAGATCATGAAGGGGATAGACAGGGTGAATGTAGTGTTTCACCCAGAGTAGGGGAATCAAGTACCAGAGGACATAGGTTTAAGGTGAGGGGAAAAGATGAGCGAGTGTTTACAAGGGGGAGGGGGGGGTGTGTACGAGGGGGAGGCAGAGTGAGAGGTGTACAAAGGGGAGGAGGTGTGTAGGAGGGGGAGGGTGTGTGGGTGCGCACAAGTGTATTTATGTGTGAACGAGTGTGAGTATGTGTGAGGGTTTGTTTGTGTGTGTGTGTGTGTGCATTTATGTGTGAAGAAGTGTGAGTATGCGTGAGGGTGTGTGTGTGTGAAGGAGTGTGAGGGTGTGTGTGTGCGCGTATGTATATATATGTGTGAAGGAGTGTGAGTATGTGTGTGTGCGTGTGCGTGAGGGTGTGTGTGTGTATGTGTGAAGGAGTGTGAGGGTGTGTGTGTGTGTGCGCGCGTATGTATATGTGTGAAGGAGTGTGAGTATGTGTGTGTGTGCGCGCGCGTATGTATATGTGTGAAGGAGTGTGAGTATGTGTGTGTGCTTGTGCATGTGTGAATGAGTGTGAGTGTGCGTGAGGGTGTGCATCCGAGGAGTATGTTTGTGCATTGAGGGAAATAGAAACGGTGTGATTGAGGGAAGTGAGAGGGCGAGTGTATGTGTTGGGGAGGGAACGTTCCTGTACGCCCGTGGGTAACGGAGTCTGTGGGAGGGAGATTGTGTGTGTGTGTGTGTGTGAGGGAATGCATGATTGTGAGTGTGTGTGTGTGTTGAGGGGAAGTGTGAGTGCGGGGGGCAAACGAGTGTGTGTAGGGGAGTGCACAATGGAGTTTGCGTGGGCGAGTTTGTACGAGTGAAGGAGTTGTACAAATACCACCCCACCCTTTGACCTCCATTGAAAAAAAAAAAACATTTTTCCCCCGATTGGTGCAGACTGTCACAAGTATCTTCGACCTGACATTAAACAACAGAGATTTAAGCATCCCATTCTCCTGTGCCTTTGCACACAGAGAGGCAGACATATCACATCGGGGCAGACAGGGAGGGGGGGGGGTGTAGGGGGGTGGGTGGTGGGGGGGGGGGGGGAGGGAGAGAGAGGGAAAAAGAGAGAGACCGGGTGCAGTTACCATCTTTCAACTTTGCAAAGAGGAGGGAGAAAATACACATCAAAATAAATCTTAGCAAAGCCTTCCGAAACTTGCCTGGGAGGGGGAGGGAGGGGGTTATTTTAGGAGGGGGAGAGGGAGGGAGGGAGGGAGGGAGAGAGAGAGAGGAAGGAAATGATACTCACAGTGATAGCGCCAAGACAGAGTGATTAACAAGCGCGTCACACTTACGTTTTGTTTTGTTAGCTGTTGCATTGCCAATTAAGACATATCAGAAAGAGCGTAGTGTGTCATCAGTCACACACACACCCCACCAGCCTTCACTGCCTTCCTTGCCTTTCACCTGCTTCTTAAGGACACCATATCCCCACCCCCAAAAGCTCACACACACAGGTTTCATTCATTCTTGGCCCCTGTAGTACTAATTCCCAAACATTATCTATCTATTTTTAGGTGGCATCTCTCTCTCTCTCTCCCTCTCCCTCTCTCTCTCTCTCTCTCTCTCTCTCTCTCTCGTCTATTGTGGCATCAATATTCCTGGCTTGATAGCATTTTTGTTTAAATTGTGACTTTTATTTTAAGATACTCTTTCTCCCCAAAACCGATCATGCGAATTACTTTTCGGAGTTGAGTTAATCCCTCTTCCCGCCCGCCTTCTCTTCTCTCCCCGTGCTTCACTGGAGGGTTGAAAAGGATTTTGTTGTGTGCGCGTTTTGAAATCGATCCAACATGCAGGAGTTTCATCAGTGAATGCTCCAGATTAAACAGGATTATTGAGAGGGAGGAAGAACCAGAGAAGCGGAGGGCAATAAGGGGCACAAGGAAGAGAGGGGGGGATGGAGAGGGCGTCTGAAGAAGGGTCCCAACCTGAAACGTCACCTATTCCTTTTCTCCAGGAATGCTGCCTGACCTGCTGAGTTACTCCAGCTTTTTGTGTCTATCTTTGGAGGGAAATGGGGTGGGGGGGAAGATCAGTGGTTGGTGAGCATTACTACCCTTGACTGGGCTGTTTATGACAACTTACCATCATGCAAGAAAGCCTCACAATGCCAGAGACCCCGGTCCGATCCAGACCACGGGTGCTGTCTGTGTCTGCTTGCACATTCTCCCTGTGACCGGGTGGGTTTTCACCAGGTGCTCCGGTTTCCCCCCATGTCCCCAAAGACGTGCCCGTGTGGGTTAATTGGCACTCTGTAAACTGCACCTAGTGTGTGGAGAGTGAATGAGAAAGTGGGATAGCAGAATTAGTGTGAACAGATGGTCAGAGTGGACTTGGTGGGCCAAAGGGACAGTTTCCAAGCTGTATCCCTAAACTAATCTGTATCTCTAAAAGGTAACAAAATACTACAGGTGCTGGGAATCTGAAATAAATGAATGTGTTTGAAGCACTCAGCATGCCTGACAGCATCTGTGGAGAAAGAAACAGAGGCAATGCTTTAGCTCGATGTTGATACCTATGCCCCCTGCCTCAATAGACAATAGGTGCAGGAGTAGGCTATTCGGCCCTTCGAGCCATTCAATGTGATCATGGCTGATCGTCCACAATCAGTGTAGGCTGACCTTGACAGAGAATTAAATCACGTTTACATACAACACGCACATCGTGTTTTTATTTATATATGTGTGTATATTCAAACTTTTGATGCAAAAAATGGACATGGTTTAAGCACACAGTTTTATATAAATAAATGTACAATTAACTGCACGGTATAAACAAGTTGTTATGTACACAGTACAACTGAATTTCAACACTCCTCATTCTTACATCTATAATTCTCAACCTACACACAAAGTGTATATATCAATATTTACCTTTTCATCTGAAATAAAGCTGGTAGAGCTGCTGCCTCGTAGCGCCAGAGACCTGGGTTGGATCCTGACCTCTGATGCTGTCTGTGTGCAGTTGAGCATTCTGCCTATGACCGTGTGGGGATTGTAGGTTAATTGGCCTCTGTGAATTGCCCCTAGTGTATAGGGAGTGGATGCAAGTAGTGGGATAACATAGAACCAGTGTGATGGACTCGGTGGGCCATAGGGCCTAGTTCCATGCTTTATCTGTTTTTAAAATCACTCAGCGGGCGCAGCGGTAGAGTTGCTGCCTTGCAGTACCATAGACCCAGGCACACCTCCAGATTCAGGGACAGTTTATTCCCAGCTGTTATCAGGCAACCGGAGCGCAGTCCTGAACTACTATCTACCTCATTGATAGACCCTTGGACTATCTTTGATTGGACTTTACTGGCTTTACCTTGCACAAATGTTATTCCTTTTTCATGTATCTGTACGCTGTGAATGGCTCGATTGTAATCCTGTCTTGTCTTTCCGTTGGCTGGTTAGCACGCAATCACAAGCTTTTCACTGTACCTTAGTATATGTGATGATAATAAACTAAACTGAACTGTCTGTACAGAGTTTGCACGTTGACCCCGTGCTCCAGTTTCCTCTCCCACTCCAGTACATGTCTATATCTCTAGCTTCCCTTTCCCGTGACTTTGTCTGAAGAAGGGTCTCGACCCGAAACGTCACCCATTCATTCTCTACAGAAGTTGCCTGTAACCCGACCTATGTCCCGCTGAGTTACTCCAGCATTCTGTGTGTCTCTTAGGTTTGTAGGTTAATTGGCTTTGATACATTGTAAACGTGTCCCTGGTATGTAGGAAAGTGTTTGTGATCATTGGTCAGCGTGAACTCGGTGGGCCGAAGGACCTGTTTCCGTGCTGTATCTTTAAAGTCTAAAGTAAAGTCTCAAGGTCAGGCAGCAACTGTGGTAAGTTTCAATGAGGTTCCCCCTCATCCTTCTAAACTCCAGCCGGTACAGGCCCAGTGCCTTCAAGCGCTCATCGTATGTTAACCCAATCATTCCTGGGATCATTCTCGTAAACCTCCTCTGGACCCTCTCCAACACCAGCATATCCTTCCTCAGATATGGGGTCCAAAACAGCTCACAATACTCCAAATATGGTCTAGCCAGTGCCAATGCAGACTACATGGCAAAGGTATTCATGTAGTCAATGGGCAGCCATCACCTCCTATGTTTTTTTTAGAGATACAGCGCGGAAACAGGCCCTATGGCCTACTGAGTCCGCTCCAACCAGCGATCCCCACACATTAACCTACCCACATTAGGGATAATTTACACATACACCAAGCCAATTAACCTACATACCTGTACGTCTTTGGAGTGTGGGAGGAAACCAAACATCTGGGAGAAAACCCACACGGTCACGGGGAGAATGTACAAACTCCGTACAGACAGCACGCATAGTCAGGATCGAACCCGGGTCTCCGGCGCTACAGGCGCTGTAAGGCAGCAACTCTACCACTGCGCCACCATGGCCGCCTCTGCTCTGTCGCTGTCTCCACCCCTCCTCCTCCTACCAGAAATGTCCACCGTCCCTCTGCCTCCACAGATGCTGCCTGACCCACTTAGTTCCTTCAGCAATCATAGAGTCATACAACATGGAAACAGGCCCTTTGGCCCAACTTGCCCACATCAACCAACATGTCCCATATGCACTAGTCCGGCCTACCGCTGTTTGGTCCACATCCCTCTAAACCTGTCCTATCCATATACCTGTCTAAATGTTTCTTAAACCTTGTGATAGTACCTGCCTCAACGACCTCCTCCCACAACGCGTTCCATACACCCACCTAACAGTGAGAAAAAGTTACCTCTCAGGTTCCAATTAAATCATTCCCCCCTCACCTTAAACCTATGTTTAACCTAGGCCGACAGATGGCGCAATGGGCTAAGTGTTCGGCTGGCAACCGGAAGGTAGCCGGTTCGAATCCTGCTTGGAGTGCATACTGTCGTTGTGTCCTTGGGCAAGACACTTCACCCACCTTTGCCTGCGTGTGAATGTGTGTGGATGTGTGTGAATGTGTGTGAGTGATTGGTGGTGGTCGGAGGGGCCGTAGGCGCAAATTAGCAGCCACGCTTCCGTCAGTCTGCCCCAGGGCAGCTGTGGCTACAGAAGTAGCTTACCACCACCGAGTGTGACTGAGGAGTGAATGAATAATGCGATGTAAAGCGCCTTGAGTATTAGAAAGGCGCTATATAAATTTAATCCATTATTATTATTATTATTATTATGTCCTCTGGTTCTCGATTCCCCTACTCTGAGCAAGAGACTGTGCGTCTACCTGACCTATTCCTCAGCAACTTGGTCCAATTTGGCCAAGATCTCTCTAAACCTTTCATACCTGTCCAACTGTCTTTTAAACTCTGTATTTGTACCTGCCTCAACTACCTCCTCTGGCATGTACCCACCACCCTATGTGGAAAACTGCCCCTAAGATCTCCTTTCGATCGTTCCCCTCTCACTTTAAACCGGTGCTCTCTACTTTTACACTCCCCTATCTTCTCAGAATGCCCAAAAGGGAGTAACAAGACAATGTTGTGTCTGTGCCGATTCATGACATCCCCAGCTTGTGGCCGTCCAAAATAGGGAAGGGAGATCTGGGAAAAGGCACAGAGATTCTCCCTTCAAGAGATGTAGGAGGCCGTGTAACTCAATGGTTCATTATTTGTCACAAATGCCACTGCACAGTGAAATTCAAAGTCCAATCGGCCTGCATGCTCGATGGACTGGAGCAGTTCCCATGAACTGACGTCCTTCTCCTCGCCCGGCCATCGTTGTGTCCCGGGATGCCTACTGCATCTGGAGGCTCTACCCCGGTTCACCCTTCTACCGGCCCACTCCTCGCACCCGATGTCTCCCACCCGCATACGCCTTTGAGCGGAGTACCGGTCAGTACCCGTGATGGGTCCACCACTTTGTGTAATCTCCTTCACACCTGGGCATTCAAGTTGCCGAGCTGGGTCGTGATGCAAGCAGTCAATATACTCGCTACTGTGCACCAGTTTTTGTGGAAGCAGTGCGGAAACAGCGTCCATTTGCCTTGTTGGGAGGCAGTGCCACAGAAAAGTGATCCAAACCCTCTCTCCACCCCCAGTAAAATGGCGGCCTCTCACCACAGCCAAAATCCTGCCCGATCTTGCCCTCTCATCCATTCCCTCTGACAATGCGAGCCCCTGGCCTGCGGGCCTATTGTGCTCATCTGAAGGACGTGTTTCAATTTATTAATCTTATGCTAATTTTGATCACTGTGGCAACCGGCTTCTTAAAGGCCCGTTTGAAGTTGCCCACTCCCCTAGTGCGCTGCATGCCAGCTTCCCTTTCAATCCCTTTTCCTTTCAAGAAATCCGCTCTGCTTTTCAAAAAAAATAAATCTGTCGCGCTCTCTTATCTCAACCATTGCTATTCTCATGGTAATCGGTTACCTTCTGAGGTTATTGAAAGGCTATGATAAAGCGCGCTGGTCCAGATTCATCTCCCCATTATATGTGAGAGGGAGAGGGATGGGGAGGGAGGGAGAGATGGAAAGGGAGATAGTGGGAGGGAGAGAGGCAGGAAAGAGATAGAAAGAAGATAGAAATAGAACGAGAGGGGCTGGGTCAGATAAAGATGGTGTATGCTGGAGAGGACAAGAGATGACATACAAATGAGAAAGACAGAGAGAGGTCAGATGATAGAGGCAAGGGGGGGGCAGGGAGAGAATCGTGATGAGGAGAGGGAGAGATAATAACAAAGAGAGAGGGGTTGAAACAAAGGGGGAGAATACAGAGGGGAAAACAGAGAGAGATAGACAGAAATAGCTAAACAGATAGACACCAAGAGACTGAGAAACCAACCTAGGGATAGAGAAATATGGGGATAAGTGTGTGGAAAGGAGGAGGTCAGGGAGAATTAACCAAAATACCGACAAGATGATAAATTGGGTCTTCTCTGGAGCATCAGAGTCTGAGGGGAAACCAGATAGAAATCTATAACATTATGAGAGGCATAGATAGGGTAGAAATTCTAAGACTTTTTCCACCCAAAGTGGAAATGTAAAATAGTGTAGGCCATAGATTTAAGGTGAGAGGGAAGAGAAAAGAAATGTGCAGAGCTGGTTATTTTTATAGAGAGGGAGATGGATGTTGGAATGCGTTACCAGCGATAGCGGTGGAGGCAGATACAATCATGACGATCAAAAGAGAGGGTTTTAGACGTGCACATGGATATAGATGTGCAGGGAATGGAGGGACATGCAGGCAAAGGAGATTAGTTTAAATTGGCATCATGTTTGACACAAGACATCTTGGGCTGAAGGCCCTGTTCCTACAATTACAATGTGTAGGAACGCGGAAATGGAGCAAGAGGGGGTGGGTCAGAGAGATGTATGTTAGAGAGGACAGGAGAGATGAAAACAGAGATCACGTACAAATGAGGGACGGAGAGAGGTCAGAGATAGAAATGTAGAAAAGTGGGTAAAGAGAGGGGAGATTGAAATAGTGCAAAAACAGGCCCTTCGGCCTACTTCGACCAGCGATCACCCATATACTAGTTCTATCCTACACACTAGGGACAATTTACAGGTGCCAATTCATCTACAATCTGCATATCTTTGAGATGTAGGAGAAAACCGGAGCACCCGGAGAAACCCCACGCGGTCACAGGGAGAACGTACAGACAGCACCCAAAGTCAGGATCAAACCCGGGTCTCTGGCGCTGTGAGGCAGGAACTCTACTGCTGCCCCACTGTGCCGCCCCTGATAGATAATGGGGCTAGAGAAAGGGGTAGAAGGAAAAAGTGACAGTGAGAAGTGAGAATAGACAGGATAAAAGGACGTAGTGCAATAGGGGCCAGCATGACAAAATGAAACAGAGCAAGAGAAAGCATAAGAAGTAAAAAGAGAACTATAATTAGGAAGAAGCAATATAGATGTGAGTGATTGTGTAGAGGGGGGAGAAACAGGAGCCAGAGATGACAGAGCAAGTTAAAGGGAGGGATTGGGATGGGTCATTGCAATACTGAGAGCAATGAACAAGGCTGCAGAGAAGTAGTTCAAATAGTCCTGCACAGATGGAGGAGGAAGGGGAAAGTAAGTGAGAAGGAGGAGCGGCAGAAAAGGTCAAGTGGGACGAAAAGATTGGGATAGAGATACAGAGAGGAAGAGGGAGGCAAACAGGAAGCAGAGGCAATGAGGCAGATCAACAGAAAAATCGCGGCCACCATCTTCTATGTATGTTAAGATATGAGAAAGATTGGCGAGATTGGGGAAAAAGGCAGACAAAGAGGGAGAAAAGACTGTCAGCCCATGTGAGAGAGCAAGAGAAACTGAGAAAGAGAGGGGAGGGAGAGAGGATTTAATCTGAGGGATAACTTCTTCACAGACGGTGGTGGGTGTATGGAACAAACTGCCAGAGGAGGTAGTTGAGGCAGGGACTATCCCATCGTTTAAGAGACACTTAGACAGGTACATGGACAGGACAGGTTTGGAGGGAGGCAGGCAGGTGGGACTAGTGTAGATGGGACATGTTGGCCGGTGTGGGCAAGTAAGTGGGTCAAAGGGCCTGTTTCCACACTGTATCACTCTATGACTGAGACAAGAACAGTGAGGTACAGAGAGAGAGGGCACACATTCAGTGGGAAGTTATAGGCTACAGAGCAGGGCAGAATGAGACTGAAATTGTTCAGTGATAGAATGAGAGACTAATACAGGAAGAGCATCAAATTATAGATTGGAAAAGATGGAGGGAGAACAGTGAAAATAAATGAAGGGGCAGCGAAAAGAAGGACACAGGGAGGTAAGAGAGGGCAAAGAGAGGGAAGGGAAGTGAAAAATGTGTGTGAAGTGAGAGACAAACCAATGGGAGACGGAGAGAGGGGTCGTGGGGGAGTCAGAGTGAAATCAGCCAAGAGAGTGACACAGAAAGGCAGGGAAGGGTTCAGTGTGAGAGTAGGTGGAGATGAGGGTTGCACGGCAAGAGGGACAGAATGGCAGTGAAGCAGTAAGCGAGAAGGGAAACGAGAAAATCAAATAAGGTTACGGGCTGTTTTGCCCAAATTGGTGGGTTAATTGGGTGCTGTAAATTGCCCCTGGCGTGCAGGTGGGCAGCAGAACCTGAAGAAAATTGACGGGAATGTGGGGGAATACAAAATGTAATTGGTGTGGGATGAGTGGAATTAGCGGTGTGGAATTAGCTGGCCGGAGATGCTGTATAACTCTGCACGTGTGCTGCCCAAACTGGAACTGGTCCCACTCCTCACCTCTGGTCCGCAGCAAGACCTAGCCTCTACTCCCCCCCCCTCCTGGGGCAGTGAGTTCCAGCTCCCCACCGCTCACTGGGTGAACAATATTGGTTTTGAACCCCTCTCTACTTAATACCTTGAATCTACGCTCCCTGTATCCATTCCTTCCCATACGGCATTTTGCACACCACGATTAAACCTTGACCTTCACTGCTCCAAAGAAAGCAACACTAGCTTGGGATAGTCTCTCCAGAAGTTCTTTTTACACGGAGGGCAGTGGCAGCGGGTGCCTGGAGTTTGCTGCCAGGTGTGGTGGTGGAGGCACCGCTCATAATAACTAGAGCGTGGACTGGACTTTGAACATGCGCCTCTTGCATGCAGTGGGCTTTTTCTGTACAAGTTGCTAATCGGGGACATGCTTAGATACCGCAATACTCTACTGGACTGTTTGTAAAAGAATTTAATTGTGCGTTTGCACGTGACAATAAAAGCACCATTGAATATGATGGTGGCATTGGGGTGGCACGGTGGCGCAGTGCAGGAGTTGCTGCCTCACAGCGCCAGAGACCCGGGTTCGATCCCTGACTACGGGGTGCTGTCTGTACGGAGTTTGAACGTTTTTCCCTGTTACCTGCGTGGGTTTTCGCCGGCATCTCTGCCCACACTCCAAATACATGCAGGTTTGTACGCTAATTGGCTTGGTAAAATTGTAAGTCCTAGTGTGTGTAGGATAGTGTTAGTGTGCAGGGATCACAGGTCCACAGAAATGGTGGGCCGAAGGGCCTGTTTCCACGCTGCATCTCTAAACAACTCTTTTTATATAGGCACATGGATATGCAGGGAATGGAGTGATATGGATCACATGCAGGCAGTGGAGACTAGTTTAGCATGGACATTGTGAGCTGAAGGGCCTGTGCCGCACTGTTCTATGTGCACCATTCCCTTTTGAAAACACACGTCTACTCCAGGAATGGGGACATTACTCGCACTGTCAACATTCACTATCCATCCCTAATTGCACCTCTGAATTCAGGAGTGGACAAATGCACAGATCCCATCTGGATATGTTGGGGGATGCGGGGCAGATTTCCTCCATTGAAGGACATCGGCGAGCTGGAAGGATTTTTATGACAATCCAGGTCGGGGCGGAGAATATAAAAGCGGCAGGAGAGAGAGTGCAGGGGAGGTTCACCAGGATGGGTTGGAAGACTTTAGTTACAGTGAGGGATCGGACTGAACAGGTTTGTCTTCCGAAGGAGGCTGAGGGTAGACCTGATGGAATTCTACATGTTTAGGAGAGGCCTGTGTAGGGTAGATAGTCAGAATCGTTTCCTCAAGGGAAGAGGTCTAAAACAAGAGGGTGCAGGTTTCAAAAGTGGGAAAAAGGAGTTCTAAAAGGGATCCGAGGGATGTGTTTTCCACACGGAGAATGGTGCTTAGCTGGAACTTGCTGCCAGAGGAGTTCATAGAGTCATACAGCGTGGAAACAGGCCCTTTGGCCCAAGAAAACAAACTCAATTATTTCAGGAGGACTTATATACAAAAACAGGGATGTAATGCTGAGGCTCTATAAGGCGCTGGTAAGGCCACATTTGGAATTGCCGTATCTGAGGAAGGAGGGGGTCAGAGGAGGTTGACAAGAATGATCCCAGGAATGAATAGGTTAACCTATGATGAGCATTTGTCGGCACTGGGCCTGTACTGGCTGGAGTTTATAAGAATGAGGGGGGACCTCATTGAAGCATACATAATAGTGAAAGGCTTGGATAGAGTGGATGTGGAGAGGATGTTTCCACTAGTGGGAGAGTCTAGGACTAGAGGTCATAGCCTCAAAATTAAAGGACGTTTTTTTAGGAAGGAGATTAGGAGAAATTTCTTTAGTCAGACGGTGATGAATCTATGGAATTCTTTGCCACAGACAGCTATGGAGGCCAAGTCAGTGGATATTTTTTACGGCAGTGATAGATTCTTGATTAGTACGTGTGTCAGAAGTTATGGGGAGAAAGCAGGAGAATGGGGTTAGGAGGGAGAGATAGATCAACCATGATTGAATGGCAGATTAGACTTGATGGGCCGAATGGCCTAATTCTACTCCTATCACTTATGATATAACTTGCCCACACAACCACCATGTCTCCTCTACACCAGTCCCCCCTGCCTGCGTTTGGCCCATATCCTTCTAAACATGTCCTAAGCTTGTACCTGTCTAAATGTTTCTTAAAACGTTGCATTAGTATCTTCCTCAACTCTGTGCATCTACCCGATCTATTCCTCTCATGATTTTGTACACCTCTGTAAGATCACCCCGCATCCTCCTGCGCTCCAAGGAATAGAGTCTCAGCCTGCTGAACCTCTCCCTATAGCTCACACCCTTGAGTCCTGGCAACATCCTCATAAATCTTCTCTGTACCTTTCCAGTTTGACAACATCTTTCCTGTAACATGATGCCCAGAACTGAACACAATACTCTAAATGCGGCCTCACCAATGTCTAATATAACTGTAACATGACCTCCCAACTTCTATACTCAACACTCTGACTAATGAAGGCCAATGTGCCAAAACCCTTTTTGATCATCCTATATGTGACACCACTTTCAGAGAATTTGTACCTGTTCTCCTGGATCCCTCTGCTCTACAACACTTCCCAAGGCCCTACCATTCACTGTGTAGGTCCCGCCCATGTTAGACGCCCCAAAATGCCTCACATTTTATAGTTGCCAGAGGAGTTGGCGGAATCAGATACAGTCACTGCGTTTAGGATGTGTTTAGACTGCGACTTATATAGGCAATGTGCAGAAGGATACGAGCAAATGTATACTGGCAAAAAAGATAGCCTGAACATGATGGGCCGAAAGGCCTGTTTCTGTGCTGTGCATCTCCATGAAGATATAACCACTCGTTTCACTGTCACTATTGCTGAGACTGGCTTTAATCCCACATTTTTCTAATTAATTGCCAGTACCGCCTACACCCCTTGAGCAAATATATGAAAACAGGGAATTAGCAGTTCTCATTAGCTCCCTCCATCCCTGTTCCACACAACCCAGGCCTCAGGCAGCCTTGTTTGTGCTTTGTTAGCCTGCGGCCTGCTCCCTGACTGCCCCCTAATGGTGAAGAGTTGCATGTCTCACTGGGTGCTCAGCAGCCACCTCTGCTGGCGACATGAAGGTAGCGACACCTCTTTCCCAGGACTTCACCAGCTAAAGGCCCTGTCCCACTTTCCCACGGTACTCACGAACTCTCCCGAGTTTTCCCATTGATTCGAACTCAGGGAATGTCGGTAGCGAGCTCGTAGGAACTCGGGGCATCAGGTAAGTCGGGACGTTTTTTCAACATGTTGAAAAATGTCCACGAGTTTAAAAAAATAGCCCCGAGTACCTACGAACGGCTATTACCGAAATTCTCCGAGTTCGAATCAAGGGGAAAACTCGGGAAGTTTGTGAGTAACTCGGGAAAGTGGGACAGGGCCTTAAACGAGGAAGCCACAGCCGAAAGAGTGATGCCGAGAGAAAGATGCAGTGGGGATGGGGGAGTATATGTTCATAGGTGATAGGAGCGGAATTTTGCCATTGCACCTTATTCTTAAAATGTGGCCCCTGGTTCTGGACTCCCCCAACATCGGGAACGTTTCCTGCATCTAACGTGTCCAATCCCCGTAACAATTTAATATGTTTCTATAAGACCCCTCTCATCCTTCTAAATTCCAATACAGGCCCAGTCGCTCCATTCTTTCATCATAGTCCCGCCATCCAGGGAATGAACCTGGTGAACCTACCCTGCACTCCCTCAATAGCAAGGATGTCCTTCCCTCGAATTAGGAGACCAAAACTGCACACCATGCTCCAGGTGTGGCCTCACCAGGGCCCTGAATAACTGCAGAAGGACCACTTTGCTCCGATACTTAGCTCCTCTCGTTATGAAGGCCAACATGCCATTACCTTTCTTCACTGCACCTGGAAAGACTGCTTGGGTCCTTGAATGGAGTTAAGGGGGGAGGTAAAGCGACAAGTGTAGCATTTCCTGCGGTTGCAACGGAATGTGCCAGGAGAGGGGGTGGTTTGGCTGGGAAGGGACGAATTGACCAGGGAGTTACAGAGGGAGCGGTCTCTGCGGAAAGCAGACCGGTGAGGAGATGGGAAGATGTGGCCAGTGGTGGGATCCCGTTGGAGGTGGCGAAAATGTCGGAGGATTATTTGTTGTATGTAAATTTTTCTCTTATGCAAATTTGCTAATGTTACTTTTAATTCCCTCATCTAAATCATTGATGTATATTGTAAACAGCTGTGGTCCTAGCACCGAGACTTGCGGTACCCCACTAGTCACTGCATGCCATTCTGAAAGGGACCCGTTAATCCCTACTTTTTGTTTCCTGTCTGCCAACCAATTTTCTATCCATGTCAGCACTCTACCCCCAATACCATGTGCTCTAATTTTGCCCACTAATCTCCTGTGTGGAAACTTTCTGAAAGTCCAGGTACACTACATCCACTGGCTCTCTCCCTTGTCCATTTTACTTGTTACATCCTCAAAAAATTCCAGAAAATTAGTCAGGCATGATTTCCCCTTTGTAAATCCATGCAGACTTTGACCGATCCTGTTACTGCTATCCAAATGTGCCGCTATTACATCTTTGATAATCGACTCCAGTATTTTCCCCACCACTGATGTCAGACTAACTGGTCTATAATTCCCTGCTTTCTCTCTCCCTCCTTTCTTGAAAAGTGGGATAACATTAGCTGCCCTCCAATCCACAGGAACTGACCCAGAATCTATAGAACATTGGAAAATGATCACCAATGAGTCCACGATTCCTAAAGCCACCGCCTTGAGTACCCTGGCCCTGGGAATTTATCAGCCTTCAGTCTACCCAATACCATTTCCTGATTAATGTGAATTTCCTTCAGTTCTTCCAACACCTGGAAGATAGTTTGTGTCTTCCTTAGTGAAGACAGAACCAAAGAACCTGTTCAACTCATCTGCCATTTCCTTGTTCCCCATAATGTCACTTGTTTCTGTCTTCAAGGGACCCACATTTGTCTTAACTATTTTTTTCCTCTTCACATACCTAAAGAAGCTTTTACTATCCTCCTTTATATTCTTGATTAGCTTACCTTCGTACTTCATCTTTTCTCCCTGTATTGCCTTTTTAGGTACCTTCTGTTGATCTTTAAACGTTTTCCAATCCTCTGGCTTCCCGCTCATCTTTGCTATGTTATACGTCTTCTGCCTTACATTCTTCTGCCTTCTCCCAATAACCCCCGACACCCATTCTAATCAAGAATTTATCTATCTCTGTCATAAAAATATCGACGGCCTCCACAGCCTTCTGTGGCAATGAATTCCACAGATTCACCACCCTCTGACTAAAGAAATTTCTCCTCATCTCCTTCCTAAAGGAATGTCCCTTTTATTCTGAGGCTGTGCCCTCTAGACCTAGACTCTCCCACCAGAGGAAACATCCTCTCCACATCCATTCTATCTAGTGATGAGAAGGGAATAACGTGGTAGTTAGAGAGGTGTAATGAGAGTTGGACTGTAAACACAAGAGACTAGCTGGAAGAACAGCATCTTATATTCTGCTTGGCCAGCCTACAATCCAACAGCATGAACACCAAACTCTCTTTTAGATATCCCCCATTCCATCCACCCCCCCCCACCGCTACTTCCCTGTGTACCAATGCACCATTGTGTGCCCTCATGGGCTACATGTTGTATTATAGTGTTATCATCTGACACCAGCACGAAGGACAGTGTGCTGCCAATGGATTACTGCTGGCCGTGGATACAATCTTACAAAGTTTGTGATCTAAGAAGTCATTAAAAGATGCTGACTTCAGACTTTAGAGATACAGCGTGGAAACGGGCCCTTCGGCCCACTGTCCGTGCCGACCAGCGATCACCCCGTACACTAGCACTATTCTACACACAAAGGACAAAATTGACAATTTACAGAAGCCAATCAACCTACAAACCTGTACAAATTTGGAGTGTGGGAAGAAACCGGAGCATCCGGAGAAATCCCATGTGGTCACGGGGAGAAGGTAAAACTCCGTACAGGCAACACCCGTAGTCACCCAGGTCTCTGGCGCTGTGAGGCAGCAACTCCACCATACCTGTGGTGAAGATTCCATTTTCCTCTGTTCTGAGAAAAGACTGCCCACAAGGTCTGTTTCCCTTTCCACAGAAGCTGCCTGATCATCTAAGTGTTTCTGGCATTCTGTTTCTTTCTGACTACAGTTTTCCAACATCTGCAGTTTTTCATTTTTGCAGAGACTTATGAAGACGCTGTTTTGATTCAAGGGCGTGAGCTATTTGGAAAGGTTGAGCAGGCTAGGATTGTTTTCCTAGTAATACAGGAGGCTGAGTTGTGATCTCATAGAGCCGTATAAGTTTATGAGGAAAATTGATAGGGTGAATGTAAAGGGTCTTTTACCCAGGGAAGGGAACCAAGAACCAGATGACAACAGTTTAAGTACAGAGGGAAAAGTATTAACAGGAACCTGAGAGGCAACATTTTCAATCAACAGGTGGTGGATACATGAAATGAGCTGCCAGAGGAGGTAGTTGAGGCAGGTACTGTAGCAGCATTTAAAAGACAGGTGCATGGCTGGAAACATTTTGAGGGATATGGGTCAAACACGGGCAAATGGGTTGACCTTAGGTTGGGCATCTTGGTTGGCGTGGATGAGTTGGGCCGGAGGGCTTGTTTCCGTGCTGTATGTCTCTATGATAACTGTGTGTAGGGAGGAATTACGGTTGCTGCTTTATACTGAAGATAGGCACAGAGTGCTGGAGCAACTCAGCGTGTCAGGCAACATCTCTGGAGAAAAAGGATGGGTGACGTTTCGGGTCGGATTGTTTGAGTCTGTCTGAAGAAGGGTTAACCCGAAGCGTCACCCATCCTTTTTCTCCAGAGATGCGGCCTGACCCGCTGAGTTACTCCAGCGCTCTGTGTCTATCTTTGATAATCGTGCTGGGGATTTTCCGTTTTCTTTTTGATGACATGCTGGTAGATTAATTGGCTACTGTAAATGAATCTAATTTGCTGGTATTAATTCCCTGTCCTTCTGTGCCCTCCTCTGGCAGATTTTTATTAAATGATTTTTATTTCTACTTGAGAGGGAGCTGCATAACCAGCCCTGCTGATGGCAATGTTGCTCCATCTGAGATTGAAGGTAGATCCTTGCAATGCCTCACATCCTGTGGCTCCAACTCACCTCTGTCTCCGGTGCAAATGTGGAGCCATGGGCATCACCGATATGTGAATCACATGATGAGCATCATTCACTTTCACGGTGCAGATGTGGCACCAATACCGCCGCGTGTGTTGGATGGGTTCAGGAGCTGACACCGACATCCAGAGTTTAGTTTAGTTTTGTTTAGAGATACAGCCCTTTGGCCAACCAAGTCTGCACCACCAAGTGATCCTACACACTAGCAACAATTTACATTTTTTACCAAAGCCAACCAACCCGTAACCGTTTTGGAGTGTGGGAGGAAATATCCACCGGGTGGCGCCAGCAATGGCTGCCTCGCCAACAGTCTGTCTGTCCTTTCCTTCTTTTGTTGTTTGTTTGTATCTGTTAAATGTATGTTTTTTGTGTTCTTTAGCTTGTTGTGTGTGGGGGTTGGGAGGGGGGAGTTCGGGGAAACTTTTTCTAATCTCTTACCTCGACGGAGATGGGATTTTCCCCGTATTGTATCTCCATCTGCACTGCGACCTAACATCGAGGAGTTGGCGGCCTATGCTGGAGTCCGACTTTGAGAGCTCCACCACGGGTGCCTGTGGACTTACCATCACGGAGCTCGCGATCCCTTTGCCAGGGATTGACCACTGAGCTCCACCGCGGGTGCCTGTGGACTTACCATCACGGAGCTCGCGATCCCTTTGCCAGGGATTGACCACTGAGCTCCACCGCGGGTGCCTGTGGACTAACCATCACGGAGCTCGCGGTCTCTGGTCAGAGACCGACTTCGGGAACTCCACGCCACAGGAGCTTCGACCGCCACGACTGCGGGAGAATAAAGAGGAAGAAGATTGGACTTTATTGCCTTCCATCACAGTGAGAAACGTGGGGAATCCTCTGTGGTGGATGTTTATGTTAACATTTATGTAGTTGTTGTCTTGTTGCTTTTTTTTAGTATGGGTGTATGGTAATTCGAATTTCACTGTACCTTAATTGATACACGTGACAATAAACTGACCTTGAAACCTTGACCTTGAGCGCCCGGAGAAAACCCATGCGGTCACGGGGAGAACGTACAAGCTCCATACAGACAGCACCCGTAGTCAGGATCGAACCCTGGTCTCTGGTGCTGTAAGGCAGCAACTCTACCGCTGTCCCACTGTGCCGCCCAGGTTTGAATTGTTCTTTCATGGCCGTGCACCACACACACCCAACCCGCACGTCCTTGGGACTTGTGAAGAAACCAGAGCACGAGGTGGAAATCCTTGCTGTTACAGGGAGAGTGTGCAAACTCCACGCAGATAGCAGCCAATGTCAGAATCAAATGTGCCAGTTCAGCATGTTTCCTTCTCCTTTTGCTTACCCTACTTTCCCACCTGGTTCCATCCACCTCCCAATCTCACCTACAAGTCCCTGTGCCACCCCTTCCCTCATCTGGTTGGCATCTCACCAACATTCACCTGTCCCACCCGCTTCCCCACCTGGTCATCCACCATCTCCTCCCCCTCTCACCTAGAACCCCGTCCCATCCTTTCCCTGATCTGCTTCCATCAACCCTTTATCCCCTCCACACCTCACCTACTAGCCCCGTCCCACCTCTTCCCCTACCTGGTTCCATACAACATCCCCCATTTCACCTACAAGCCCCTCCCCCAACTGGATCCATCTACTCATCATCCCCTCCCCACTTACAGTAGTTCCACATCTCACCTATCCACTCCTGTTCTCCCCTCCTCCACCATGTCCCATCCACCCATCAACGTTTCATCTGGCTCCCCCTCTCACCAACCGGCCGCTAACCTACCCCCAACATACTGCTACACACAGGTAACACTCATGTTAAGGGCATTCGGGTAACGGAAATTCCTCCATAGGTAATTCACAAATAACTACCCTAAAATCTGAGGCACAGAATAAAATTAGCTTTCATGGAATCTGTATAGGGTGAAATAAATTCCACAAATCTATTTTTCAATTTGCATTTCTTGACAGCAAGCGCAGATGTGGATCTGTGTTATGAAAAATTGTGGTACAGACTGTTTTTCTCAAAAGGAAAACCTTTCCCCACATCATGATGTGGGGGTCACTTGTACTCACAACCTTTCCTCTTCCCTCTGTCCTGATGTCGGGTCTCAACCTGAAATGTCAACTTACACCTTTTGCCTCAGGCACCCACAGATGCTGTCCGACTCACCGTGTTCTTCCAGCGTTTTGTTTTGGTTCAGGATCAAGGTTACCGGAGCTGTACAGCGACTGAACTAACTGATGCGCTACTGTGACAAGCTAGTCTACTAACACATTTAGGCATCAGAAGCCGGAACTATTTGGTACCATATAACCATATAACCATTACAGCACGGAAACAGGCCATCTCGGCCCTTCAAGTCCATGCCGAACATTTTTTTTAATTAAAAAAAAAAAAAAATACTTCCCCCTAGTCCCATCTACCTGCACTCAGACCATAACCCTCCATTCCTTTCCCGTCCATATACCCATCCAATCTATTTTTAAAGGATAAAATCGAACCAGCCTCCACCACTTCCACTGGAAGCTCATTCCACACAGCTACCACTCTCTGAGTAAAGAAGTTCCCCCTAATGTTCCCCCTAAACTTCTGTCCCTTAATTCTCAAGTCATGTCCCCTTGTTTGAATCTTCCCTACTCTCAATGGAAAAAGCTTATCCACGTCAACTCTGTCTAACCCGCTCATAATTTTAAAGTCCTCTATCAAGTCCCCTCTTAACCTTCTGCGCTCCAAAGAATAAAGACGTAACTTGTTCAACCTTTCTCTGTAACTTAGTTGCTGAAACCCAGGCAACATTCTAGTAAATCTCCTCTGTACTCTCTCTATTTTGTTGACATCCTTCCTATAATTAGGCGACCAAAATTGTACTCCATACTCCAGAATTGGCCTCACCAATGCCTTGTACAATTTTAACATTACATCCCAACTTCTATATTCAATACTCTGATTTATAAAGGCCAGCACCCCAAAAGCTTTCTTTACCACCCTATCTACATGAGATTCCACCTTCAGGGAACTATGCACAGTTATTCCTAGATCCCTCTGTTCAACTGCATTCCTCAATTCTCTACCGTTTACCATGTACGTCCTATTTTGATTTGTCCTGCCGAGATGTAGTACCTCACATTTATCAGCATAATAACATTTAATAACATGATGGTGGATCAGATGTGTAGGAAAGAACTGCAGATGCTGGTTTACAAGGAAGAGACACAAAATGCTGGTGTAACTCAGTGGGTCAGGCAGCATAAAATCATCATAAGATCATGTGATAGGAGAATTAGGCCATTCGGCCCATCAAGTCTACCGCCATTCAATCATGGCTGATCTATCTCTCCCTCCTAACTCCATTCTGCCTTATCCCCATAACCTCTGACACCCACACTACACCTGTACTTTCTGTGCCACAGAGAGTATTCTTAAGGGAATACATCTCAGCCTGGTATGGCAACTGCTGTGCTCTTAACCACATGGACCTGCAGAGATTGATGAACACAGCCCAGTCCATCACAGGTCCGGCACTTCCTTCCATCCCATCCAGTTGCATCAGGAAGGCTGGAAGTGTGGTCAAGGCCACCCTGGTCATTCCCGTTCTGAGAGAAGATACAAGAGGTTGAAAGCCCTGACATCCAGATTGAAGACCAGCTTCTTCCCCACTTCTATCAGCGTCCTGAAATAAACACCTCTTTTCAACTGAAGAAGCATCTCCATAGAAAAGGAATAGATGATGTTTTGGGTGATAAGACACAAAATGATGGTGTAACTCAGAGGGTCAGACAGCATTTCTGGAGAAAAGGAATAGGTGATGTTTCGGGTCAAAGATAGACACAAAATGTTTGAGTAACTGAGCGGGTCAGGCAGCATCTCTGGAGAAAAGGAATAGGTGATGTTTCGGTCTCGATGGCAACCTCAACTCTGCATTCCTGTGGTAACTTTTCACCCCTTTGTTTTCCAGGCTGAGATAGATCAGTATATATCCTCCCCTGCCTTTAAGGTACTCCCTTTCCCATCTCCAGTGCCACAGTGGCCTCATTAGTCATCTCAGAGACAGTCAAAGCGATCTCTCTCTATTTAGACAATACACTTTTTATATCTTGTGAAAACAAAGAAGTGCAGTGTCTTGGGCATAGGTGGGAAGGGATTGGACATGTGGAGAGGATAGAATTGAGGTATGTGCAGATGAGTTCAGTGGGGCAGGAACAGGCAGAAATAATGGGTCTGCCAAGGCAGTCGTTTGTGGATTTTCAGGAGGGAGTAGAAATGGGCCGTGTAAGGCCGCGGAACGATGAGGATGGAGGCTATGGCGGGCGGATCGCCAGAGGTGATGAAGAGTCCAAACCCAAAACGTCATTTATCCTTTTTCTCCAGAGGTTGCAGATAGTGAAGATGGTTGTGAGAGATTGCAGCAGGATCTGGATCGATTGGCTAGGTGGGCGGAGTAGTTGATGGAATTTAATACAAAAAGTGTGAGGTGTTGCATTTTGGGACGTCGAATAAGGGCAGGTCCTACACAGTGAATGGTAGGCCTCCTGTAGAGCAGAGGGATCTAGGAGTACAGGCGCATGGTTCCTTGAAGGTAGATAAGGTGGTCAAAAAGGCTTTTGGCACTTTGGCCTTCATCAGTCAGAGTATTGAGTATAGAAGTTGGGAGGTCATCTTGCAGTTGTATAAGACGTTGGTGAGGCCACATTTAGAATATTGTGTTCAGTTCTGGGCACCATGTCATAGGAAAGATATTGTCAAGCTTGAAAGGGTTCAGAAAAGATTTACGAGGATGTTGCCAGGACTAGAGGGTGTGAGCTACAGGGAGAGGTTGAGTAGGCTGGGTCTCTATTCCATGAAGCGCAGGAAGATGGGGGGGGGGGGGATCTTATAGAAGTATACAAAATCATGAGAGGAAAAGATCAGATATGCACAGAGTCTTTTGCCCAGAGTAGGGGAATCGAGCACCAGAGGACACAGATTCAAGGTGAAGGGGAAAAGATTTAATAGGAATCTGAGGGGTAACTTTTTCACACAAAGGGTGGTGGGTGTATAGAACAAGCTGCCAGAGGAGGTAGTTGAAGCTGGGACTATCCCATTGTTTAAGAAACACTTAGACTGGTACATGAATAGGACAGATTTGGAGGGATATGGACCAAGCGCAGGCAAGTGGGACTAATGTAGCTGGGACATTGTTGGCTGGTGTGGGCGAGTTGGGCCGAAGGGCCTGCTTCCACACTGTATCACTCTATGATCCACTGAGTTATTCCAGCACTTGTGTCTACTTTACATATCTTCATGGGCGATTTTGTTATTTCTTCACATTGTACTTCTGTATGTTGCACCCGGCCACTCCCCCCACTCCTATCTGCCATCAGGCAAGAGGTACCGAAGTATGAAACCATGTCTCCATTCCTGGAGCAGACGTCTTTCCAAACCTACAGAAGCGCACGCCTCTAGATTCAGACAGTTTCTTCCCACCTATTATCAGGCAACTGAACCATCCTACCAACAACTAAAGAGCAATCCTGAGCTACAAGCTACCTCATTGGTACCCTTTGGACTATCTTTGATCAGACTTTACTAAACATTATTCCCTTTATCATGTATCTGTACACTGTGGATGGCTCAATTGTAATCATGTATCGTCTTTCCGCTGACTGGTTAGCATGCAAAAAAAGCTTTTCACTGTACCTCGGTACACGTGACAGTAAACTTCCATTTGCCAGATCTTTGCCCCTTCATGTAACTTACTTTATTCCCTTGCAGCCTCACTGTATCCTCTTCATAATTTATCTTACAATCCATATTTCTGTCAACCTCAAATCCAACCCTTAAACCTTGAGAGCTTAAGATCCCAGCATTGATTCCTGCATTGACAACCACAAAAGGATCCAGATGACAAAATTCAGCCTGGCCTTCGATACAACAGCATGGTCTCCCACCATCTAAGGGGGAAAAAAAATGCTGTTTGAAGAATGAGTTCTTAAATCGGGCACGAAAGTCATGGTCTAACAGGCAGCAATGATCCTTATCACCCTTCATGGTTCTGAGACACAACAGTACAGTACAAGATGAGGTCAATGGCTCTTTATTGGCACTGCACAGTGAAATTCTTTTTGCATAGATCACACATTCACGAGTCGCCATATTTTGGCGCCATTTACAAAATGTCCAAAGTCTGGTCCACCGCTCGATGTACTGGAACGGCTCCAGATCCAGGTAAACCCCAGGTTGCTGCAGGGCCTTCTCCATTGCCCTTGACCGGCTTGGCCCGCAAACCGACACATTTTTGGTGCTTCAGATATTTGTTGTGACAAATGTGCAGAGTGTGCTATGAGAGGCAGGCAATACTCAGTCTTAGGAAATAAAACTAGGCAGGTGGTGGAAATGTCAGTAGGGAACACTTTTGGAACAGTGGCAACATTTCTGTAAGGTTCAAGACAGTTATGGAAAGGGGTAAGGTTAGTCTTTACATTCGGGTCTTCAATTGAGATGGCACAGAAGAGATGCAGACCTATTGCGGGGAAATGGTGTTAGTTTACTGCACACAATACTCCAGGTGTGGTTTCACTAGGGCTCTGTACATCTGGTGCAGTTGTACAGAGCCCTAGTGAGACCACACCTGGAGTATTGTGTGCAGTTTTGGTCCCCTAATTTGAGGAAGGACATTCTTGCTATTGAGGGAGTGCAGCATAGGTTTACAAGGTTAATTCCCAGGATGGCGGGACTGTCATATGCTGAGAGAATGGAGCAGCTGGGCTTGTACACTCTGGAGTTTAGAAGGATGAGAGGGCTTCTCATTGAAACATATAAGATTGTTAAGGGCTTGGACACACTAGAGGCAGGAAACATGTTCCCGATGTAGGGGGAGTCCAGAACCAGGGGCCACAGTTTAAGAATGAGGAGTAAGCCATTTAGAACGGAGACGAGGAAACACTTTTTCTCACAGAGAGTGGTGAGTCTGTGGAATTCTCTGCCTCAGAGGGCGGTGGAGGCAGGTTCTCTGAATGCTTTCAAGAGAGAGCTAGATAGGGCTCTTAAAAATAGCGGAGTCAGGGGATATGGGGAGAAGGCAGGAACGGGGTACTGATTGGGGATGATCAGCCATGATCACATTGAATGGCGGTGCTGGCTCGAAGGCCAAATGGCCTACTCCTGCACCTATTGTCTATTGTTTAGATGGGCAAAAAGTTACAGCAAAAGTTAAAGAAATACAGCACGGAAACGGGCCCTTTGGCCGACCAGCGAACCTGGTACACTAGCACTATCCTAAACACTAGGGACAATTTCCAATATTTACCAAAGGTAATTAACCAACAAAGCTGTACATCGTTGGAGTGTGGGAGAAAACCGGAGCACCCAGAGAAAATGCATGTGGTCACGGGGAGAACGTACAAACTCCGTACAGGAGTATCACCTATTTACACAAAGCCTATTTTAAAGCTTCTCATCATATTTCTATTAAACCCCACTCGCCCAGTTACTGCACCTCACCCACAAACTGGGGGGGGGGGTGGAAACGAGACAATTTACAGGAGCCAATTAACCTACACCAGCCTGCATGTCTTTGGAACTTAGGTGAAAATGGAGCACCCGGGATCACAGGAGGAACATGCAAACTCCACACACAGATGGTTGACAGAGGTTGGGCCTTTAACCATTGGGCCACCGTGCTGACTTGAAAACACCAACGCTACTGTGTATGGATTACAAGATGTGCATCTTGAACCCATATGAACATCCGTTCATTGGATCTCGTCCAAAGCCGTAACCATTCTACCATCATGGCCTCAACGGTCACCACAGAATTGGGATGGAAACGAATTACCTTTGAATGTCCCTGTGCCAATTTTTTACTTGTTAAAACTCTTGAGAAGCACTTTGGGAGATTTTGCTGTCAACTGTTCTTTGTAAAATCTGCTATCACAGTTTTATTGTGCACATGAAAGCTACAACTGAGGCAAGGACACGGGAATAAATTATTTTCTTTCACCAGTTGCATTAGAGGCGCATATGCCAGCGGCTAACTTTTCACACCACAGCCTGCAGCCAGAGGCCACACACAAACACACAGGCAGAGCAGCAATGAGCTCAGTGAGGTGATCTACTGTCGGTTGTCGGAAGCCCCCCTGGTCTGGTCTTTCCCTTACAGAACCCCCCCCCCTCCCTCAATCCCCTGCCCGGCCCTGTCTTTCTTGCTGAATATTGAGGGAATTTGAAACTATCAAAGCAGCCAGGAAACCCCCCCCCCTCCCTCCCATACCAGCACAGGAACAGACAGGGAAATCCAGTGGCTGCCAAGTGCAGAAGCAGACTTTGGAAACTCTGCGTGTGTCAGAGCAGAGGAGAGCAAAAGGAGGCGAGGGTGGATTGTAGCACGACGCAAAGTGGTTTATTGTCCCCTGATTCCGAAGATGAAGTTGAAAAAAAGAAGCTGTTGCAGCCATGGTAGGTTCAATCACATTTTTTTCTTCGGCAGAATCCAGCTAAGTTCCAGAAGTACAATGGCTGGGGTCTGAAGGGAGCCTCGGGAAAGTCAGAGAAAGAGAGTCGGTGTGAACGAGGGAGAAAACCAGACAGAGGTTCCGTTGTCAAGCGGGACAGAAGATATAGGGGATGTTGGGAAGGGGAAAGTGGCAAATCTATAGAAAAAGGCAAAACTAGCAAGTGAGAGGTGAGAATGGGGGCAAAATTGAAGTGACAGTGAGAAAGCACATAGGCACAGAAATCAAGAGGCAGAATTAGTGAGAGGGAGAGAACGAGACAGAGAGAGAGGGCAATGACAAGGGAAGTAAGAAAGCGAGCAAAAGAGTTGAAAAAGGCGTAAAGTAAGAGGCGCAGATAACAACAGACAGAAAGGGAGGAAGAGTTTCTGGAATGCAGGGAACACAAGGGAGAGGGGCAGAATGGGAGAAAAGGTGAGAGACCAGAAAGGCACAGCGTGAGAGTAACAGGAAGGGGGACAAAGCAAGAGAGATGCACCATGAGAGTCAGAATAGGTAGAGAGACAGAGGGTTTGAGCAAAGGAGTTAAGCCTTGGAGTATAAATGCCATGACAGGAATGTGTTTGTTTTCCAGTGCCATTGCTTGTGGTATATTCTTTCTGATGGGGCACAGAATCCACATGTATTGCTTTTTTTTTTTTGCCTGGGTTATGCTGAGATACCAACTCCTTGAAGGGTCCACAGGTGGTGCCATTTTATGGGGACACAGTATCTGCAAGCACTGACTCCCACTGGAGGCAAGGGGTCCCATGGATTCTTTCTTGGATTCTTCATGGTGTGGAACTGGTAATTAGAGATTAGAGAGATAAAGCATGGAAACAGGCCCTTCAGCCCACTGAGTCCGCGCCGACCAGCAATCCCCGTTACGTTACACTCGCACACACTACATGCTGAGGACAATTTACAATTCTTTTGTACTGAAACCAATTAACCTACAAACTTGTACGTCTTTGGAGGGTAGGAGGAAACTGAAGCACCTGGGGAAAACCCACGTGGTCATGGGGAGAACGTACAAACTCCGTACAGACAGCACTCGTAGTCAGGATCCAGCCGCCCTTGGTGTTCGAGCAATTCTGGAGGTAGAGTGCGACATGGAGAGAATGGCAGAGTCTCAAACAAGGGGACATATCTATAAGCAAAACACAAAGTGCTGGAGGAACTCAGCAGGTCAGGCAGCATCTGGGGGGGGGGGGGGGGATGGAACTAGTGACGTTTCGGGTCGGGACCCTTCTTCAGACTGACTGACATAGCTACAAGCCAGTTCACTGGATATAGTTCAGATGCATTGAGAAATATTTGAAGGAATGTCACTGTGATTTGCAAAATAAACAAGGCCTGGACTGCTTGGTGTCTGAGGTCTCAAAGAGGCTAAGACGTGGATACATGGGAGATTGAGGGGAAAGGGAAAGAGACAAGGATTTGAAGGCATGATGGTGGAGAAACTGACTGGAGGTTGTTCAGCAGGCCTGGTTTGTGGAGAGGCATCAGGTAAGTGGAAATGTTGCCTCACAGCTCCAGTAACTGATGTCCAGCATTGCCTTTCCCCCCACATCCCAAAGATGAGCCAGTTGGTGGGTTAATGAGCCGCTGTGATTTGACCCCCAGTGTATATAGGCGTTTGGGCTTAAAATGGCCTACGGGTTAAGGAGACTGGAAATATAGTAGACACAAAGCACAGGCAGAGAGCAGCACTCCAGGGGGAGAGGCAGGAATGGGTTGAGGATGCAAACAAAGTAAGTAAATTTATTGGCCAAGTATTCACATACAAGGAATTTGCCTTGGTGCTCCACCCACAAGTAACAACATGACATACAGTAACAGTTACGAATGTCTCAGAAAACACTAATCATTAATGATAATAAAACATTAATGATAAAACACCATTGATCAAGCATGTGAACCAACAAAATACCAGATCAAAGGGAGGCTACATATTTTTGGCTGTTGAGTAGAGCAACTACTCGTGGATAAAAACAGTTTTTATGTCTGGCTGTGGCAGCTTTGACAGCCCAGAGTCGCCTTCCAGAGGGAAGTGATTCAAAGAGTTTGTGGCTAGGGTGAGAGGGGTCAGAGATGATCTTGCCCGCTCGCATCCTGGCCCTTGCAGTGTACAGTTCATCAATGGAGGGAAGGTTGCAGCCAATAACCTTCTCTGCTGATCGGACGATTCGCTGCAGCCTCCAGGTGTTGTGCTTGGTGGCTGAGCCAAACCAGACCAAGATGGAGAAGGTAAGAACAGACTCTACGATGGCCGTGTAGAATTGGACCATCATTGCCTGTGGCAGATTGTGCTTCCTCGGCTGCCATAGGAAGTACATCCTCTGTTGTGCCTTTTTGACTGTGGAGTCGATGGTAGCCCCCCACTTAAGGTCCTTGGAGATGATGGTTCCCAGGAACTTAAAAGACTCCACAGATATGACTGTGGTGTTGTTGATGGTGAGTGGGGTGAAGGGAGGGGGAGCTCTCCTAAAGTCTACAATCAATTCCACTGTCTTAAGAGCATTGAGCTCCAGGTTGTTGCGATGGCACCAGGACGCCAGCTGTGACACTTCCTGTCTGTAGGCAGATTCTTCCCCATCCTGGATCAGTTAGAGGGAGAAAGAGGGTGCATAGGAAGAGAGAGACAGAGGGAGATGGAAAGTGTTGGTGTGCTGAAAAGAGTAACAGACAGGGGCTTTTGTAGATGGGGACCAAACCAGGCACAAGGCAGGAGACAGACTGTAAACTTGAAGACACAAGATTGTCATGCTGGATGGAGTCAAAGGTGGGTAGTAGAGGGTTGTTATTCTCGCTGGAGGCCTGTGATCAGTGTGTGTGTAGGAATCAGTGATGGGTCCACTGTTGTTTGTCACCAACAGTGGACTGTTGATGGGACTTGTTGGCCGATGTGGGCAAGTGTGGCCTCGGAAAGGCCAGCAGCATAATTAAGGACGAGTTGCATCCTGGCCACTCCCTCTTCTCCCCCTCTCTCATTGGGCAAAAGGTATAAAAGTGTGAAAACGAACGCCTCCAGATTTAGTGAGTTTCTTCCCAGTTGTTATCAGACAACTGAATCATCCTACCACAACCAGATAGCAGTGCTGCACTACTATCTACCTCTTTTGTGACTCGCAGTCTATCCTTGATCGGACTTTGCTGGCTTTACCTTGCACTAAACGTGATACATCTACCACGTATCTATACACTGTAAATGGCTCAATTGTAATCATGTGTTGTCTTTCCGCTGACTGGATAGTACGCAACAAAGGCTTTTCACTGTACCTCGGTACACGTGACAATAAACACCCCCCCCCGGATGTCCCACTGAAAATGTGGCACGTAGGTTGGGTGATCTCGCCCTCATTGTGACTTCTGCCGCAGATTGACGGGTCGAATTTGCCCCCTGTGGCTGGGGCTCTGGAATTCCGGCTCAGCCGGAGCCGGCAGATCCATTCCCACAGCCGACTTCTCAACCCCACCCACCCAAGCCGTGAACTCTGTTGGTGCGACAAAACGGATAAAACGGAAAGGCTCTGGAAACAAGAGTGCTGGAAAATCACTGGTGGACCTGTCTTGAGAACAGCAGACACTGAGATAAATTATGGATACAGAGGATGGGGCAACAACTTCTCTCTTTTGGCCACAGTGAAGCCAGTAGCCCAACACCAAATTCTTTTTTGGTGTCAAATAAACTGCGAAGTCAGACTTGGATTTGTGAAAGAGCGGATGGTTGTTTTGGCACTGAGGGTTTGGACTGGGTGCAGGAGGACAGGGAGTTGAGAACTCAGGTTGTGAGCACCGCATGTTGTTGGGAACAGCAGATCCTGGCACAGATCTGCAGCGGATTCCAGCTGCTGACATGGAGCGAACACCAGGCAATGCGCCACACCCGGCAACAACCTCGTCACTTCCATAACTGGGGAACTTCCACTGAGAAAAGTTGAAAGGGGTCAAACTGATGTGCATCTAGAGTTTCACATCATTGGCTCATCTTCGCAGTTCAGATATTTACATTAACTTGGCTCAAAATAATCTGCTATCCGTGACCAACACAGGGACACAAATTTACTCTTGCCAAATAATATCTCGTACAACTAGCCGAGGGAGGAGTTGGAGGCACGCTAATTAACTAGCAGAGATGTGGGCTAGAAACTCAAGGTGGCATCTGGGGGAATTTTAAATCAAGTTATTAAATAGAATTTGGAATTAAGAAAAGCAAAGGTCAGTCAGTTTGATCATGAAACTCAGTTTGTTGGGGAAAGTCCATCTGATTCTTTGAAGGAGGAATTTTACTGTCCTTACCCCAATGCGGGCCACTGCTTCTTCCTTGGTTCGGGGCCAACTGTGGATGGGTAATAAATGCTGCTACTGCCAATGTTCACATCCCATGAATGCATAAATAAAAGCATACTTGCACACTCAGACCAAAACACAGTGGCCTTTTAGGAAGCAGTGAATTATTTAATTCACAGGAATGTGCATTTCAGCAGAGCTCTCTGTTTTGCAGAACAAAATCAACAAAGTGTATGACTGTTGTTTAACATCTGTGTGTTGGCTCCGTTATCGGAGTCCTTTCTTGCACGCCTGCACACTTATGTGATGTGCAGAATGAGCCAGTGTGTTTACATGCCTAGGGTTTACATTTGTACGTCTGTGCACCCTTGCATGTCTCCTTTACCATTCCAAGTGAATACTTTCCTCCATCCTGCCCGGGTCCTTACACTTTTCCTGCCACTGTGAATGGCCAGGACTGCAGTATCCTGCTCCTTATCACCGGCTGGCTCTCACCTCCAGGCTAACGGTAGCAAGAGGAACTAAAAGAATGCTTGCATTCCTGGGGAAGAATGTCGGAGCTCCAGACTAAGTCTCAATTTCAGCATGGGAGGAAAAGGAGCAGCAGAGGGGTGGGAATACATGAAGAAACAAGAGTGTAACAGCCAAGTAATATTGTGCTGTCTTTCAATGCTCAGCGCCAGATGCCCGGTGCAGGGGGACCAACAAAGTAAAGGTAGTGAGGAAACAAAACTTAATACCCAGTACCAAAGACTGCACACACTCTCCAGCGAGGGAGTAATCCAACACAAGCTCTGGTATGGATCCTCATTTGAAAATCAGAGCATTGGTTGTGAGAAATCTAGAATGGGCAGACATACAACTGGCTGCCAGTCACTCTCCTGGGTGGTCATTGTCGCATCACTGGCTGGATGGTGATTCTCTTGACTACAGACAGCGCTGGACCAGGCGCTCTCAGTCTAATCACAGCCCTGAAGCGGGGTCTCAGTGATCACAGCCCTGAAGCGGGGTCTCAGTCTAATCACAGCCCTGAAGCGGGGTCTCAGTGATCACAGCCCTGAAGCGGGGTCTCAGTCTAATCACAGCCCTGAAGCGGGGTCTCAGTGATCACAGCCCTGAAGCGGGGTCTCAGTGATCACAGCCCTGAAGCGGGGTCTCAGTGATCACAGCCCTGAAGCGGGGTCTCAGTGATCACAGCCCTGAAGCGGGGTCTCAGTCTAATCACAGCCCTGAAGCGGGGTCTCAGTGATCACAGCCCTGAAGCGGGGTCTCAGTGATCACAGCCCTGAAGCGGGGTCTCAGTGATCACAGCCCTGAAGCGGGGTCTCAGTGATCACAGCCCTGAAGCGGGGTCTCAGTGATCACAGCCCTGAAGCGAGGTCTCAGTGATCACAGCCCTGAAGCGGGGTCTCAGTGATCACAGCCCTGAAGCGGGGTCTCTGTGATCACAGCCCTGAAGCGGGGTCTCAGTGATCACAGCCCTGAAGCGGGGTCTCAGTGATCACAGCCCTGAAGCAGGGTCTCAGTCTAATCACAGCCCTGAAGCGGGGTCTCAGTGATCACAGCCCTGAAGCGGGGGTCTCTGTGATCACAGCCCTGAAGTGGGGTCTCAGTGATCACAGCCCTGAAGCGGGGTCTCTGTGATCACAGCCCTGAAGCGGGGTCTCTGTGATCATAGCCCTGAAGCGGGGTCTCAGTCTAATCACAGCCCTGAAGCGGGGTCTCAGTGATCACAGCCCTGAAGCGGGGTCTCGGTGATCACAGCCCTGAAGCGGGGTCTCAGTCTAATCACAGCCCTGAAGCGGGGTCTCGGTGATCACAGCCCTGAAGCGGGGTCTCAGTGATCACAGCCCTGAAGCGGGGTCTCAGTGATCACAGCCCTGAAGCGGGGTCTCAGTGATCACAGCCCTGAAGCGGGGTCTCAGTCTAATCACAGCCCTGAAGCGGGGTCTCAGTGATCACAGCCCTGAAGCGGGGTCTCTGTGATCACAGCCCTGAAGCGGGGTCTCTGTGATCGCAGCCCTGAAGCGGGGTCTCAGTCTAATCACAGCCCTGAAGCGGGGTCTCAGTGATCACAGCCCTGAAGCGGGGTCTCAGTCTAATCACAGCCCTGAAGCGGGGTCTCTGTGATCACAGCCCTGAAGCGGGGTCTCAGTGATCACAGCCCTGAAGCGGGGTCTCAGTGATCACAGTCCTGGAGCGGGGTCTCAGTGATCACAGCCCTGAAGCGGGGTCTCAGTGATCACAGCCCTGGACCAAGGTCTCAGTGATCACAGCCCTGGACCAAGGTCTCAGTGATCACAGTCCTGGACCAAGGTCTCAATGATCACAGCCCTGAAGCGGGGTCTCAGTGATCACAGCCCCGAAGCGGGGTCTCAGTGATCACAGCCCTGGACCAAGGTCTCAGTGATCACAGCCCTGGAGCGGGGTCTCAGTGATCACAGCCCTGGAGCGGGGTCTCAGTGATCACAGCCCTGGAGCGGGGTCTCAATGATCACAGTCCTAGTGGTCTCTCTCTCTGGCACCCTCTGTGTCATTCTGCATCAGCAGTTGTGTGAATTGCAGTTTTGTGACCAAATGCCCTGCCACAGTGGAGTGGCCGGTTGCCCAGCAGGTGGTGGCTGTATTGGCTCGAGCCCCAGGGTGGGCTCTCACTCCCAGCAGCTGCCCTCAGCAAGCAGTCACTTCCCAGCTGGACTCTGTGCCGTCTGGAGCAGGTTTGATCACAGCCAATGCATGGAGGCAAACATAAACATTGGGATAACCTAGAAAAAGACTACAAAAATCAAGTTGTTGGAAGTTAGCTACTAGGCTAACCTATTGTAAATGTAAAAAATGACAATGAAATATGAAACATGAAGAGACCTGTCAAAGTGAATCGAGGCCTGTTAGAGAATGAAGCCGGAGAAACAGTTTCAGTTTTAAGATACATTGCAAAAACAGGCTCTTGGGTCCACCGATTCCGCGCTGACCAGCAATCCCCGTACACTAACATTATCCAACACACTCAGGACAATTTACAATTTTACCGAAGCCAATTAACCTACAAACCTGTACGCCTTTGGAATGTGGACGAAAACCGGAGATCCCGGAGAAAACCCACACAGGTCACGAGGAGAAAGTACAAACTCCGTACAGACAGCACCAGTAGTCAGGTTCGCATCTCTACTCGCTGGAGTTTAGCAGGTTAAGGGGGCATCTCATTGAAACTTACAGAATAATGAAAGGCATAGAGCGATGTGGAAATTATGTTTTCCACTGGTGGGAGAGTCTCGGGCCAGAGGTCATAGTCTCCGAATTAAAGGACGCTCTTTTAGAAAGGAGGTGAGGAGGCACTTCTTTAGTCAGAGGGTAGTTAAATGTGGAACACATTGCCACAGAGGGCTGTGGAGGTCAAGTCACTGGATATTTTTAAGGCAGAGATAGACAAATTCTTGATTAGAACGGGTGTCAAGGGTTTTGGGGAGAAGGCAGGAAAATGGGATTAGAAGGCAGAGATCAGCCATTGAATGGCGGAGTAGACTCGATGGGCCGAATGGCCTAATTCTACTCCTATAACTTGTGAACGCGTGTGAATCCAGGTCTTTGGCGCTGTGAGGTAACAACTCTAGCGCTGAGCCACAGTGCGGGCCATAGTTAAGGGGAACAGTGCAGTGGCAGAGAGTTAAAGAGATATTCTGCATCAGTCTTTATGCTATAATATGCAATGAACTTCCCATTAAAATTAAAATCAGTGGGGTAGGAATTAAATACGATCATTGTTCTTAAGGAATTAATATTTGAAAACTAATGGAGCAGAGACTGGTGAGTTCCTAGACTCCCAGAATTCTGCAGGGACGATGGAGGCATGGAGAGGTGCTGGAGAAGTACCAAAGGATTGGAAAACTCTGGTTGGGACCTTTACTGAAAAACTTGGGAAACAAAAACCAGGTGATTTTTGGCTATCGCCTGTAATTGTAAAGAAGCAAGAACTAATTATCAAAGGAAGTAAATGATTATTTGGTTGTCATAATCTAGGGCGGCACGGTGGTTGAGTTGCTGCCTTACAGCGCCAGAGACCCTGTACGGAGTTTGTACCTTCTTCCCGTGACCTGTGAGGGGTTTCTGCGAGACCATCCGTGTCCTCTCATGCTTCAGACGTACAGGTTTGTAGGTTAATTGGCTTGATATAAATGTAAATTGTCCCTAGTATGTGCAGGATAGTGTTAATTTGTGGGGATCGCTGGTTGGTGCGGACTCGGCAGGCTGAAGGGCCTGTTTCCTACGCTAATCAAATATCAATAAACTACACTAATCAAGTAGATTCAGTATGGTTTCAGAAAGGTGAAAATCATGTCAGACAAATTGATTAGAATGCTTCAAAGAAACAGAATCAATTAAATATCAAAAGGTCTTCAACAAAGTCCCATTCAAAAGGTAATGGCGTGGGTAGGTAATACTTGTCCCACCCTGCTCATTCCTTCTTCTCCCCGCCCTTATTGAGCAGAAGGTACAGAAGCTTGAAAGTGCGCACCACCAGACTCAGGAACAGCTTCTTCCATAAGCTAAGGAACTGTCCGTCCGATTCATCTCTACCCCATTGGACTTTGTCTATGGAACAACTGCGCTACCACGCTGAGAACTACATTCTGCTCCGTCTTTCCCTTTGCTCTGCCTAGAGTTTGACCATTGTATTTATCTACTCTATCTGATGAGATAGTATGCAATACAAAGCTTTTCACTGTACCTCAGTTACACCTGATAACAATCAACTAAATGTAAAATATATTAGCATGGATAGAGAACTTGTTAATGAGCTGACAGCAGCATATAGGGAAAAGGGGTCAATTTCAGGGTGACCAATTGGAATCAGTGGGGGTGCCAGATAAACAACTGCTATTTATGTTTATTAATTATTTATGGGAAGGCAGCAAATGTACCACGGTCAAATTTGTGGTTGATGCAACAGTGGAGGAAACAATTATTAGGATACAGTTTTGAGAGAGATTGTTGAGTTGGCAAACTGCTGGCTATGTGGGGAAATGTGAAAAGTATAATAAAACATTAATATCTAATTGAAGAGACAGGAGAATCAGATGAACAAAAAGATTTGAGAGTCCTCATACAAGAAACACAAGTGCAGCATTTAATTGAGAAGCCTAATGGAATTTGGCTTTTATTTCAAGAGCGTTGGAGTATATCAGCAGGGAAGTCTTCCTACAACGGTACTAGGCAAAGTGAGACTACATCTAAAGAAGCTGTAAAGTTCCGTTCCCCTAAGTTAAGGATAACTACTTTATCATTGGAAGTGGTTAAGCAGGATGACCCCCCCCCCCCCCCCCCATATGTGGAAGCTGAACAATTAGGGTCTGTATTCACTGGAGTTCATAGCAAGATTTTCAGATGCCAAGATTTCCACGTATCTCCTCATGAAAGAATCTAGAACTAAACTAAGGGGGCATCTGTTTAAGACTGAGATGAGGAATAATTTTTTCATTCCTAGGGTTGTGGGTCTTTGGAATTCATTGCTCCTTGACAGCTGCAGGATGAATCCTTGAATACATTCAAAATAGAGATGGAATTTTAATCAGTAAAGGGTTAGGACGGGAAAGCAGGCTGAAGAGAAGCTGGATTAGCAGTGATGGTGAATGGAACAGTTTTGAGTGCCCCTGTTTCTCTTCTGGTTTTAAGAGATTATTAGGTGATCCATTAGTTATGGATGTGAACTTTGACTAGCGTCGATAGGTGTGGCCCTTATACAGTCATTCAGAGGTTTCCCATGACCCTTCACCGAGCAGAGAGCTGACCACGACTGCCTGGCCTGCAATGCTCCCACCGTCTGCGCCATCTCACACACATAAATCAAACCTCGGCCTCCCTTGGTGGAAGATATTTTTGGCTCAGGCGTCAAGACAGCTGCAGTGGTTGAATAAAACCAGCAACAGTATAAAGCATGAAAGCTGGGGCCACGAGGCACTGTCCTTCGAGAATAACAGCTTCCCTTTAACTCCCTGCGTGCCTGTTTCCTAGGTCTCACCCACTTAACACAGGAGCCATGCCGACTTATTCCTGGATCAGTACCAAACAAATCCTATTCTCCCACTTTAAGTCTGTATCAATTACCAAACTAATTCCCCCTGCCCCATTTTCTTGTATCTCTGTATAAACCAGGGCTTCACTAGTTCCCCACAGTCCAGTACTTAAAAAATATATATTCACGAGAAAGTAGCAGTGGTCTCTCAAGTCTACGCTGTCGTCCAATCTGATCATGATGATCTGCTTCAGTTCCACCGGTTCCTCAAATGCTGCATCTCTAAACTAAACCATCTCTGCAAAGGACAATCCAGTTCCACCACAGGCAGAGGTTCTGGCAGAAGTCGTTCAACACTTGAGTACAGATTTGTCCACTGAGCAGGGAAACAGTAGACAATAAGGAGATCTCCCTGCCCGTGTCTGGGCTCATGCTATGAAACATGGAACTTAGAATCAAGCCGAGGACTCCCAAGTTTACTGTCCGATCTATATAGCATTGTACGACCATCGCCAGCAGGTCTGTTCTGCCACCATGGCGTCACACTCCAGCATTGAGGAGAAGGAACCCAGTTTTATGAAAAGTATGATTTTGAAAGTGCAGCTACATCAGGCTGTTGTTCAATTAGCCCATGGATTAGCTCTATTGGTTTGGAAACCAGTTTCATTTGAGAGGACATTGTAAAATCAAATGGGCTGGGAGTGTGACTTTGAAGCATCCAGATTCAGTGCCTAGATTTTTAAGAAGGAACTGCAGATGCTGGAAAATCGAAGGTAGACAAAAGTGCTGGAGAAACTCAGCGGGTGCAGCAGCATCTATGGAGTGAAGGAAATAGGCAACGTTTCGGGCCAAAACGTTGCCTATTTCCTTCGCTCCATAGATGCTGCTGCACCCGCTGAGTTTCTCCAGCACTTTTGTCTACCTTCAGTGCCTAGGTTGGTGTCGGATGAGCTGCTTGGCTTTGTTTATTTTGGTTTAATGTTATTCTTATGAGACAACTGAATGGCTGAACCTAATTGCAGAGATTTTGTGGAAAGGTGGGAGGCAACTGGAATGCATTTTAGAGTGGTTGGGCCTTATGGCCAGTTTCTGTACCGGAAATAACCACTCCTCTATCAGCAGTCATGCCTTCAGCTGTCCCTGAATTCTGAAGTCCCTCAGACTTCTGACCGACATCCACTATAAACCTACTGACTCCCATGGCTATCTGGACTACACTTCTTACCACCCTGCTTCCTGTAAGGACTCCATCCCCTACTCCCAATTCCTCCGTCTACGCCGCATCTGCTCCCAGGATGAGGTGTTCCACACCAGGGCATCTGAAATGTCCTCATTCTTCAGGGAATGGGGGTTCCCCTCCTCCACCATAGATGAGGCTCGCACCAGGGTCTCTTCCATACCCCGCAACACTGCTCTCTCTCCCCATCCCCCCACTCGCAACGAGGGCAGAGTCCCCCTAGTCCTCACCTTTCACCCCACCAGCCGTCACATACAAGTAATCCTCCGTCAGTTTCGCCACCTCCAACGTGACCCCACCACTCGCCACATCTTCCCATCTCCCCCCATGTCTGCCTTCCGCAAAGACCGCTCCCTCCGTAACTCCCTTGTCAATTCTTTCCTTCCCTCCCGTACCACCCCCTCCCTTGTGTTGCAACCGCAAGAGATGCAACACTTGTCCCTTCACCTCTCCCCTCGACTCCATTCAAGGACCTAAGCAGTCGTTCCAGGTGCGACAGAGGTTCACCTACATCTCCTCCAACCTCATCTATTGCATCCGCTGCTCTAGATGTCAGCTGATCTACATCGGTGAGACCAAGCGGAGGCTTGGCGATCGTTTCGCCGAATACCTCCGCTCGGTCCGCAATAACCAACCTGACCTCCCGGTGGCTCAGTACTTCAACTCCCCCTCCCATTCCGTATCCGACCTCTCTGTCCTGGGTCTCCTCCATGGCCAGAGTGAGCAACACCGGAAATTGGAGGAACAGCACCTCATATTCCGCTTGGGCAGTCTACATCCTGGGGGCTTGAACATTGAATTCTCGCAATTCTGCTAGCCCTTGCTGTCTCCTCCCCTTCCTCAGCCCTCAGGCTGTCTCCTCCCTTCCCTCAGCCCTCGGGCTCCTCCTCCGCCTTTTTCCTTTCTTCTCCCCACCCCCCATCAGTCTGAAGAAGGGTTTCGGCCCGAAACGTTGCCTATTTCCTTCGTTCCATAGATGCTGCTGCACCCGCTGAGTTTCTCCAGCATTTTTGTCTACCTTCTATTTCTGAGGAATTCTCTCCATTAAACTACATTCGTGACCTACCGTTTTATCACTCATGTAATGGCTCCGAAGTGGTTTGTAACCAACTTTACTCTGCTGGATATTTTTACTAAAATGAAAGGGGCAATGCAAAAAAGCGAAGTGGTGGTGAAACCCAGCTGGTCAGACAGCATCTATGGATGGAAATGGACAGGTGACGAGTAGGAAAGAACTGCAGATGCTGGTTTAAATCGAATGTAGACACAAAATGCTGGAGTAACTCAGCGGGACAGGCAGCATCTCTGGAGAGAAGGAATGGGCGATGTATCGGGTTGGGCCCCTCTTCAGATATCACGACCTAATACGTCCCTTCCCTCCACAGATGCTGGTTGACCTGCTGAGTTCCTCCAGCACTTTTTGTTCATAATTCCAACATCTGCAGTCTCTAGTGTCTCCACCCAAATACAAGCTGTTGTTTCTCACACCCATGGCACGACTGGGAGTTAGTTGGGGACTGGCCATATTTCTCCCACTGCGCCTGGGCCCCATCTCCTTTCCTGTCTGGATGTCCAGCACATTCAAATCTCCTGTCATTGCATGTCCTACACTCCCTTTGTGCTGAACAATCAACACACTCCCTGACTCATTCCCCAATCAAAGGGGCACTGAGCACTCAATCCTGAGCCAGAAATTCCAGCTTGTAAAGCAGGAGGGGTGGGGGGCCAACTGAGGGGGGCTTCCCAGGTTGTTGAAATTGCAGGGCCACTCTCCAGCACATAGGGAGCCTTTTAAAGTAGAATTGTACTAAATCCAGAATTATAGCAGGCTCAACCTCTTCCACTAGGTATTTTCCTATCCAAATTATTGCACAAAAAACAACTACTATTGAACCCAATATTTCCCATCAAATGCATTCCCACCAGAGCCAGTCCCTTCCAACTCATTCTGACTACAAAGAAAACCAACAGGGACAATAACTTCCCATTACATTATTTCAATATGCTCCCCGTTTCTCCCACTCTCTACGAACACAGCCCGTTCCCATGCACTTGAGCCATACAGCTGTCATAGTAAAAGCCGCTTGGGCTGAACTAGTACACAGATCCAGCTGCAGACGTGGTGGCTGGGACTTTAAATTTAAGGAAGGGCAAGGTTGCAAATGGAATAGTTTCCTTAACATCATTAGGCTGGAATCTGTGGTTACCATTTAGCTCTGGGGACTTCACCGTGCAAAGGACCAACTGCAGAAACCTGCACTGAAGTTAGAAGTAGTGATCTGGTCCATAAGTTATAGGAGCAGAATTAGGCCATTCGGCCCATCAAGTCCACTCCACCATTCAATCATAGCTGATTTATCTTTCCCTCTCAGCTCCATTCTCCTGCCTTCTCCCCTCAACCTGAGCAGCCAACAGGTTGAACACAATTAAAGGAATTTCTTGAATAGTAAGGGTGTCAGTCATTTAAAACTGAGGTACATAAAAACTGCATTCTCCCTTCTCCTCCCCATCTAAAAAGGATGGTGAATCTCTACCAGGGGGCAATGGAGGCTAGATGGATGAAAGTTTTTACGGTGGAAACACGTTTTTGAAAGATCAGGTAGTTGGGAGCTAAGGGGAACTGGCACAGAGAGAGAGTGAGTTGAGGCCAGCATAGATCAGCCATGATATTCAATGGCAGGGCAGCTTGAGGGGCAAGCTCTTTCTTATGCACCTGTAGTCATATAGTCATTGTCACTTCCACCCAACAATGTGGTTGCACTTCACCAAAAGGAAGCATTAGCAATAAACACCAAACTTGCTAATAATGTTCACACCTCATCATCAAAAATGTTACGTGCAGTTTGTCAGCTTGTGTCTGAAACTTATCCTGGTATTGAACATACAGATATAGACTACTACATTTACTGAGAAGTTGTAAATGGGCATTCGGCAGTGAACAGAGTGCACAGCTGGTAGAGCTGCTGCCTCACAGTGTCGAGACCAAGGTTTGATCCTGATCTTGGGTGGTTGTCTATGTGGAGTTTGCATATTCTCCCTGGGACTGCACTGCTGCTCCCATTTCCTCCATGTCCCAAAAACGTGCAGGTTTGGAGGTTAATTGGCCTCCCTAAATTTTCCCTAGTGTGTAGTGAGTGGATGCAAAAGTGGGATAACATAGAACTAGTGTGAAGTTATCAATGGTAACTTTGATTCAATGGGCCAATTGGCCTATTTCCCTCCTGTATGTTTAAACAAAAGATCGCCATTTCTGATGTCTGTGATGGAAGGAAGTTATCAATGAAGCAGTAAAAGATGGTTGTACCTAGTACACTGCCCAGAAGAACTCCTGCAGTGATGCCCTTTGTTGGGCTGATTGGCATCCAATAACCAAAAAGGTCTAACTTGAACTGCTAGTGTTTTCCCTTTGTGACGATCAACTTCAGAGCTCCTTGATGTTACCCTCAGTCCATAGCTTCCTTGATATCAAGGGCAATCACTTTCATCTTACATCTGGAAGTAGTTTTTTGGTGCATGTTTGGACCAAGTCAGTGGATGTTGTTTACTCCAGATTTTCAGAAAGCCTTTGTTAAGGTGCCATACGTGAGGCTGCTAAGAAAGATGAGAGGCCATGGCCAGATACTAGCATGGATAGCAGGTTCCCCGATGGCAGAAGGTAAAGAGTGGCAATAAAGGTTGGCTGCCAGTGACAAGCGGAGCTTGTATATTAATGATTTGGATGGGGGGATTGAAGGCTTTGAGGCCAAGTTTGCGGATGATACGAAAATAGGTGGAGAGGCAGGTAGTGTAGAGAAAGCAGGGACTACGCAGAAGGAATTGGATAAGTTGGGAGAATTGGCAGAGAAGTGGCAGATGGAATATAGTGTAGCAATGTGTGGAGTCATGTATTTTAGTAGTAGGAATAAAGGCATAGACTATTTTCTAAATGGGGAGAGAATCCAGAAATCGGAGGTGCAAAGGGACTTGGGAGTGCTGGTGCAGGATTCTCAAAAAGTTAATTTGCAAGTCGAATCGAGTAATGAAGACAAATTCAATTCTAGCATTTATTTCAAGAGCTAGAATACAAAACCAGGGATGTAATGGTGAGGCTCTGGTCAGGCCGCATTTGGAGTATTGTGAGCAATTTTGGGCACCATATCTCAGGAAGGATGTGCTGGCTCTGGAGAGGAGGTTTATAAGAATGATTCCAGGAATGAGTGGGTTAACATATGATGTGGGTTAACACTGGATCTGTACTCGCTGTAGTTTAGAAGAATGAAGAGGGACCTCATTGAAACTTACCGAATAGTGAAAGGCTTGGATAGAGTGGATGTGGAGAGGATGTTTCCACTCGTGGGAGAGCCTAGGACTAGAGGTCATAGCCTCAGAATTAAAGGACATTCCTTTAGGAAGTAGATGAGGAAGAATTTCTTTAGTCGGAGGGTGGTGAATCTGTGGAATTCTTTGCCACAGAAGGCTGTGGAAGCCAAAATTCAATGGATATTTTTAAGGCAGAGATAGATTCCTGATTAATACGGGCATCAGGGGTTATGGGGAGAAGGCAGGAGAATGGGGTTAGGAGGGAGAGATAGATCAGCCGTGATTGAATGGCAGAGTAGACTTGATAGGCCAAATGGCCTAATTCTGTTCTTATCATTTATGACCTTATGACCAAGACTGCGATGACAAATGGCAGCAAATAATTTTGGTCAAATGCACAAACAGCCATTTGCAGGTTAATGGCGAATGGCACTTCAATTCCTTGCTGGAAACACCTCCCACTTGCTGATGGGTAATAACTCTGGGCTGTGGGAACTTTTTGAAAACTGGAGTGTTGGTCTGAGGCTGGTGGAACTGGCTGTTGTACACTCACTGGAACCAGATGGCGCAGAAGGGGTTGGGTCGATTGCTGGGGTGGTAGGATCATGCTCAGGTTCTGCCCAGGCTGATTGCTCGTCCCTCTTCCAAGCTTAAATCTGTGCCCAGGTGTCCCTGGAGAGGGAGTACACTGTGTTCATAGGCACCTTGGCTGCTTTCCGAGATGGCTAGGCACAGGGGCTCGAGTGCTTCTTGGATACCAATGATAATATTTTGCTTTGATACTTCCTTGTATGTTTTTTTTGGGGGCTTGACGTTTCCTTAGAATAGTGAATAAGCTGTCCTTTGAATTTGCAATAAACTTATCTTCGCAAACAAAAACAATATTTTTTCCATGTTTACTTTTTTTATCACCTTCTTTGCAGGAGTCTGAAGCTGTAGACAGCTGCATTCAGAGATCACTCTCTGCCCTCTATCCCCCATTTGAAGAAACAGCTGCCACCCTCCTTGCGCAGGTGTTTGATGTACTGGAGAAGACTTACGAACATGATGCTCTGCGCTATATCATCGATTTCTTCATCCCTGCTAAGCACATCCTGCAAACTATCCAGCAACAGGCCTGTGTGAGTATCAATCAAAGATAGACACAAATTGCTGGAGTAAGTCAGCGGGTCAGGCAGCATCTCTGGAGAGAAGGAATAGGTGACATGGGGGTTGTGAGCATCAGGAAGTTTTAATTGGGGCACAGTAGGGATGGAGCTGAGTACAGTAAAACTCTCATGAACCAGTGTTCAACCTTTTGGAAAACTGATGGTTCAACATCAGGCTTGCAAGAAATCGGTTCCCGACTCCCTGATCATTGTCATTCCCACACTGCCTTCAAACTACGTAGGATTCCATTTCCCATGCATCACAAAATTCACAGAGAAACTTATTATAATACAACACAACAACCAATAGTCTGGAACGATTTGCTAGTCCGGTACCATAGACCCAGGCATTCCCGGGTATCTGAGTTTGGTATGGAAACTGAGCAGTCTTCCATTTCCCTCCAGCTCACTGAGGTCACGATCCTTACTTTCCCTCTCCCCTTACCAGAATCGCTGATCCCTGCGCTCCCTCTTCCCCATCACGGGTCTCAATGATCATTCTCAATTTACAGGGTCACTGGAAAATTAAATTACAAAACAACATTTTTAGAAAGTGAACTAAAACTCTATGCAGGAAGTACAAGTGCAAAATAAAATCCAATAGTCCCAAATGACCCAAGCTCGCTGGATCATCAGGTCTTCAAACTGAGCAGAATATCATTACCTTCCAGCTTGCTGGGGCCTCCACCTTGCCTCAGTCTACAACTCACCGGGGTCCCGTCCCTCCACTCCCTCCCCCACCTATCATCGGAGTCCCCATCCCCCGCTCTCACCCATCATCAGGGCCCTGCCTTCCCTCCCTCCCCACAACAGGATCCCCTTTTCCTAAACCACCATCGGCAGGGATCCCATTCCCGCCCTCACTTTCACAATCTCATCACTGGGGCCCCTTTGTCCTATGCTATCCCACTTTTACACCCTCTCCGTACACTCCCGACTTACAGCCGCCAATAAATCGCACAACTGTGGAGGCAAGTCACTCACTGTGTGTTTTTAAAGTGGAGATTGACAAATTCTTGATTAGTAAAGGCGTCAAGGGTTATGGGGCGTAGGCAGAATGGGGTTGAGATGGACTGGGCTACTTCCGGGCCCACCCGTCCAGAGCGCCGGGGCCAAAGTCTGTGTGCCGGGGCTGCCGTCCAGAGCTCTGTGGCAAACCGACTGGGCATCACCGACTGGGCATCAGGGCTATCGTCTGGGGTGCCAGGACCACCGGGGCCTCCGTCTGGGGTGCCGAGGCCACCGTACGGGACTGGGCTGGGGCCAAGGACCATGTGTCCTCTCTCACCGCCTCTCCCTGCCACCGCAGGAAACGTACGGCGCTTTGCCCAGGTCTGTGGCGACGGGGCCACAGTCTGAAAGCAAGCATTCAAGTACAGCAGGCAGTGAAGAAAGCGAATGGCATGTTGGCCTTCATAACAAGAGGAGTTGAGTATAGGAGCAAAGAGGTCCTTCTGCAGTTGTACAGAGCCCTAGTGAGACCACACCTGTGTATTGTGTGCAGTTTTGGTCCCCTAATTTGAGGAAGGACATTCTTGCTATTGAGGGAGTGCAGCGTAGGTTCACCAGGTTAATTCCCGGGATGATGGGACTGTCATATGTTGATAGAATGGAGCGGCTGGGCTTGTACACTCTGGAATTTAGAAGGATGAGAGGGGATCTGATTGAAACATATAAGATTATTCAGGGTTCGGACACGCTGGAGGCAGGAAACATGTTCCCAATGTTGGGGGAGTCCAGAACCAGGAGTCACACAGTTTAAGAATAAGGAGTAAGCCATTTAGAACGGAGACGAGGAAACACTTTTTCTCACAGAGAGTGGTGAGTCTGTGGAATTCTCTGCCTCAGAGGGCGGTGGAGGCCGTTTCTCTGGATACTTTCAAGAGAGAGCTAGATGGGGCTCTTAAAGATAGCGGAGTCAGGGGATTATGGGGAGAAGGCAGGAACGGGGTACTGATTGTGGATGATCAGCCATGATCACATCGAATGGCGGTGCTGGCTCGAAGGGCCGAATGGCCTACTCCTGCACCTATTGTCTATTGGACATAGAAACATAGAAAATAGGTGCAGGAGTAGAGGCCATTCGGCCCTTCGAGCCTGCACCGCCATTCAATATGATCATGGCTGATCATCCAACTCAGTATCCCGTACCTGCCTTCTCTCCATACCCCCTGATCCCTTTATTCACTTTAGGACGAAGGACCATGTCTCACCTCCCTCTCTCTCTCTCCCCCACTGCAGGAGCCGTACGGCGGCCGCCGCTTCGCCCACGCCGGTTGGCCCCTGTGCCAGCGCGGCCTGGTGGTGGTGCAGCTGGCAGCCCTGGACTGGCGCCAGCTTCGTCCCGGCGACTTCTACCTGCAGCTGGCGCCCCGCCAGGCCGGCCGCGGCGCCCGCCTGCTGCTGAGGTGGCCGGGCCCGGAAGGGCCGGGCTCGGAGCCGGTGCCCGAGGCTTCCTACCCGCACCTCTTCACCGCCGAGTGGCTGGACGGGGTCAACCGGCGGCTGGCGCTCGACCACAGCGGCAGAGGAGGAGGCGGCCTGGAGTGGTGCCTGGCGGCCGAAGGGGGCCGGCTGAAGAGGCTGCCCTGGAGGCGGGTGGTTTACCCGCTGTTGGAGCCCGAGGACGGGCCCGAAGCCGAAGCCGAAGCCGAAGCCAAACCCGGGCCTCGCCCGCCCGCCATCGGGACCAGGAGAAGGCCCTCGGGCGACGGAGCGGACGCTGAGCCGCGGGCCGGGAGCGGCAGCGGGGCCGGGTCCGAAGCCGGCCTCAAGAGAAGCCTGGGCAACGGGCAGGATTGGTGCGGGGACAACGACGCTCCGGACGGCCAGGCTTCCACTTACTGCTCGGTGACCGCCTGCGGCCTCGAACTCGACGGCGGCGACCACGACGGCTTTCAAGATGGCGACGAGGGCGAGTACGTCGAGCTTCTGGAAGCTTCCGCGCACGCGCGGGGCTGCCGGCGCCCGCGCCCGCGCCGCGCCTGCGCCCTGCCCGCCTCGCGCACGGCCTCGCTGCCGGCAGCCGCCGGGCGCCGTCGGTCCGCGGGCACGCATGCGCGGGCGCGGCGCGGGGCCTGGCAGCACCGGCGTCGGCGTCGGAGGGGCGACAGCGGCGGCGGTTGTGGTGGTGGCGGCGGCGGCGGAGGAGGAGGAGGTGGAGGTGGGACCAGACGGAGGAGCAGGACGTCGAGCAACAGCCACGCTCCCGACGCCGGGCAATGCCTCCGCGTGGATCGCGCCTTCGCCGCCGCCGCCGCCACCCCCTCCCCGCAGGCCACGCCGTTGCCCGGGGAGACGGGCCGAGCTGAGGTGGAGGGCGCAGGCCACGCCCACGCCCCCGCCCCCGAGCCGACCCGTCCGGAAGCCGCGACCCCATTGGATGGCCAGCTCGGTCACGTGGGGCCGGGCAGCGGCCCTGCCCTGCCATTGGCCGAGGGGGAGCGAGCCCCGGGCAGGACCGCATGCCGATTGGACGAAGAGGCGTGCCCGTCCGAAATGAGACCCGGTCATCTATTGGCTATAGAAGGCACGTCGGCCATGGCAACTGGACTGTCATTGGCTGGACGGGAAGGGTCCCCAACGCCATTGGCTGGACGGGAAGGGTCCCCAACGCCATTGGCTGGACGGGAAGGATCCCCAACGTCATTGGCTGGACGGGAAGGGTCCCCAACGCCATTGGCTGGACGGGAAGGATCCCCAACGTCATTGGCTGGACGGGAAGGATCCCCAACGCCATTGGCTGGACGGGAAGGATCACCAACGCCATTGGCTGGACGGGAAGGGTCCCCAACGCCATTGGCTGGACGGGAAGGATCCCCAACGCCATTGGCTGGACGGGAAGGGTCCCCAACGCGATTGGCTGGACGGGAAGGATCCCCAACGCCATTGGCTGGACGGGAAGGATCCCCAACGCCACTGGCTGGACGGGAAGGATCCCCAACGCCATTGGCTGGACGGGAAGGATCCTTAACCCTATTGGCTGGACGGGAAGGATCCCCAATCCTATTGGCTGGACGGGAAGGATCCCCAACCCTATTGACTGGACGGGAAGGATCCCCAACGCCATTGGCTGGACGGGAAATATCCCCAACGCCATTAGCTGTGCATGAACGATCCCCAACGCCATTGGCTGCAAATGAACAGTCCCCAGTGCCATGGGCTGGTGACGGCTCGCCACAAAATGGGAGCCGGCTATTGACACGGGATCCCTGCCCAAAGCCCGCGCCTCGCCGACCACTGCCTGATCGGAGCTCGCCAAAACCGACACCCCAGCGGCATTCACGGAAATTTGGCAGCGACCCGTCACTGGACCAAAGGAAAACTGGGATAGAGCCGTCGCCGGCCAAAAGGATTTTACCAAATACGTTGCCTGGAATGTCGCTGCCTCGGGAGAGCGAACGAAAAACTGGGACCAAACATTCCATGGCTGTGATCAAGCTGCCAAAGACGAGGACCAAAACATTTCTGGCTGAAGAAAGTGCAGCAACAACTGGGCCTGAACATTCGTCTGGCCAACAAACCTCATTGGAAACAGGGACTCAGAAGTTGTTGGCTGAACAGAGGCCGCCTGCATCTAGGACCAGGCAGTCTTTAGATGCAAAGGTCAAGTCAAGGGTGACGACTGACCAATCATTGAGTCAACAACCTGCCATGGGAAGTGGCACCGCACCCCCATTGGATGAATATATAGGATCTGAACGCCTATTGGCCAATCAGAGTACAACGACATCTGGGATTGGACCGTTATTGGCCGGACAGGATCAGGTAACGACTAGGACTCAGCAGCCATTGGCTGACGAGGCTGCCCCAAGACCTGGGAGAGAACAGCCATTGGCTGAACAAACAGCCTGGACTGGTTATTCATTGGCTGAGCCAGTAGGACCTGGACTAAGGCAGGCCAATGCTGAGCTAGATCCAGCCAGAACCTGTGCTGATAGGTCACATTCAGCCAATGAACAATCTGCCGTCAGGACACAGCCATTGGTTGCAGCAACGGGATCCAGGATCTCATTGGTGGATTGCCCAGAGGGGGACCGGTTGATCTCATTACCGCAAAGCTCAGGGTTTGAGGTTAACTACTCTGGACACACGACCTCCCAGACGGAAGAATGGTGCCTGTTGCAAGCCCACACGCTAGTCGACCAGACCGAGAGACCCCCCTCTACCCCAGAGCAGGCCTGTTGGTGGGATGGGGCAAGGCCCCCAGGGGCAGGGGAGTTACCCACCCCCAATGAGCGGGGTCTTTCGTCGGAGCGGGAGCACCATGGAGGGGAGGAGGCGAGATGGCCGGACGGTGTGACAACAGCTACACCTGTACACAACCTGAGAGGTGAACAGAGGACATCAGGGGAGGCCAGAGAACGAGAGGGATCGTCAAGCCAAGGTCACCCTGCTGAAGTATCCCAAAGGGAGCACAGTTCAGATTCCACTGAAGAAGGTAAGGGATCACCTCTCTTGATGGACATAAAATGCTGGAGTAACAGTGGGTCAGCGTCCCTGGATAGAAGGAATGGGTGACGTTTTGGGTCGAGACCCTTCTTCAGATTGAGAGTCAGGGGAGAGGGAGACATAGAGACATGGAATGCTAAGGTGTGAAAACAAGAGATCAAAGGGGACTTTGATCAAGGAAAATGTAGAATGGATCATTGTTAGCTCCGAAATCAGAGTACAACGACAACTGGGATTGGACGGTTATTGGCCGGACAGGATCAGGTAACGACCAGGACTCAGCAGCCGTTGGCTGTCGAGGCTTGTACTCTGAACCCCCAAAATCTCCCCCATTCCTTCTCTCCAGAGACGCTGCCTCTCCTGCTGTGTTACTCCAGCATTTAGTGTCTATCTTCGGGGTAAACCAGTACACATCTGGGGTATTGTGTACAGTTTTGGTCTCCTAATTTAAGGAAGGACATCCTTGTGGTTGAGGCAGTGCAGCGTAGATTCACGAGATTGATCCCTGGGATGGCGGGACTGTCATATGAGGAAAGATTGAAAAGACTAGGCTTGTATTCACTGGAGTGAGGGGGAATCTTATAGAAACATATAAAATTATAAAAGGACTGGACAAGCTAGATGCAGGAAAAATGTTCCCAATGTTGGGCGAGACCAGAACCAGGGGCCACAGTCTTAGAATAAAGGGGCGGTCATTTAAGACTGAGGTGAGAAAAAACTTTTTCACCCAGAGAGTTGTGAATTTGTGGAATTCCCTGCCACAGAGGGCAGTGGAGGCCAAGTCACTGGATGGATTTAAGAGAGAGTTAGATAGATCTCTAGGGGCGAGTGGAGTCAAGGGATATGGGGAGAGGGCAGGCACGGGTTATTGATAGGGGACGATCAGCCATGATCGCAATGCATGGCGGTGCTGGCTCGAAGGGCCGAATGGCCTCCTCCTGCATCTATTTTCTATGTTTCTAGTACCTGTAGTTCCCTCCTACACACCTGCTCCCTTGGTATGTAGGGTCAGATGTGAGCTCATGGATTGAGATGTGTAGGAAGGAATTGCGATGCGAAACATCCCCCATTCCGTCTCTCCAGAGATGCTGCCTGTCCCGCTGAGTTACTCCAGCTTTTTGTGTCTGTCTGGATTGAGATGTTCATTATTGGACCTGTGGAGCAGGGAAACAGGCCTCGTGTCCCACAGAGACTGTGCTGACCATCACGATCCATGGTACAGTAATCCTGCGTGGTTCCCGTTTCATTCCCCACACTATCCCATCAATCCCATCACACACTCCCAGAGACAGGATCAGACACAGGGTGAAGCTTCCTCTAAACTGTTCCTGAGGGGCAACTTTTGTTGCACAAAGAGTGGTGGGTGCCTGGAACGAGCTGCCGGAGGAGGTAGTTGAGGCAGGGACTAACAATCGGACAGGTACATGGGCAGGGGAGGTTTAGAGGGATATGGGCCAAACGCAGGCAGGTGGGACTAGTGTAGATGGGGCAAATTGGTCGGCATGGGCAAGTTGGGCCGAAGGGCCTGTTTCCACATGTATGACTCCATGACTAGTGCGGCACGGTGTCGCAGCGGTAGAGTTGCTGCCTTACAGCAAATGCAACGCCGGAGACCCGGGTTTGATCCCGACTACGCGTGCTGTCTGTACAGCGTTTGTACGTTCTCCCCGTGACCGCGTGGGTTTCTAAGAGATCTTCGGTTTCCTCTCGCACTCCAAAGACGTACAGGTTTGTAGGTAAATTGGCTTGGCAAATGTAAAAATTGTCCCTAGTGTGTGTAGGATGGTGTTAATGGATAGTGTTAAATGTGCGGGGATCGCTGGTCGGCGCGGATCCGGTGGGCCGAAGGGCCTGTTTCTGCCCTGTATCTCTAAACTAAACTAGACTATGTCAATGAGGGAAGGGGATTGCACTGTTTTCCCATCTCTGCGTTGTTCTACTCCCATTAGCACTGCTCTCTAGCCCTGACTCCCACTCACTGCACCTCTCTCTTCCTTCCTCCAGGTTCCCCCGAGGTTGACGTGCCCAGAGGCTGGGGAGGGGGAAGGGATTCACCTTGCCAACCTTCCAAACAGCAGGAGGAGCTGACACCTCCAGCCCAGCAACTGCCCGAGGCCCCTCCGCCCAGTCCGAGCGAGGCCCGTCTGCCTGGTCCCTCCAACCCTCCTCCGCTTGGTCCCACAGGTGCCCCTCCGCCACATCCACCCCACCCTCCCACACGCTGTCCGTCCACGGCCCCTCCGCCCTGTCCAAGCGAGACGCTTCTGCCTGATCCCTCTGACCCCCCTCTGCCTGATCCAACTGACGCCCCTCCGACCCACCCACCCCACCCTCCCACGCTCCGTCTGCCCCAGGTACCCCCGCCCTGTCCAACAGAGGCCATCCTGCCCGGTCCGTCTGACCCCCCTCCGCCTGTTTCAACAGACGCTCCTCGGCCCAGTCCGTCCCAGTCCCACCCGCCCGGTCCAACAGAATCCCCTCCGCCTGTGGTCCGTCTGCCCAGTCCGTCGGACACCCCTTCACCTGGTCCGTCTGACACCCCTTCGCCCGGTCTGGTCGATGTTCCTCCTCCCCATCCACCCACCACCCCTCCGCCCTGCCCGTCCGTGGTCCCCTCTGAGGACCCCTCCCCAGGTCTGTCTCTGGTCCCCCTGCCACAACTTCCTGACGCTCCCTCACACCCACCAACCCAGGCCCCCTCACCTCCACACTCCGAGGCAAACTCACCATCTACCCAGGCCCCCTCACCTCGACCCTCCGAGGCCCCATCGCCTCAACCCTCTGACATTCCCTCACCTCAACCCTCTGACATTCCCTCACCTCGACCCACCGAGGCCCCATCGCCTCAACTCTCTGACATTCCCTCCCCTCGACTCCCCTACACTCCTTCACACCAAGTGGCCAACATTCCCTCACCTCGACCCTCTGACAATCCCTCACCCCAACTGTCTGAAGCCGCCTCACCCAAACCTCCCCAGGACTCCCCCACCGGCCATCAGATGCCTCATCGAACCATCCAACCAGCCCTGGGAGAGGGGATATCGATGCTGCAACACAGAGCCATCCCCGTCTCCTCGATCCAGCGCTCCCCAGTCACGCCTGCACCACAACTCTGCTGGAGGTCGATTTGGATGTGCTGCAGTCGGAGGTCCTCTCCCTCCCAGGTGAGACGAGGGTGGAGCAGAGAATAGGTCGAGACCCTGGCGGTGGTGCTGCTGCCTCACAGCCCTAGAGACCTGGGTTCCATCCTGACCACGGGTGTCGGAGTCCTCATAGACTGTACGGAGTTTGTACCTTCTCCCCTTGAGCGGGTGGGTTTTCTCCGACCGTGCAAGAGCTGGCTGCTCTTGAAAAGGAGGCGCAGTCCTCTTTCTTACAGTTTGGCTTTCTTCCCAACCAATTGTTCAAGCGCTTTGATTGCAACATGCGCCTTCATTTAGTTCAACAAAGAAACTGACAAGTTACTAAAGTGCTCATGTTTCCTCCCACACTCCAAAACTTACAGTTTGCTGGTTAATCAGCTTCAGTCAAATTGGAAATTGTCCCTAGTGTGTAGGATAGGGGTGATTGCTGGTCAGCTCGCACTCGGGCGGGACGACCTGTTTCCACTGTATCTCTAAAGTCCAAAGGAAAGTAAACTTGGAGAAAATTAGAGAATTCAATGTCCATTCCTGATAACAGGTGGGAAGAAACTGCCTCTGCATTTTCACATTTCTGTGCCTCTTGCCTGCTGGGAGAGGGGAGAAGAAGGAGGGACCGGGGGTGAAACTGGTCCTTGATGGTGCTGGTGGTCTTGCCGAGGCAGCGTGGTGAAGATGGAGTCGATGGAAGGGAGTTTAGCTTGTGAGATGGTCTGGGCTGCGTCCACAATTCACTTCAATTTCTTGCAGCCTTCAACGGAGCTGTTCCCAAACCGTGCAGCAATGTGTCTCAATAAAATGCTTTCTAGGGCGCATCTGTAGAAGTTGGTGAGAGTTGCCGAACTTCCTAAGCCCTGTGTGGAAGTAGGGTGTCCCGAGATCAGGGCTGAAGTACAACTGGAATATGAGGAGCGAGTAACTTGTAATACTGGGAGGGGCGGTCTGTGTAATGTGAGCAGTACAGGCCCACCCAGTGCACCGCAGGCCCACCCAGTGCAGCGTAGTGCAGTCCAGTGCAGTACAGGCCCATCCAGTGCAGTACAGGCCCACCCAGTGCACCACAGGCCCACCCAGTGCAGCGCAGTGCAGTCCAGTGCAGTGCAGTACAGGCCCACCCAGTGCAGTGCAGGCCCACCCAGTGCACCGCAGGCCCACCCAGTGCAGCGCAGTGCAGTCCAGTGCAGTACAGGCCCACCCAGTGCAGTACAGGCCCGACTAGTGCACTGCGGTCCAGTAGAGGCCCAGCCAGTGCAGTGCAGGCTGCACTGTAGGATCAATGAAGGCAGTGTGGAGTTTGCACGTTCTCCCTGATGCCCCTCCCGTGCAGTGCAGGCCCCTCCAGTGCAGGGCGGGCTCCTCCAGTGCAGGGCAGGCCCCTCCAGTGCAGGGCGGGCCCCTCCAGTGCAGGGCAGGCCCCTCCAGTGCAGGGCGGGCCCCTCCAGTGCAGGGCGGGCTCCTCCAATGCAGGGAAGGCCCCTCCAGTGCAGGGCGGGCTCCTCCAGTGCAGGGCAGGCCCCTCCAGTGCAGGGCGGGCTCCTCCAGTGCAGGGCAGGCTCCTCCAGTGCAGTGCGGGCTCCTCCAGTGCAGGGCGGGCCCATCCAGGGTGGATCAATGAAGGCAGTGTGGAGTTTGCATTTTCTCCCTGATGCCCCTCCAGTGCAGTGTGGGCCCTTCCAATGCAGTGCTGGTTCCTCCAGTGCAGTGCGGGCCCCTCCAGTGCAGGGCGGGCCGCTCCAGAGCAGTACGTGCCCGTCTAGTGTGGTTCCATCCAGCAGCTGCCCGCGATGGCCGTTGGCCTCATTGTCTCTCTGTACCCTGTCCGCAGGGAGCAGGGACCGGAGTGGCCGAGCCCTCGTCATCCTCATGGCCAGGAACCCTATCCTACACAAGCCCACCTGCAGCAGCACACAGCTGGCCAGGATCCTGATGTACCTCCACTCCATCTCCAGGTGAGGACACCAGGACCGCGGCCCACTGGCGTATCCGTCTCTCCCCCCTCTGTCATTTCTCCCCTCTGTCATTTACCCTCTCTCTCCCTCTGTCTCTCTCTCTCTCTCTCTCCCCCTCTGTCTCTCTCTCTCTCTCTCTTCTCTCTCTCTATCTCACTCTCTCCCTCACGTTTTGTCACTTGCTTCCTCTTTCTTTGTGTCTCTATCTCTCTTCGTCTCTCTATCTCTCCTCAGTTTCTCTCCCCTCAACGATGTCTATCCGCCTCTCTCTCATTCTAATGCCCATTCTCTCCTTCTCTCTCCCTCCACGTCTCCCTTTTACAGTTCCATTTTTGTTTCTCTCTGCATCCCAAGTCTCTTTCCCTTCCTCCCCCTTTCGCCACGCACGATCTTCACTCGTCGTCTTTCCCTCTGCGGCCTTTAACCTCTCCCCCTCGCGCTCCAGGGAAGAGCTCCCACCCTGTGTAACTCCGTTCCCTTCTGCCCCTGCAGGAAGGATCTGCAGGAGCGAGGCCTCCGAGTGCTGATGGAGTCCCACCATCACTGGCCAGCTGCGGTGATTTGGAAAGCCTTCGACATCTTCCAGGTGAGACACTTCTCCCCGGCACAAGGAGGCAGAGTTGGAACATCGTGGCCTTCTTTGTCTTGCATGTTCGATTCTTGCCATCTTTGTTTGACAATAGACAATAGGTGCAGGAGTAGGCCATTCGGCCCTTCGAGCCATTCAATGTGATCATGGCTGATCGTCTACAATCAGTACCCCGTTCCTGCCTTCTCCCCATATCCCCTGACTTTAAGAGCCCTATCTAACTCTCTCTTGAAAGCATTCAGAGAACCAGCCTCCACTGCCCTCTCAGGCAGAGAATTCCACAGATTCACAACTCTGTGTGAAAAGGTTTTTCATCACCTCCGTTCTAAATGGCTTAGATAGATAGACAGATAAATACTTTATTAATACCCTCAGGGAAATTCAGAGTTGCCATTTGCAGCACACCAATAAAAGACACCACATAAAAAAGAATTGAACATAAAACATAAACACATCCCCCCACAATGGTTCCCACTGTGAAGGAAGGCACAAAGTCCAGTCCCCATCCCCATGTCCACCCATGCTCAGGCCTATTGAGGCCTCCGCAGTTGCCGCAACGGCGGCCTGATGTTCTGGCCCCCTCACCAGATGATGGGGCTTCGGCGTCAGGAGAACACTCTTCAGCGGCCTGGAGCGTCTGGAACGGCCGCTTGCTGCCAGAGACCGCAGCTCCCGAAGTCCACAGGCCGCGCTGGTCGGAGCTCCGACACATTGGCGATCTCGGCGAAAGATCCTAGGCTCCGCGGTGTTCAGAGTCAGCATTGCCACGGCTGGAAGCTCCGCAACGACAGCTCCGCTTACCCCTTATTCTTAAACTGTGGCCCCTGGTTCTGGACCTCCCCAACATCGGGAACATGTTTCCTGCCTCCAGCGCGTCCAAACCCTTAATAATCTTATATGTTTTAATAAGATCGCCTCTCATCCTTCTAAATTCCAGAGTACACAAGCCATAGTATACAAGCCAGAGTATACAAGTTTGGTTGTCATAGAGTCATGCAGCACAGAAACAGGCCCTTCAGCCCACCATGTCCATGCCAACCGTTAAGTCCCACCTGCACTAATCCCATTTACCAGCACTTGGTCCACAGTCTTCTACACCTCCAAGATTCAAGGACATTCAATTAAATGTGAGGGCCTCTTGCTCTCCCTCCTCCCTCCCTCCCTCTCCCTCCCTAGTTCTCCCTAGTTGAGGCAGGATACTGTCGCAACATTTAAAATATATTTGGACAGGTACATGGATAGGACTGGTTTTGAGTGACATGGGCCAAACGTGGGCAGGAGGGCCTAGAGTAGATGGGACATGTTGGTCGGCGTGGGCAAGTTGTTTCCGCACTCTGTGAATCTCTGGGATTGTGTCTCCCCCCGCTAGAGAGGGTGAATCTCTGTGATTGTTTCTCCGCTGGTTGGGGCATTCGCTGGGCAGACTGGCAGCTTTTTAATCTGACATTCCTCTCTTTGATCCGTTTTCCCAGGGAACCGTCCCCGGAGGAATCCACTCCATTCTGGTGCTGACGGGCAAGGAGTCTCCGATTGTCAAGGAGGGGCCGCCGGGCCCTCAGGTACGTGGGAACGCCCGCACACTGCTCACTGCGCCGATGCTGACCGCCCGTTCTCGCCGCGTCCCACAAATGTTTCGTTTAGTTTAAGGACACAAAATGCTGGAGTAACTCAGCAGGTCAGGCAGTGTCACTGGAGAAATGGAATAGGTGACGTTTCGGGTTGAGACCCTTCTTCAGATCATCCACAATCAGTAACCCGTGCCTGCCTTCTCCCCATATCCTTTGATTCCGCCAGCCCCTAGAGCTCTATCAAACTCTCTTTTAAATTCATCCAGTGACTTGGCCTCCACTGCCCTCTGTGGCAGGGAATTCCACAGATTCACAACTCTCTGGGTGAAAACGTTTTTTTCTCATCCCATTTTCATCTCCCCTTTATTTTTAGACTATGGCCTTAGTTCTGGACTCCCCCAACATTGGGAACATTTTTCCTGCATCTAGCCTGTCCAGTCATTTTATAATTTTATACATTTCTATAAGATCCCCTTCTAAATTCCAATACAAGCTCACTCTTTCCAATCTTTCCTCACATGACAGTCCCGCCATCCCAGGAATTAACATGGTGAACCTACGCTGCGCTCCCTCAATAGCAAGGATGTCCATCCTCAAATTAGGAGATAAAAACTGCACACAATACTCCAGATGTGGTCTCACCAGAGCCCTATACAACTGCAGAAGAACCTCTTTACTCCTATACTGAAACCCTCTTGTTATGAAGGCCAACATTCCATTAGCTTTCTTCACTGCCTGCTGTACCTATAAGCCAACTTTCAGTGACCAGTGTACAAGGACGCCCAGGTCTACAACTGCAGAAGGACCTCTTTACTCCTATACTCAAATCCTCTCGCTATGATAAGCATCTCAGATACAGTACAAGTGTGTAGCAGTAGTACACTGAGACAATATACAGAGTGCCATTTTCAAGTCCTAATTGTTGTAAGTGCAGGGATCTTGATCTGACCATGTAGGCCCGTTGTCCTTGCGGAGTTGCAGGGTCGGTCTGGCAAACCGTGGCCGTTGGTGCCCTCTGTCTCTGCTTCTCCCGCCGTGGGCAGCGTCCGGTCCACGAGCTCGGCCTCTTGGAGCGGAGCCTGGTCCAGCCGAGCCCCAGGCTGCTGCAGGGCCTCCAGCGGCCAACTTCACCGTCAGGGCACGAGCACTGCCTCCTGCAGCCGGTCCGCTTTCAGTTCAGTTTAGTTTATCGTCACATTTAGTTAGAGTGAAAAGCTTTTGTTGCGTGCTTACCAGTCAGAAGAAAGATAATATATGATTCCAATCGAGTCATTACAGTGTATAGATACATGATAAGGGAATAACGTTTATAGACAATAGACAATAGGTGCAGGAGTAGGCCATTTGAGCCAGCACCGCCATTCAATGTGATCATGGCTGATCATCCCCAATTAGTACCCCGTTCCTGCCTTCTCCTGTATCCCCTGACTCCGCTATTTTTTAAGAGCCCTATCTAGCTCTCTCTTGAAAGCATCCAGAGAACCGGCCTCCACCGCCCTCTGAGGCAGAGAATTCCACAGGATCACCACTCTCTGTGAGAAAAAGTGTTTCCTCGTCTCCATTCTAATAGTGCAAGGTTAAGCCAGCAAAGTCCGATCAAGGACAGCCTGAGGGTCACCAATGAGGTTCCAGGCATTAACACTACCGTACACACACTAGGGACAATTTTATATTGACAGCAAGCCGATCAACTTACAAACCTGCACGTCTTTGGAGTGTGGAGGAAACCCACGCAACTCGGGGGCGGAATGGACAAACTCCGTACAGACAGCACCCGTAGTCAGGATGGAATCCGGGTCTCTGGCGCAGTGAGGCAGCAGCTCCACCCGCTGCACCACCGTGCCGCTTGTTTAAAACCCCCTCCCCACACGGACCTGCGTTAAACTTTAACCCGATCATGGACAATCCGTAACAATGGACCCCCTGACACGGAAAGAAAAAGGGATTTCTCTTTATCTCCGTCCTGCGCACTGACCCCTTATTCTGATTCTGTGACCCCCCCCTCTCTGTTCCTGTACCCCTCCTCCCCACCTCTCTGTTCCTGTACCCCTCCCCCCACCTCTCTGTTCCTGGACTCCCCCCCTCTCTGTTCCTGTACCACCCCCTCTCTGTTCCTGTACCCCCTCCCTCCACCTCTCTGTTCCTGGACTCCCCCCCCTCTCTGTTCCTGTACCCCCACCTCTCTGTTCCTGTACCCCTACTTGTCTGTTCCTGTACCCCCACCTCTCTGTTCCTGGACCCCCCACCCTTCCCGGCATCTCCCCAGGGCAAGGCCGTAACCGTGTCGACCTCTAACCTCCCCACAAACCCCCTGCAGGTGAAGGTCGTGTCATCGATCCTGGCTCTGCACGAGTACGTAGACCCCACGCAGCTGACGGAACCCTTCGGCGGAAGCTTCCGGTACAACCACCAGAAGTGGGCGCGATTTCGCCAGGTGGGCATCTCGCCCGCTCCCTGGGTGCAGGGAGGTGGGGGGGGGGGGGAGGTGGGGGGGGGGGGGAGGTGGGGGGGAAGGGGAGGAGGGGGGGAAGGGGAGGAGGGAGTTCTGGGGAGTGTTCAGTTCAGTTTATTGTCACATGTATTGTCTTTCTGCTGACTGGTTAGCACGCAACACAAGCTCGGTAGCTACAGTGAAAAGCTTGTGTTGCGTGTTAACCAGTCAGCAGAAAGACAATACGCGATTACAGTCGAGCCATTCAAAGTGTATAGATACATGATAAGCGAATAACGTTCAGTAAAAGGCAGACAAAAATGCTATAGAAAATCAGCGGGTCAGGCTGCATCTATGGGGCAAAGGAATAGGTGACGTTTCGGATCGAGACCCTCCTTCAGACTGATGTGGGGGGGGCGGGAAAAAGAAAGGAAGAGGCGGAGACAGTGGGCTGTGGGAGAGCTGGGAAGGGGAGGGGAAAGAGGGAGAAAGCAGGGACTACCTGAAATTGGAGAAGTCAATGGTCATACCGCTGGGGTGTAAACTACCCAAGCGAAATATGAGGCGCTGCTCCTCCAATTTGCGGTGGGACTCACTCTGGCCATGGAGGAGGCCCAGGACAGAAAGGTCGGATTGGGAATGGGAGGGGGAATTGAAGTGCCGAGACACCGGGAGATCAGGTTGGTTAATGCGGACCGAGCGGAGGTGTTGGGCGAAGCGATCGCCAAGCCTGCGCTTGGTCTCACCGATGTAGAGCAGCTGACATCTAGAGCAGCGGATGCAATAGATGAGGTTGGAGGAGATGCAGGTGAACCTCTGCCTCACCTGGAAAGACTGCTTGGGTCCTTGGATGGAGTCGAGGGGGGGACATTTAGTGCAAGGTAAAGTCCGATCAAAGATAGTGCGAGGGTCCCCCGATGAGGTAGGTAGTAGTTGAGTGCGGTGGATAGGAATGGCCAGAGGTTGGGGGAATCTCCCCGTGGACATGCCCCTCCTGGGTAGGTGCCAGGCATGGATCGCCCTGGGACGGGAGGCTGTTGGAAGGGGGCGGCTTCCCATGGGCAGAGGGAGCAGGGGCGAGCGGAGCGGAGGGAAGAGGGTGGTGGGCAGGATTGGAGAGGGAGGCAGCAGGGAGGGGCTGATTGTGAGGGGTGGGGGTGCAGGGTGCAGATGGAAGGTGGGGGGGTGGTTGGACGTGTGGGTTGCGATAGACCATGGTGGGTGGGGCTGGATAATGAGGGATGGGTGAGGAGGGTGGGATGGGAGGGACTGTTAGGTATGTAATAGAAATGGTGTTACCTGCCTCCAAGTTAAAGGGGGAGGAGTGTTAGGTATGTGATACAATTAGCATATGTGATGTCTTGTGCAAGAACGCATGCACTGGGGAGACTCAAGGTGGCGTCCTGGAAAAAAGAAGCTTGTTAGTTTACTCCCGTGTCCAAGTGTTATTTAAAGTCTGTTCTAAGCACCCAAATACACAACAGGGATGAAGGTGGGGAGTGATGGGGTGAGGGAGGGGCTGCGTGGGGGGTGGGGCTGAGGAATGGTGTGGGAGAGGTGTAGGGATGAAGGGCCTGGGGGATTGGGAGGAGAGGGAATGGGATTGTGAGGAGGGGAGGGAAGGTCTCGTGCCCCAGAGCCCAGCCTGGCACTAACGGTGCCTTCACTCCTCCCGCAGAGCCTGGAGTCCCTGTCCGGAGCCTGCAGAACCTCCATCCAGTTCCTGCGCAGCACCAGGCACCAGCTGGAGGCAAAGAGGCTTCCCCACACGCTGGAGGTAACGCCGGGGGTCGCACCCTCACCGGGACCCCTCCCCACACGCACTCCGAACGGGGTCACCTTCTCCAATACACAGTCTGAACCCACATCCCCCCACAAACACTGGGTCAGACCAGTCTGCTGAAGGGTCTCGACCCGAAACGTCACCCATTCCTTCTCTCC
>JAXLNO010002620.1:0-31192 GCA_038087875.1 Malacoraja senta
CTAGGGAGAGGAGAGAGACAGAGAGAGAGAGAGACAGAGAGAGAGAGAGACAGAGAGAGAGACAGAGGAGAGAGACAGAGAGAGAGACAGAGAGAGAGACAGAGAGAGAGACAGAGAGAGAGACAGAGAGAGAGACAGAGAGAGAGACAGAGAGAGAGACAGAGAGAAGAGAGACAGAGAGAGAGACAGAGAGAGAGACAGAGAGAGAGAGAGACAGAGAGAGAGACAGAGAGAGAGACAGAGAGAGAGACAGAGAGAGAGACAGAGAGAGACAGAGAGAGACAGAGAGAGACAGAGAGAGACAGAGACAAGGAGAGACAGAGAGAGACAGAGAGAGAGACAGAGAGAGACAGAGAGACAGAGAGAGACAGAGAGAGACAGAGAGAGACAGAGAGAGACAGAGAGAGACAGAGAGAGACAGAGAGAGACAGAGAGAGACAGAGAGAGACAGAGAGAGACAGAGGAGAGAGAGAGAGAGACAGAGAGAGACAGAGAGAGACAGAGAGAGACAGAGAGAGACAGAGAGAGACAGAGAGAGACAGAGAGAGACAGAGAGAGACAGAGAGAGACAGAGAGAGACAGAGAGAGACAGAGAGAGACAGAGAGAGACAGAGAGAGACAGAGAGAGACAGAGAGAGACAGAGAGAGACAGAGAGAGACAGAGAGAGACAGAGAGAGACAGAGAGAGACAGAGAGAGAGACAGAGAGAGACAGAGAGAGACAGAGAGAGACAGAGAGAGACAGAGAGAGACAGAGAGAGACAGAGAGAGACAAGAGAGAGACAGAGAGAGACAGAGAGAGACAGAGAGAGACAGAGAGAGACAGAGAGAGACGAGAGAGAGAGAGAGAGAGAGAGAGAGAGAGAGAGAGAAGTGGGGAGGAAGGAAGGTCAGCGCTCCTCGGACAACACGCCCCGCTGCCTTGGCCGTTGGGAACTCCTCGCCACTGCCTCCCTCCTCCGCCAGCCAACAGCAAGGTGCAGGGCCGAGCGGTGCAGCTCAGAGATCCTATAGCTATAGGATCTTTGGTGCAGCTGCTTCAGAAGGGTCGGAGCGAATGACGAGCCCCGAACAGCGGCAGCAGCGGCCGCGACAACAGCTCCATCTCCTCCTCCTCCCTGATAAGGGCCGCTGCTTGTAAATCCGCTAACGGCGATAACCGCTTTTGAAACAAACCCTCCTGCACGGCGAGGCCTCCCCCTCCCTCCCTCGGCGTGCGGGAGGGTTTGTTTCGAAAGCGGTTATCACCGTTTGCGGGTTTGCAAGCAGCGGCCCTTATCAGTCGGGCGGGGTGCCGGAGGAGGAGGAGATGGAGCTGTTCGGGGCCCGTCATTCGCTCCGACCCTTCCTCACCCCGCACCTAGTATCTTTGCCCCGCAACACAGCCGTCACCGACACAAAACATCGCGTTCCATTTCTCCAGAGATGCTACCTGACCCGCGGAGTTACTCCAGTTTTTTGTGTCTATCTTCGGTACAGACCAGTATCTGGTTGCCAAGCCGGGTAAAATGACTCGGTGTTTAGGTTGCCCGGCGGCGCTTTGAGTGGTCAATGGCACCCAGGCAACCGCTAATTTCGAGCCCTGACCACATCTCCAGAATATGATATAAAATACTGAACAGAGTGGACCGGGGATGTGTTCGGCTTCAGGCTCAGTTCAAAGCCATTTCCTTCTCTGTGATTAGACAAAACCAACAAGTACACTTACACAATGACAATTGCCAATAAAAGACACCATTCCCCACATCCAACCCACGACACCCATGGTCCTTACAATGGTTTACTGTATTATCAGGCAACTGGTCATTTCCCCAATTTATATGGCTCCAAAGCTATTCTAGCAAGTACATCTCTACACTATAGCATGGAGCATAGTTAAGTGACTGGGAGTTGTTCATTAAATGGGTGGTTTCAATTTTAGCTGTGCAATGTAAACGGGTATGAATGTCAGTGATTTTCCCCAAGTAAACAGGCCAGAAAAGTATTTACAATGGTTAATGGAATTGATTTGTTCCTTTCCCCATGGTTGATAATCAGATTCCAATTGAGATTATAGGGTACTTCACATGTGACCTTAACAGCACGGTGGAACTCCTTGTACCAGCATGAAAACAGAGATTTTAGACATTCAATTATGCGTCAGAACTGATAAAAGTGTTACAACACTCACAACATTCCTAGAAAAAATGTAAAACTGTTGTAAGAAATAAATACATGTATAAGCTGCTTCTAACTTACACCTTCAAAGCAAGACAAATTTATCATTTAGTTTGAGCTTAATTAAAAAAATATATATATATCAAAAGCCTGGGGCTTCTCACCCTGAGATTTTTTTTTTTAAACCTGCAATTTAGTTTGCAATTTCAGAGAAGTAATGGCCACTGAAGTCATCAAATTTAAACATTTCCAATGTGTAAGGTAGGCAGTGTTTTGGCTACCTAATTATTTCTCCTCCTGAATCATTTAGTAAAATAAACCAAAGTGCAGTGGAGAAGAGCACAGCAAGGGTACATTCAGTGTGGAATATCACAAAGGTGGGGCTGGATCTCCCTTTTTTTTACCAAATTGTGTCTCTTAAACACAACGGCCCATATTCTACGAATTGCAAAGTTAGATTTTCCCTAAACTCACCTTAAACCTGCCGCTCGGTCTGACTAAACTCGACGCTTGGTTTATGAAAAATGTGGTATTCTGGTAGCGAGGTTTAGTTAGACTAAAGTCTAAGGCGAGTCTAACTTTAAACTTTGGTTTTAGCTGAGTCTAAAGTTAGACCGCGTTTTAGTTGCCATGGTGACGATGTCTGCTTGTACTGCACATGTGCAATGCAAAAGCAGAAGCACGAGCAGACGACAACTTCAACATGGCTGACAAAATGAAACAGCAGAAAGGAAACTGGGACGCCAGCGAGAAAGAATTTCTCCTGACGTTACCAGCCGATAAAATTACAATTATCGAGAAAAAAAGGTGCTATGACATATTTATTTTGTTTTGGACAACTACTTCTCATGTAAAACCATGAATTCAGAAATCTTTGAAAGGATTTCACTCAATATTTCTCAGAAATAAAATGATTTTAACATTTACATTTACCTGTACATTCACAGAATATCTGCCCTTCCGATTGACAAACATCTGAGCGAGGTCCCCACCTGGAGTTCTGATTGGGAAATGTGTGCAATCAATCGCCCCTATCACGCCAGGAAAGCGGCAATACTGGTAGAAAGCATTTTGTGTGTCATGAACTTGCTGGGGAGTTGAAGGGAAGGAGATATAGGTTCTTCTCCATTGGGCTATATGAGATGACACCTCCTGGACTATACGTGACATAGATGGCTGTGATAAACCTGCATCATCACCATGCATTAGTTGGAAAGTTCCTACATAGATAATTAAAGAATTTCTCTTAAAAAAAAATTCCTATCCCTTAAATGACATTAAAAGTAATTTTTTCTGAGAAAATGTTGATTATCATATATCACTATAAAATTAAAAAAAAAGAAAGACAACACACTATAGAATTCAACATGAACGGCCATTTTTTCTCTCTGTAGCGAGGTTAAACCTTCCTTAAACCTGCCTCCTGCCGAGTCTGAATTTTGCGGCAAGTTAGACTCTAGTCTAAGGTCAGTCTAAGCTTTGGTGATTAGTAGAAAGACAACTTAGACTTTAATCTAAATATCAGGGATTTAAACCCGCCATCGAGTCTAAATTGCAGAGTTAAACCTGCTGTTGGGTTTTTAAAAATTAGTAGAATACGGGCCAACGTGTCTTAGATCAAGATTTTAATGAGAACGAAGCATATAATAAAAGGCTTACTCCCCACTGTGGCTTAAACAATTTTGTCTCAGACTGAATTCTCTGGATTACTTTGCCAATTGATAAGAACTGAAATCATAAAATTGCCCTCGGAGCATTGTAGGCTTTTTTATTCTGTTACCAATCTAAATTGGACTACAGCATCGATGAGAAGGCCAACAGCTTCCATAAAATTAAATCCAGCTCCCAAAGAAAAAAAATCTATGTTGCAGAGTAAGGAATTGAATCTAGAAATGTAAACATTGGGATCTGCCTGATCAAAGGCATTAGATCAGACCTAAACAAACGGTAAACAAAGAAAATAGCACTGTGAGCAAGGATCAAACGGCAGGTAAGAACATGTGACCATTAACAATTTTTTTGAACATACCCTAAACATTACATTTTCTATCTCGTTAGTCAAAAATTCTAACGCATAAAAATCAACATTTATTCAATTTTAAGAACCATATGCAATGAAATGTGAACTATATTTGTTGTCGTTCAGTTTTACCATAGTATTACATTTCTAAAATGAGTTGACACCACTATTAAGGGTGACACCACAGCTGTTAAGGGTGAATGCAATATTTAGAGATAAACGTCTTTTGGTATTATCAGTCTTGGGACCATATAAGATTCAAATCGCTGGATTACACTGGCCCCAGCACACCTGCTCTTGTGTAATGTTCACAGCAATACAAGCCTTTTATGAAAGGGTAGCACCAACATCTGCAGGCCCTGTTGTTGCAACCTATTCGCACTCCCGAATGGTCCACGAAAAACACCTATCAGGGACCAAGGCATTTCCCATCGGCTTCCCCAATGGCTTCCCGACAGCCTATACTTTGAAGCTGCACCAGACATAAAGCTGGAGGGCCAGATAAGTATATTCAGCTCAGGGAGTGGCACCAGTCCATGGGCACAAATGCATTGCCATTTGACTTCTCATTGCATTCTGCAATTGTGCCAGGATGGATGTCCTGAACACACTCACAAACATGCTGTAGCTTACTAACACCACTTAACAGAACAGGTCAGGAGAATAATTGAAATAACTGGGATAAGAACTAACAAAGGCACAGATGAGGTTTATTGGGGCAGTTTGACATGGATTTTACAGTGAGTGTGAAGGCAGGATAGGAAAATGTGCACAGTTGGACACAGACAGCCTTAATATGCAGCAAATGCTCTGGTCTCCAGGTCACAAAGGATGTCAAAGGCAAGGACAGACAAAATGAACACTTGTAACTAGGAATGGAACAGCCTTATGCTGGGCCCTAATGTAAAATGTTCGTTTTTGGTAAAATGTTCAGTTTACCAAAAGTTTAGTTGGAAGAAATATCTACATCTCCAATACTAAAGAATTATCAACTCACAGAAACACACAGTATGGGGGGGGAGGAGGGGGTGGAGAATGTATGCAACTAGAATTCAGTGTAGAATTCAGTGTAAATCTGAACATTGACATTGTAATGATCTCATCGAGCAGTTAATGTACAAGAGATGAAGGGATAATAGGCAGGTCATTAGCAGAATTCCAAAGTAAACAGTGGAAGCAAGAAAAATAACCATAAAAGGGATTCAAGACCAATTGCCGATTTTCTTTGCTTTGCCAATTCCAGACAATTCCATTCATACCATCCCAACTCCTAACCCAATATCAATTTCCAATTTATACCCATTCATAGCTGCTCCAAGGTCACATTAACCAAAATAACAGCAAAAGCAACTTAAAGATACAGACAATTATCGATTACTATTATGACTTTCTTGCAATATAGAATACAAAAGTTGATGTATTTTGCAATACAGTTGTGCAAGTCCTTAAATAAGGTCACAGTTCCAGAACAATGTACAGGAAGGGTAGTGATGAAGGGGTGCTGCACAAACCCCCTGAGATCCTGTCCAAATTAAAATAATCAAGGGCTATTTTCTTGGAGGACATTATTCATTTACTTAATGGACAAAAAAAAGTTACAATAGCTTAGACAGAGTGAGAGCAGACTGTATCGGGTGGTTGAAGACCAGTGAGGGAACAGTGTTACAAGAGATTTAGAAAACAAGGCATCAGTGGAAAGAGTATGCAGTTAATATTTCAGGTTAAAAACATGACCCGAAATGTTAACTGCTTTTTGTTTCTACAGATGCTGCTCAATGGCTGTGTTTTTCCACACTGAAATTTAGTGTGGACCTGGACCCTTTGCAGAGGGATGTGAGAAATAGTGAATTCATTCTAAACTCAGTTTACTACACCAAAGAATGCACAGGAATAAGCTGGTATTAGAAGGAATAAGTGTTAAGCAAATATGAAAAAAGTATGGATATGTGACATTCATCCTATCTGTTGCATAGAGGAAGAGAATAGAAAAAGAAAACTCAAAGTTGTGCTCAGAATTAAATGTCAAATTTGTTGTTTTGACAAAAAGTCTTAATTTGCATTTTTAATAACACATCTTTTAGGGAGGTATTTTACTCTCCCCAAAATTGCCTTTTTTTATGCTTCAGTCTTCGGTTCCCATTTAACTGCTCTACAAATGGCTTCTTAGAAATATAAACAACCGTAAATAAGACTTATTTTGTATATTACAGTGAAACAGTCTTAAAACTACAAAGATATCATCCTTAATGTAATGTAAAGATAGCGAAAGCTTTCAAGGTTGTGACATGTGGTTAGGAAACAACAAGAAAAGTATTCAGAGATTAGAGTTTTGCTTATTAGCTTTGGTAATCCAAATTTCTTAACTAAATTGATTTGAAAGCAAAATTATTTTGTTCTTAATTAAATTGTGAACTTGTCCAATAGCCAAGACTCATTTCATATAAACAAACAGGAAATTCAGAGGGCAGGTTCAGAAAAATATATGTATATGTGGCTTCAATACAATATAAAATAAACTTGTTTCTGCTCGAGGGACATTACCAGTAGACCGTGAGGCGAGGTGCTTTTTTGTTTCATTTCGTGACCCAAATCATGTTTCTACCTGTGTTTATAACATATTGTGTAAAAATATTATAGAAATCACACCTGAAACTCTTCAAGAACAAAACCTGCACATATTTTTAAAATATGAGAAAAACTTCCAATTTTCCGAGTAGTAATTATTCAATCAAAGAACGTGACATTGAGTCGGACACCAATTGACCAATCACGCGCTTTGTTTCATGCTAGCTAGGCAGCGAGCACACTGGGTAATAACATCACAAGAATAGCAAGGTTTCGAAGTCAGAAAGGTAATGCTACCCACTAGCTGATAATTTTGTTTTACAGCCGATTTATCTATGTATGTTATGATGTTTTAAACTGTGAAATAAAAATGATAAATAAAAATGTAGAGCTACGGTTAGGGCCAGGGTTAGTCATTTTCCTCTCAGTGGAAGAGGGTTAGGGTTAGGGCAGGGGTCGGCAACCTACGGTCCACAGGTCAGATCCTGCCCGCATCCCCGAAAACATCCAGCCCACGGGCGTTTTTTTCCTGAGGACTTCCGTAACAGAGTCGGCGCTATGGGGGTGCTGAAGGCAGCAGGGAGGAAGAGATGGGGTCAGTCGGTCGAGCTGTTGGCCGGCATGTGCTGTGAGGGGTCGGTCGGGCTGTCGGCCGGCTGATGTTGCAGCCATCGAGCGAGCGGACAGACTGACGGAGCCGGCGCCATGGGGGTGCTGAAGGGGGCCCAGGCGGTGTGCAGGGCAGTGCTGCTCCCCGCCATGTTGACATTCGGTGTAATCGTGGCGTCGGGTGGGCTGCTGCTGATGATCCAGAAGGGCATGCTGGCCCAGTGAACGCGCTGAGCGGCCACACGTACGGAGCCCGCAGCCAGTCCCAAAGCGGCTCCAGCTCCAGCCGTGGGCAGCTCTAGAAGTTAGGGTTAGGCATTTTCCTGTCAGTGTAAGAAGCCTTAGCCTTCCCCCAGCCTGGCACTGCCCCTGTCCCACTATGGCCGTGACCCCCATTCTGCACACTGGCAGTCAGTGGGGTTCAGTAAACTGGGGAATGCCCAGGATCTGCCCTCACCCATTAATTAGGCGGGTTCAGGAGCCAGTGAAACCCTGGACTTCTGCGGCAGTCCCATATTCAATGTTCCCATACAGCTATATATTATTGAGCACAAGAGGACACTTTTACTTTTTCTAATTAGCTTAATTAATTAGTGTGCAACTTTTTGCACTGACGAGTTATTAATTTCTTATCAATGATGTTTTATCCAAATCTGTGAATTTCAAGTAGATACCAGACATGGGTCACGAAAGTTAAAATCTAGAGCCCTTTTGGCACCTGGGCCCACGGCCTACAGGGGATTTCTGGCAAGGCATCCACAGTGTAATACACAATGTCCGATATGACTAATTTTAAATTGATCTGCACGGCTGCTTTTTAAAAATCGACCCACGCAAAATTGTTTTATTGTCTGATTAAAGGTTATGAATTTGTCAAATTAAGATCAACACTACTTCTATATCCAAAAAGAATAGAGTCCCCTGCAACTTATTTCACACATCTCTTAATGCAAGCACGCTCTCTCATTTTAAGCTGAATTTACACCCAGTATTGTGAAGGGAATGGCCAGTGACTAACCACATGCACGCGTTTTAATCAACTCTAACAGTGTAACATTTTTATACAGAAATTGAAGTTTCATACTACACTCAAAATCTTTCACCATTAGAGTTGCTAAAAATAATAAATCTGCATATCAAAATAAAATTCTTCTGCTGTTACATATTATGCTTATATAAAATTCACTGAATACCAAGTCACTTTCAACAGCTACCAATTTGTCCTCCTAAACCTGAATATTTTTCTGAACCTGCCCTCTGAATTTCGTGTTAGTTTAATGTGAAATGAGTCTTGGCTATTGTACAAGTTCACAAATTGGCACAATAAAAGAAAAGAAACCAATGAATTTATATTCTTCTACCTTTCTCTGAACTACCAGGAAATTCAAATAACACATGTACCAAAAATTAAGATTGAAATGTGAACTGTTAAGTGGCAAATTCTGAATTTCACACTGATATTATGGAGAAAGACTGTCCCCTGGTTTACCATGTGCAGAAATACAAGTATTTGTATTCAAGGGCAGCACGGTGGCGCAGCAGTAGAGTTGCTGCCTCACAGCGCCAGAGACCCGGGTTCGATCACGACTATGGGTGCTTGTCTGTAGAGTTTGTATGTTCTCCCTGTGACCTTCGTGGGTTTTCTCAGAGATTTTCGGTTTCCTCCCACATTCCAAAGATGTACCGGTTTGTAGGTTAATTGGCTTGGTATAAGTGTAAAATTGTCACTAGTGTGTGTACGGTAGTGTTAATGTGGGGGGATCGCTGGTCAGTGCGGACTTGGTGCGCCGAAGGGCCTGGTCAGTATTCATCAGTAAACAGACAGAATAGGTGCAAAACAAGTCAAGAGTGTTTTATTGTCATATGTCCCAGATAGAACAATGAAATTCTTACTTGCTGCAGCACAACAGAATATGTAAACATAGTACACTTTAAACAATATGATGAACGAGAAGAAAAAAGTTCAGTGTATATATACACATACTCACAAGTACACACACACACATATTATATATAATAATAATAATAATAATAGTCTATTGTAGTTCAGAGCTTATTTGAGGTTGTAGTGTTTAATAGTCTGATGGCTGTAGGGAAGAAGGTGTTCCTGAACCTGGACGTTACAGTTTTCAGGCTCCTGTACTTTCTTCCCGATGGCAGGGATTAAATGAGTGTGTGGCCAATATCGTGTGGGTCTCTGATGATGCTGACTCCGATAAATCCCATTGATGCAGTTAACGTAAAAGCCCATGATGGACCGGGCAGTGTTCACAACCTTTTGCAGTCTTTTCCGCTCCTGGGCGTTCAAGTTGCCAAAATGGGCCATGATGCAACCAGTCAATATGCTCTCTACTGTGCAACTGTAGAAGTTCAAGAGAATCCTCTCTGACATACCAAATCTCTGTAATCTTCTCAGGAAGTAGAGGTGTTGATGTGCTTTATTTATCAGTGCGCTGGGTCCATGAAAGATCTTCGGAAATATGCATGCCGAGGAATTTGAAGTTTTTGACTCTCTCATATAAACAGGATTGTGGGTCCTCATCCTTCCTCTTCCAAAGTCCACAATTAGTTCATTGATTGTACTGATATTGAGAGCCAGGTTGTTGTGCTGGCACCATTTGGTCAATCAGTCGATCTCACATCTATACTCTGACTCAAGAGAGACTGCAGAGACTGGAACAGAATTAAATACTGCAAGAACTCAGCAGTCAAGTTGTACAGCTCAGAAGCAGGTCTTTCGGCCCAATTTATTCATACTGACCAAGCTATCTTCCGGATGTGTTCCCATTTGCCTACATATTCCCTATTTCCCTGAGCTAGTATTATTTACCTATATTTTGTCCATATTCCTGTAAATCTTTCTATCAATGTTTAGTTTATAGATACAGTGCTGAAACAGGCCAATATTCCTATCACTATCTTCAATACTTGCACGTATGAGCAAATGCATTGTATCTAGTGCATTCAGAAAGTATTCAGACCCCTTCACTTTTTCAACATTTTGTTACGTTACAGCCTTATTTTAAAATGGATTAAATTATTTTTTTTATCATCAATCTACACACAATACACCAGAATGAAGAAGTGAAAACAGGTGTTTAGAAATTTTTGCAAAGTAATTAAAAAGAAATAACTGAAATATCACATTTACATTAGTATTCAGACCCTTTGCTATGACACTCAAAATTGAGCTTAGGTTCATCCTGTTTTCATAGATTATCCTTGAGATATTTCTACAACTTAATTGGAGTCCACCAGTGGTAAATTAAATTGATTGGACATGATTTGGAAAGGCACACACCTGTCTATATAAGGACCCACAGTTGACAGTGCATGTCAGAGCAAAAACCAAGCCATGAAGATGAAGGAATTGTCCGTAGACCTCCGAGACAGGATTGTGTCGAGACACAGATCTGGGGAAGGGTATAAAACAATTTATGCAGCATTGCAGGTCCTGAAGAGCACAGTGGCCTCCGTCATTCTTAAATGGAAGAAATTTGGAACCACCAGGACTCTTCATAGAGCTGGCCGCCCAGCCAAACTGAGCAATCGGGGGAGAAGAGCCTTGGTCATGGAGGTGACCAAGAACCCCAAGATTCTCTGGTCTGATGAAACCAAGATTGAACTCTTTGGCCTGAATACCAAGTGTCACGTCTGGAGGAAACCAGGCATCGATCATCACCTGGCCAATACCATACCTACAATGAAGCATGGTGGTGGCAGCATCATGCTGTGGAGATATTTTTCAGCGGCAGGAACTGGGAGACTAGTCAGGTTCGAGGGAAAGATGAATGGAGCAAAGTACAGAGAGATCCTTGATGAAAACCTGCTCCGGAGCGTTCTGGACCTCAGACTGGGGCGGAGGTTCACCTTCCAACAGGACAATGACCCGAAGCACACAGCCAAGACAACGCAGGAGTGGCTTTGTGACAAGTCTGTGAATGTCCTGGAGTGGCCCAGCCAGAGCCCAGACTTGAACCCAATCTAACATCTCTGGAGGGACCTGAAAATAGCTGTGCATCGACACTCCCCATTCAACCTGACAGAGCTTGAGAGGATCTGCAAAGAAGAATGGGAGAAATTACCCAAATACAGTTGTGCCAAGCTTGTAGCATAATACCCAAGACTTGAGGCTGTAATCGCTGCCAAAGGTGCCTCAACAAAGTACTGAGTAAAGGGTCTGAATACTTATGTAAATGTGATATTTCAGTTATTTCTTTTTAATTACTTTGCAAAAATTTCTAAACATCTGTTTTCACTTTTTTATTAGGGGTATTGTGTGTAGATTGATGATTTAAAAAAATGCATTTACTCAATTTTAGAATAAGGCTGTAACATAACAAAATGTGGAAAAGGTTAAGGGGTCTGAATACTTTCTGAATGCACTGTGTAACTAGTGCACTCGACTTTTACCTCAATTTGACAGTCTACAAATAGTTATGCTATTAATATTTGAATGTTACTGTTAATCTTCCAAGTACAGGTAATAACCTCTGATTTTAGCTTTATCCATCTATGATGCAGCAACATCAGAGTTGAAAAAATTCAAACAGTACCAGGCAATGAAGAAAAACAAACCATAAAGCATGGAGACACAAGGAACAAGACGCTGGAATCTTGAGTCAAACAAAGGGTGGGAGTAACCCAGCAGGTCAGGCAGCATCTCTGGAAGACATGGATAGGCAACATTTCTGGTCAGGACCCTTCTTCTGGCTCATGGTTAGGCAGAATTCGGATCTGAAGAAGGGTCCCATCCAGAAACGTCACCTATCCATGTACTCCAGTGATGTTCCCAGAGCTGCTGAGTTGTTCCAGCACTTTGTGTTTAAAACCATTAAACATACTCAATTGTAAACTCACACCACACATCAAACTTTTGTTCTCATTTCTTTTGGCTTAACTATTTTTTGGTTTCCTAGAAACTTTGGATAAATGTTCTCATTACAGACACTACAAACATACAAGCTACATTGGCAGCTTACCAATTTTATATTTAGATTTGTGGTATTTAGTTAGAAGTAAAGCAATTTTGTATCAACTGTTTCTGGATATTGCTACAAGCTCCAATGTTCACAGGGATGGGAATTCCAAGGGTTATTAAAGTTAGCGTAAATAGCTTTATCCACAAGATAATGTCTTCCTATATTATATACTTTGCACATTCCCTTGGTTTAGAGAAACAAAATATATTTATTGAATAATCCCATCTGTCTGCAGTACTGATATTTGGTTATGCATAGCACTCAATCACATGCTCATACATTTCTTTTTCATTTACTACCACAGAACAAATCAAGAACAATCTTCTTTGATTTTGGACTATTATTGCAAACCAAACAACGATTTTGTTCTTTTTAATGTGGTTAAACAATGCTCAAAAAAAGTTGAAACAAAAATAAACAAGTTCTAACAGAAAAAGAACAAAATAGTCCTAACATTGTTGAACAAAAACAAAATACATTATTCATACAGCATTCTTATCTCAGCACCTGGAAGAGATCCTGAATGGAGTCCACGAAATTCACTGGATCTTGCAAAGGAACTCAGACAGCACCTCCCATACCCACAATCCCCAACAGCAAAATGGGCAGTGGCAACAAGCACATGGGATCACCACAATCTTTAGTTTACACGCACGTGTCAGACATCACCATGAATTTAAATACCCACCTTGCTTCTGTTATAAACGGGTCTCTTGCATTATTGTTGCACAATGCATTACATTTGAGAAAACCTGATTAGGCTCTTGTCTTCAACTGTTATTCGTTTAATATGTTACTGAGAATTGTATTCTTATATTTCCCAAAATGTCTCTTATTTTGTACTTGCATAGCAATGGCATGCAAATGCATGGATTTTGAGATAAAATATCAAAGTCTCATTTTATCATCCGAAACTGTGGTATAAAACGCCAGTCTGGAGTTTCCAACACACAGAAACTAGCTCTTTATAACAAGTCATAGTTATAGACAGTTACTAGACTAAGTGGGACCCGTTGGGTCCCATGTTCACACGGGAGGGCTGGTCCCCCGACGCAATATTCCACCTCTCCACCAATTCCAATATTGGTGGCCAGTGGGGGGGGGGGGGGGGGGCTTTCTGGAGCGCTGGTATGGGTGTTGTTGGCTGCAAGGACTACTGGTCTCCAGAGGGCAAGTATGGACATTGTGGGTCAAATGGATTCTTGGGGTGGCAGCTCAGTCCCTCACGCCTGATGTGCTGGCAGCTCACTCACGGCTGGTGGGCTGGCAGTTGACTCACGGCTATTCCTTGAAATTCCATTTCAAGCAGAGTGCAAGGCCACCAAATTCAAATCCATTTTCCTACCATTTCAAGCAGGGTGCAAGGCCACCAAATTCAAGTGCAGTTTCTTACCTCTTCGAGCAGGGTGCAAGGCCACAAAATTCAAGTGCAGTTTCATACCACTTCAAGCAGGGTGCAAGGCCACCAAATTCAGGTTCAGTTTCCTACCACTTCAAGCAGGGTGCAAGGCCACCGAATTCTTTTTTTAAATTTTTTATTTTTTATTTATTAGAAGTACATTACATTACAACCAATTACATTAGTACACATCACGTATATCTTATTACAATTAATGTACTCCGTCATTTTTTACACTAATAAAAAGGAAAGGTTGAGATTAAGAAAAAAGAGAAAGTGAAGGAAAATAGTGAAGGTGAAAAAACGTGACAACAGAAAAGAACAGAGACCCTGTAGAAAAGAAATTAAGAAGAAAGGATTAAGAGATAGACCCTAAAGAAGAAGAAAAAAGAGAAAGAGGAAAAAAGAGAAAAACAAATACTTTATTATAAGCATCACGCAAATGGGACATACCAACTCTCCAGCTTTCATCCCCCTTTACCTGACCTCAGGTTTTTTTTAAAAGTACTTTTGCACCCTATACTTGTAATAATTCTATAAATGCAGACCACGTCAAGTGGAAGTGATCTGGTTTACCTGCCAGTAGGAGTCTTATCTCTTCTAGGTGTAATATTTCAAACATATTTGAAATCCACATGTTTATAATTGGTATTGGAGCGTTTTTCCAGAATTTTAGGATTAACTTTTTTCCAGTTATTAACCCGTAATCTATTAATTTCTTTTGAAACACATTTAGTTCAGGGCTATCTTCCGTTGTTCCGAAGATAATCCATTCTGCTTTTGGTGTCAGTTTTATTTTAAGGCCACCGAATTCAAGTGCAGTTTCCAACCACTTCAAGCAGGGTGCAAGGCCACCAAATTCAAGTGCAGTTTCATACCATTTCAAGGAGGGTGCAAGGCCAACAAATTCAAATGCAGTTTCATACCATTTCATGCAGGGTGCAACGACACCACATTCATATGCAGTTTCATACTATTTCATGCAGGGTGCAAGGCCACCCCATTCAAATGCAGTTTCATACTATTTCAAGCAGGGTGAAACCACCATAAAAAACACCATAAAACCACACAAAACACCACTCACAGCTCAGTAGACATTCAGTGTGTTCAGTTGATTCACAGCTCAGACAGAGTCGTGACCTCTCCCTCCCCCATCATGCAGAGACTGTGCCACACCCACACTTCCGGGTTTTATAATCCCTCCCCCTCCCACCGGAAAAGGTGTGGCCTTCATGGCATGTTAGACAGGAGAGAGATTCTCAAAAAATTTTAAACACTTATAACACTTTTGTTTTTCATTGATGGGAAGAATCCTCTGTGCCTGATGAGCGGAGGGGAACTGAGTAAGATGGCCAAAAATCACATCCGTAAGTGGTAGCGTTTTATCTAAAATCAATATAGTGCAAACAGGAAGTTGTCAAGTTTAGACAAACAACCATTTGCAGGCCGTGCCTTTTCACTTCAACCCAACCCCCTAAACAACCATTTGCAGGAAGTGCCTTTTCACTTCAACCAAAACCCCGCAAACAACCATTTGCAGGCAGTGCCTTTTCACTTCAACCCAAACCCCCCAAACAACCATTTGCAGGCAGTGCCTTTTTACTTCAACCCAACCCCCCCAAACAACCATTTGCAGGCAGTGCCTTTTTACTTCAAACCAACCATATTTTCATTTTCAAACCACATTAAGGGCACTCACAGTTGAGCAGACATGTGTTCAGTGTTATTCAGAGCTCAGAGAGACATGACCCTCTGGCTTCCTCCATCTTGCAGAGACTGAGTGAGGCACACCACTTCCTGGTTTTATAGTCCCTCCCCCTCCCTCCAGCAGGGACAGCAGAGAGAATGGTAATTTAAAAAGAAAATTAATATCTCTCTGATTTTTCATCGATGGGAAAAATCCTTTGGTCCCGGAAGGCGGAGGGGGGCTCTGAGCGAGGTGGCCAAAAATGACGGCCGTAGGTGGCGGCATTCTCTCAGAAATCACAGCACAGCAAGCCAAAAGCGGTCAAGATCAGACTTTTAGTAATATTGATATAGCACAGAAACAGGTCCTATGTCCCAACTCGTTCTTGGCTAACACGGCATTTTCCTGAGCTAATTCCATTTGCCTGCATTTGGACTTTCAATATCTCCTTAAGTTCTCCAATCCCAATAACCTCATTGCGAATCTTTTCTGAACCTTTTCTAGCTTAATCAGGTCCAACCTATAGTATGGAATCGAGAAATGCACACAACATTCAATGTACAGTCTCACAATGTCCTCTATATGATGTTCCAAATCTTGTATGCAATGCCTCGTACGATGAAAATAAGCTTGTTATACACCACTTTCATCACCTTGTCTGCCCATATTGCCACTTTCAGGGACCTTTTAATTGCATTCCCAGTTTTATTTGTTTACCCAGGCCCTCTTGTTTTCTGTGCAAGTCCTGCTATGGTTTAAATTCCAAAAATACATTACATCAACTTGTCCAAGTTTTGTTATATCCTTGGACAAACTTCTTCGCTGTTTGCCATATCATCAATTTTGGTGTCAACCAGAAGCTTAACTAGCATGCCATCTACACCCTCAAAGTTGTTAATATAGGTGACAAATAACAGAGATCGCAGCACCATTCCCTGCAGCATACAGTCTCCAATCACTGATTCCATTCACCAATCCTATTTGTATCCGATTGGCTGGGTCACCCTCAATGTCATTGATCTAACCTTCTGGACTAGTCTAGCACGCAGGACATTGTCAAATGTTGAAGTCCATCCAGACAACATCTTATCCTTTCTGCCAATGCCCCAAAGTAATTTATTCTCTTGCCTCCTCCAATTTCCTAGAAAACACTTGGTCAGGTTGCAGAGAACATAAATACAATCAAATCAAACTCATGTACAATTGATAGAACAAAAGGGAAGACCAAAACCTACCCTTTCCTTTGTTACTTTTTTCCCCCTCATGAATCTCTTAAGAATTGCCTTTACCTTATCTACCATGCCTACTTTCAGTGACTGAAGTACAAGGACACCCAGGTCTTGTTGCACCTCCCCTTTTCCTAATTTGACCATTCAGATAATCATAAAAAGCTTCTGTCATCTTTATTAAACACAGCCTGTTGAATACTATTCTCATGTGTTGGCTCCTTTTGGTTTATCATGCGTCCCCACAAGTGAGGCTCACTTCTTCCAAACCATAGAAATCAACAGAATCTTTGTTTCCTGAGTCAAGCACTCAGACCCAACATGTAGGGGGGGAAAGAAGAAAACAATAATAAACAGGGAATAAGAGGTGGTGGGGTTCTTAAATGGGTGAGCAGAGAAACAGAGGGGTGCAAAATGCGGGCGGAAGCAATAGGTAGCAAGGTGAAAAGTAAAAGTGGCAGGCAGACAAATCCAGGGCAAAAATCAAAAAGAGCCACTTTCCAACATAATTGTATAAGGGGTAAGAGCGTTGTAAAAACAAGCCTGAAGGCTTTGTGTCTCAATGCAAGGAGCATTCGTAATAAGGTCGATGAGTTGAACGTGCAGATAGCAATTAATGATTATGATATAGTTGGGATCACGGAGACATGGCTCCAGGGTGACCAAGGCTGGGAGCTGAACATCCAGGGATATTCAATATTCAGGAGGGATAGAGAGAAAGGAAAAGGAGGTGGGGTAGCGTTGCTGGTTAGAGAGGAGATTAATGCAGTGGAAAGGAAGGACATTAGCTTGGAGGATGTGGAATCGGTATGGGTAGAGCTACGAAATACTAAGGGGCAGAAAACGCTGGTGGGTGTTGTGTACAGGCCACCTAGCAGTAGTAGTGAAGTTGGGGATGGCATCAAACAGGAAATTAGAAATGCGTGCAACAAAGGCAAAACAGTTATAATGGGTGACTTCAATCTACATATAGATTGGGTGAATCAAATTGGCAGGGGTGCTGAGGAAGAGGATTTCTTGGAATGTATGTGGGATAGTTATCTAAACCAACATGTAGAGGAACCAACGAGAGAGCAGGCTATTCTAGACTGGGTATTGAGTAATGAGGAAGGGTTAGTTAGCAGACTTGTTGTGCGTGCCCCCTTGGGCAAGAGTGACCATAATATGGTTGAGTTCTTCATTAGGATGGAGAGTGACATTGTTAATTCAGAAACAAAGGTTCTGAACTTAAAGAAAGGTAACTTTGAGGGTATGAGACGTGAATTGGCCAAGATTGACTGGCAACTAGTTCTAAAAGGGTTGACGGTGGATATGCAATGGAAGGCATTTAAAGACTGCATGGATGAACTACAAAAATTGTTCATCCCAGTTTGGCAAAAGAATAAATCAGGGAAGGTAGTGCATCCGTGGATAACAAGAGAAATCAGGGATAGTATCAAAGCAAAAGATGATGCGTACAAATTAGCCAGAAAAAGCAGCATACCAGAGGACTGGGAGAAATTCAGAGACCAGCAGAGGAGGACAAAGGGCTTAATTAGGAAAGGGAAAATAGATTATGAAAGGAAACTGGCAGGGAACATAAAAACTGACTGCAAAAGTTTTTATAGATATGTGAAGAGAAAGAGATTAGTTAAAACAAATGTAGGTCCCTTGCAGTCAGAAACAGGTGAATTGATCATGGGGAACAAGGATATGGTGGACCAATTGAATAACTACTTTGGTTACGTCTTCACTAAGGAAGACATAAATAATCTGCCGGAAATAGCAGGGGGCCGCGGGTCAAAGGAGATGGAGGAACTGAGTGAAATCCAGGTTAGTCGGGAAGTGGTGTTGGGTAAATTGAATGGATTAAAGGCCGATAAATCACCAGGGCCAGATAGGCTGCATCCCAGAGTACTTAAGGAAGTAGCTCCAGAAATAGTGGATGCATTAGTGATAATTTTTCAAAACTCTTTAGATTCTGGAGTAGTTCCTGAGGATTGGAGGGTAGCAAACGTAACCCCACTTTTTAAGAAGGGAGGGAGAGAGAAAACGGGGAATTACAGACCAGTTAGTCTAACATCGGTAGTGGGGAAAGCAGAGTCAGTTATTAAAGATGGGATAGCAGCACATTTGGAAAGTGGTGAAATCATTGGACAAAGTCAGCATGGATTTACGAAAGGTAAATCGTGTCTGACGAATCTTATAGAATTTTTCGAGGATGTAACTAGTAGAGTGGATAGGGGAGAACCAGTGGATGTGTTGTATCTGGACTTTCAGAAGGCTTTCAACAAGGTACCACATAAGAGATTAGGATACAAACTTAAATCACACGGTATTGGGGGTTCAGTATTGATGTGGATAGAGAACTGGCTGGCAAACAGGAAGCAAAGAGTAGGAGTAAACGGGTCCTTTTCACAATGGCAGGCAGTGACTAGTGGGGTACCGCAAGGCTCAGTGCTGGGACCCCAGCTATTTACAATTTATATTAATGATCTGGACGAGGGAATTGAAAGCAACATCTCCAAGTTTGCGGATGACACTAAGCTGGGAGGGCAGTGTTAGCTGTGAGGAGGATGCTAGGAGACTGCAAGGTGACTTGGATAGGCTGGGTGAGTGGGCAAATGTTTGGCAGATGCAGTATAATGTGGATAAATGTGAGGTTATCCACTTTGGTAGCAAAAACGGGAAGGCAGACTATTATCTAAATGGTGGCCGATTAGGAAATGGGGAGATGCAGCGAGACCTGGGTGTCATGGTACACCAGTCATTGAAAGTAGGCATGCAGGTGCAGCAGGCAGTGAAGAAAGCGAATGGTATGTTGGCCTTCATAGCAAGAGGATTTGAGTATAGGAGCAGCGAGGTTCTACTGCAGTTGTACAGGGTCTTGGTGAGACCACACCTGGAGTATTGCGTACAGTTTTGGTCTCCAAATCTGAGGAAGGACATTATAGCCATAGAGGGAGTGCAGAGAAGGTTCACCAGACTGATTCCTGGGATGTCAGGACTTTCATATGAAGAAAGACTGGATAGACTTGGCTTATACTCGCTAGAATTTAGGAGATTGAGAGGGGATCTTATAGAAACGTACAAAATTCTTATGGGGTTGGACAGGCTAGATGCAGGAAGATTGTTCCCGATGTTGGGGAAGTCCAGGACAAGGGGTCACAGCTTAAGGATAAGGGGGAAATCCTTTAAGACCGAGATGAGGAAAAACATTTTCACACAGAGAGTGGTGAATCTCTGGAACTCTCTGCCACAGAGGGTAGTTGAGGCCAGTTCATTGGCTATATTTAAGAGGGAGTTAGATGTGGCCCTTGTGGCTAAAGGGATCAGGGGGTATGGAGAGAAGGCAGGTACGGGATACTGAGTTGGATGATCAGCCATGATCGTATTGAATGGCGGTGCAGGCTCGAAGGGCCGAATGGCCTACTCCTGCACCTATTTTCTATGTATCTATGTATCTATAAGAAAAAAAAGGCAGAATCAACATTAACATCCACAATATCCTCAGTCCTGAGGTAGATCTTATCGCCATCCCCTCCTGAATCAGATAATCAGGCCACCTTTAAAATGAAGCCTGTGTTTTGTTTCTTGAAACTCAGTTGGTTATCTTCAATTGTTCAATTCTGAATTTAAACTGTTGATGGATTACAAATCCAATGATTTCTGACATTTGGTGTTTTAAGGTATTCTGGTTCAAGTAGGTCAGAGGAACCAAATCTCTTCAGTTATACAACCTCACTTTGCCAGTGAACAAATTGAGTTGGCAAATAATGTAACAATGACCAAACTTTTGTTATGGATCAACCACATCAAAAAGCACTAAAATGAAATACAGGTCACGATGTTGGGAAGCAACCAAAAATTCCCACAGCACGAATCAACAACTACGTGTGATGATACTACAATTTTCTCTGGATAAACTTCTACAATACTGAAAGAAAGTGCTGCCAAAACTGAAGTTTTTAATAAAGTGCAATCAAGGAATTTGTACAGTTCCAGAGCAAAATATAAGATATTCACAGCTCAAAGCAACATTCATTGACACCTGCTTTCAACATTATAAATTCAACCCACCTGCAGAGGAAACAGCTGCAACTTAAACAGTACAGGAAAACACAAATATCAAAAGACAACTTTGAACCACCTAATCTCTGAAGAGCTCTCTGCTGTGGCAATCAAGAAACGATGTTTAAAATCTTTGCTCATGTTGGAAAAGTCCTAAATCTTGCATGAGCCAAATGGAAATTGCTGAATCAATGAAAAAATGAAGTGAAAGAACTTGCAAAACTGCACCCATTCTTATCTCAAACACATCAACTTACAACAGCAATGGTGTCCAAAATTGCAATCAACAGTGCACCTTTAAACCAAATGCTTGGTTACGACTTTTCATTATTGCACCACAAACCAAACTATTAAGTCAAGTTAAATAAAGTTTAATATCATATAATAATAATAATAATGGATTTTATTTACGGGCGCCTTATACCGAGGTCTCAAGGACACCATACAGAGTACAGTGAGGAACAAGTGCAATGAAAATGTTACTTGTAGCTGCATCACCAACATATTGACCCAGACAACACACCAAAACAAATTACACACAAATTCTACAAAAAAAGTGTAAAGAAAAAGATTGCAATAACAAATAAGATGTTAGTAGATAAATCCATATAATACAAGTTCATGGTAGTGCATAAGGTCACCTGTAGTGAAAGAGATGCAAATTATATTCCTCATTGGTTTAAAGTTTGTTCATAGCTAAAATCAGCTTTTTTAAAAATAAAAGTGAGTTCAAACTACAAGACCAATGTACCCTGATTTTGATATTCTATCAAAAGGAAGTGTAAACATAACATTAACTATTTTAGATTTATGTGAAAAGGTAATTTGCAAAGAATCTAGATCAACTGTACTGAAAATGAAGTTGCCCTGTCAAATATTATTTTCAATCTTTAGCGAAGATTATCTGAAACAAGTTAAGGGCCCGGATTTAGATGGAGAGAGGCCCTAGGCTGTTCCACTTGTGAGGCCCCTCCCAATCCCCCACCCCCACGACTAGAGGAAGATGGTCCACCAGATTGACACCGATTTGCAGCCGAGCGTGTCCAATGAGATAAGGGGCTGGAAAGCTGCGGTGTTTTATTTATTTATTTATTTATTGCCAGTGCTCGTGTCGAGTTATCGGCTTAAAACACTATTGTTCTGAAATCGAGGGCAAGGAAAATTACTGAGACTACAGTGCGTTGTGACAGCATATGTAAGAAAGGCCTATGACAGTCAAAAATATTATACACCTTGCAGGGCTCTCAGCTCTCACGCAGCTTTTTAGGTTGCCAAATGACAGTTTAGGTGATCATTTAAGACGGCTTGCATGACGCGTGCGATAATGCGTGGGGGGTTGGGGGTGGGGGTGGGGGTGGGGGGGGGGAACTTTGAAATCTTTCCCCTGCACGGGAGACCCGACCTTTTCTTTGTCGGGTCTCCGTTGTCGTTGGGGCTGGGCAACGTGGAGCGGCCTCCAGCAGGAGCGACCTGGGGCTCCAGTTGAGGAGCTGCGGACTACTCACCGTCACGGGGCTGGCCGAGTCCGGAGCGGGTGGAGCTGTGGTGGAGCGCTGCTGCGACCCGACCGCCGGAGATTCGGAGGCTACAACCGCGGGTCTGGCGGACGGCAACACTGGAAGCCCGCGGGTCCCCTGGTGGGAGACCGCTTTTCGGGGCTTCCGCAGCAGCGACTTCTCCCGCCCGAGTTGCGGGGTTGAAGAGCACCTGGAGCGGGGCTTTATCCCCCCGCTCCAGGTGCTCTTGGAATGGCCGCCGAACTTTGTGGGCGCGCGCCGGGGCTCTAACACCAAGACCCGGTGCGCGACCTTGCATCACCCGGCGTGGCTTTAATGGCCGCGGGATAATCACCATCGCCCGCCGGGGGCTTTGACTTTGACTCTGACATCGGGGGGGGGGGGGGAGTGCAGTGGAGAGATAAGGTTTTTTTTGCCTTCCATCACAGCGTTGTGATGGATGTATGTGTAAATTGTGTTGTGTCTCGGGTCTTCTTCGTTTTGTATTGTATGGCTGCAGAAACGACATTTCGTTTGGACCTCAAGGGGTCCAAATGACAAATTTGTCCAAAAGACAAATAAAAAAATTGAATTGAATTGAATTGAATTGAATGTGCTCCGACGAAGTGCGTAGTTACCAGTCGGAATTATGCTCAATGAAGCATTCACATTATAGTGAGGCCCACCGCATATTGGAGGAGCAGCATCTCATATTTGCTTGGGTAGTTTACACCCCAGTGGTATGAACATTGGCTTCTCTAATTTCAGGTAGTCCTTCCTTTTTCCCTCCTTCCCCTCCCATTCCCAGCTCTCCCACAGCCTACTGTCTCCGCCTCTTCCTTTCTTTTTCGTGTGTCCCCCCCCCCCCCAATCAATCTGAAGAAGGATCTCAACCTGAAACGTCGCCTATACCTTCGCTCCATAGATGCTGCCTCACCCGCTGATTTTCTCCAGCTTTGTCTACCAATGGGATCCCACCACTGGCCACAACTTCCCATCTCCTCCCGTTGGCTTTCCGCAGAGACCGCTCCCACTGTAACTCCCTGGTCAATTCGTCCCTTCCCACCCAAACCACTCCCTCTCCTGGCACTTTCCCTTGCAACCGCAGGAAATGCTACACTTGTCGCTTTACCTCTCCCCTTGACTCCATTCGAGGAACCAAGCAGTCTTTCCAGGTGCACCTGCACCTCCTCCAACCTCATCTATTGCATCCGCTGCTCTAGGCGTCAGCTGCTCCACATCGGTGAGACCAAGCGGAGGCTTGGCGATCGCTTCACCCAACACCTCCGCTCGGTTCGCAATAACCAACCTGATCTCCCGGTGGCTCAGCACTTCAACCCACCCTCCCATTCCGAATCTGACCTTTCTGTCCTGGGCCTCTTCCATGGCCAGAGTGAGGCCCACTGGAAATTAGAGGAGCAGCACCTCATATTTTGCTTGGGCAGTTTACACCCAACATTGACTTCTACAATTTCAGGTAGTCGCTGCTTTCTCCTCCCCTTCCAAGCTCTCCCTCAGCCCTCTCCGCCTCTTCCTTTCTTCTTCCTGTCCCCCACACCCTCACATCAGTCTGAAGAAGGGTCTCGACCCAAAATTTCACCTATTTCCTTCGCTCCATAGATGCTGCCTCACCTGCTGAGTTTCTCCAGCATTTTGTCTACCCATTCACACAAGTTCTGTTATCCCACTTTCCTCACCCACTCCCTACAAATTAGGGGCAATTTTACAAAGACAAGTTAACCTACAAAGCCAATGCGTCTTTGGGATGTGGGAGGAAACCCACACGCTTGCAGGGAGAATGTGCAAATTCAACACAGACAGTGCCCGAGGACAAGATCGAACACAGATCTCTGGCGTGAGGCAGCAAGTCCACCAGCTGTGCCACTATATTTTGTTTTCCAACACACAAAAAAATATACGTTGATAACTTTGGTTACTGAAAAAATAAAATATAAATTTTCGGTCTTAAATCTCCAAGTGACGCTATGTACCCCTTTACAGCTACTGTGTTTTAATTCAGTTCAAGACTATGGGGCAGTACATTGGCCATAAAGTTGCTGCCTAAAAGTGCCAGAGACAAGGGATTGATCCTGAATATGGGTGCTGTCTGTATGGAGTTTGCTCCTTTTTCCTTTGATCACATGGGTTTTCTCCAGGTGCTCTTGTTTCCTTCCAGCTTCCAAAGGTGTGCAGGAACCTATTTCAGATCCAACCCAAAATTTAATATTTTCCTTTTGTCCAGAGATTCTGTCTGACCTGTTGAGTTACTCCAGCTTTTTGTCAAGTCAAGTCAAGTCAATTTTATTTCTATAGCACATTTAAAAACAACTCTCGTTGACCAAAGGGCTTTACATTAATGCAGGTACTAACATGCTACATACAATGGTACACAGATCTAACAATACATACATAAATACATACATACAGCGCTCCCTCAGAGGACCTCAAGAAACACTTGTGAGTAGAAATAGGTTTTAAGTCTAGACTTAAAGGAGTCGATGGAGGGGGCAGTTCTGATGAGAAGAGGGAAGCTGTTCCACAGTCTAGGAGCTGCAACCCGCAAAAGCGCGGTCGCCCCTGAGCTTTAACCTGGACCGCGGGATAGTCAGTAGCCCGAAGTCGGACGACCGAGGGACCTGGAGGTAGAATGGTGGGTTAGACGATTTTTGATATAGGTGGGGGCAAGCCGTTAAGGGCTTTGGATACATATAGAAGGAGCTTGAAGTTGATTCTGTACCGTACTGGCAGCCAGTGGAGAGAGGCCAGAATCGGGATGATGTGGTCCCTTTTACGGGTACCCGTCAGAAGTCTCGCTGCGGCGTTTTGGACCAATTGCAGGCGGGACAGGGATGATTGGCTGATGCCAGTGTATAGGGAGTTGCAGTAATCAAGGCGGGAGATGTGTCTCTTCAGTTTAAACCAGTATCTGCCGTTCCTTCCTACACACACGATACTATACGATAGAACTTTATTAATCCCAGGAGGGAAATTGTGTGTGTGTGTGTGTGTGTGTGTATATGTGTGTATATATATTATATACACACACATATACATATACACAAGTACACACACACATATATATACATATTATATATATATATATATATACACACACATATATATGTGTACACACATATATATATATACACACACACATATGTATACACACACACATATATACACACACACATATATGTATACACACACATATACATATTATATATATAGAGAGAGTTCTATATATACACACACACATATACATACATAGTTTTATATATATAGTTGTATATATCTATATCTATATATATAGTTCTATATCTATATATATATCTATATATATAGTTATATATATATATATAGTTCTATATATATATATATCTATATATATAGATATATATATATATAGTTCTATATATAGTTATATATAGTTATATATATATATATAGTTCTATATATATATATATATAGTTATATATATATATATATAGTTATATATATATATATATAGTTATATATATATATATATAGTTATATATATATATAGTTATATATATATATATAGTTATATATATATATATATATATATAGTTATATATATATATATATATAGTTATATATATATATATATATAGTTATATATATATATATATATAGTTATATATATATATATAGTTATATATATATATATATATAGTTATATATATATATATATAGTTATATATATATATAGTATATATATATATATATATATAGTATATATAATTATATATATATATATATATATATATATATATATATATATATATATAGTTATATATATATATATATATATATATATATATATACACCAGGCTCTCAACTTTTTTCCCTGTTGCCAGCCGGACAACCTAGGCAGCTTTTTAGGTTGCCAAATGACAGTTTAGGTGGTCATTTAAGATGGCTTGCATGACGCATGCGATAATGTGCTCGGACGAAGTGCGTAGTTACCATTCGGAATTATACTCAATGAAGCATTCACATATTATTTCTGCTTCAAATAAAGTCACAAACTAAACATATTCACCAATCAAGACATGATATATCCCACAATGACATGCAGCAAAATTATAAGACAGTATCTCAACTTTTTACACATTGCAATTAATGCAATTTCTATTAGTTCTTTCCACTTCCAAACAAAAATGTGGTTGGATTATTCAGCGTATGATCAACCTGTGTCAATAAATCCTGGACCATGGTAACATATATGCGTACGTACAGTCGTGAATGTTGCTCATTAAATAACTACAGTACTGATACTCCATATTAAGAGCATTGATTTGCCGTTAAAATGAATTCTGTAATAACGTGTCAACGGCAGCAGTGACTATCGAACACTGCGGTTTTAATGTTTCACGGGTTCACAATTTAATTAATCCATCTTTATGGATTAAAACAAATGCTAACATTGGGAATTAAAACACATTTGATGGCATTCCGTTAACAAACATAGTCAATGTTCGCTCTGAAGACATTTCCAGCACAATAGGGTCAGGGAGGGGGGTGTGTGTGAATCAGTGCGGGGTGGATAGATGGCGGGGGTGTGGGGTTAGAAGGCAGTCGGTGCAGAATGGATGGATTGAGGCAGGTGAATTAGTACGTTGGTTGGAGTAGGTTAAATTGTGAGGGGAGAGCACCGGGGATGTCAGTGGTGTTGAATGGGGGGTTCAGTATGGGATGGATGGGGGTAGATAAAAGTGCTGGAGAAACTCAGCGGGTGAGGCAGCATCTATGGAGCGAAGGAAATAGGCAACGTTTCGGGCCGAGACCCTTCTTTGGACTGTTCCCCCCATTCTTCTTGAATGGAAGGATCAGTACAGGATGGATGGGGGGGGGGGAGGAGATCAGCGCAGGATGAATGGGGGGGGGGGTCAGTACAGTGTGGATCAGAGGGTCTGTGCAGGATGAATGGGGATCACTACAGGATGAATGAGGGGAAGGGGGGAAGGTGCAGGGTAAATGGAGGGTGGGTCAGTACGGGATGAATGCGTGGATTAGTACAGGATGGATGGGGGATCAGTACAGGATGGATGGAGAAGTGCAGGATGGATGGGAAAGGGGTAAGTATAGGGTGAATTGGGGAACCAGTGTAGAATGGATGGGGGGGAGTGGGTGGCAGGAGAATCAATGTGAGGTGGATAGGGTGATCAGCACAGGATGGATATATGGGGGGGGTAGATGTGGAGGGGAGCACAGGGGATGTCAGTGAGGACTGAATAGAGGCGGGAATGGGGATCAGTGCGGGATGGAGAGGAGGGGTCCCAGGATAAGGGGGTGTAGAGAGAGATAGAGACAGGGAGAGGGGGGGCGAGGTGGGGAGGAAGGAAGGTCAGCGCTCCTCGGACAACATCGCCCCGCTGCCTTGGCCATTGGGAACTCCTCGCCACCTGCTCCCTCCTCCGCCAGCCAACAGCAAATGTGCGGAGCCGGGTGGTGCAGCTCAGAGATCCTATAGCTATAAGATCTTTGGTGCAGCTGCCTCAGACGAGTCGGAGCGAATGACGGGCCCCGAACAGCGGCCGGAACAGCGGCTCCATCTCCTCCTCTTCCCGCACCCCGCCGCCCTGATAAGGGCCTCTGCTTGTAAATCCGCTACAAACCCTCCTGCACGCCGAGGCCTCCCCTCCCTCCCTCCTCCCGGCCTCGGAGTGCGGGAGGGTTTTTGGTTTGAAAGCCCGTTAGCGGATTTACAAGCAGAGGCCCTTATCAGGGCAGGCGGGGTGCGGGAGGAGGAGGAGGTGGAGCCGCTCTCGTGGCCGCTGCTGCCGCTGTTCGGGCCCCGTCATTCGCTCCGACCCATCGTCACCCCGTATAGCATCTTTGCCCGCACATCCGCCGCCGACACGAAACATCACGTTCCTTTTCTCCAGAGATGCTGCCTGACCCGCGGAGTTACTCCAGTTTTTTGTGTCTATCTTCGGTACAAACCAGTATCTGGTTGGCAAGCCGGGCAAAATGACTCGGCGTTTAGGTTGCCTGGCGGCGCTTTGAGTGGTCAGTGGCACCCGGACAACCGCTAATTTCGAGCCCTGTATACTGTTATATATATATATATATATTAGGCAACCTAAACGCCGAGTTATATATATATAGTTATTTATTAATATATAAATATATACCATTTTGTTTTCTCGTTTATAACATTGTTTACAGAGTACTATGTTTACATATTCTGTTGTGCTGCTGCAAGTAAGGATTTCATTATTCTAACTGGGACATGAGAGAATAAAACACTTTTGATTTATGTGTGGGATAGAACTAGTGTACGGGTGATCAGTGGTCGGCGTGGACTCGGTGGGCCGAAGGACCTGTTTCAAAACCAGAGGGAGTCTAAAGAAGGGTCTCTACCCGAAACGGCACCCAATTTCTTCCATCCAGAGTTGCTGGCTGCTCCATGGAGTTCCCCCGCACAATTAAAGCATGGAATAGTCTTCACCCTACCATAGTTACCCAACCAAACGCAACTAAACTTAAGGTAGTTGTTTAAGAAGCAACTGCAGATGCTGGAAAATCGAAGGTAGACAAAAATGCTGGGGAAACTCAGCGGGTGAGGCAGCATCTATGGAGCGAAGGAAATAGGCAACGTTTCGAGCCGAAACGTTGCCTATTTCCTTCGCTCCATAAATTTAAGGTAGCTCTTTTTTTCCCAAGAACCCTTTTTTGCTCGTCCAAGTCAAGAGAGTTTTATTGTCATGTGTCCCAGATAGGACAATGAAATTCTTGCTTGCTGCAGCACAACAGAATATGTAAACATAATACAGAACAGGAGATAAAAGTTCACAGTGTTTATATACCATAGATCATATATATACACAATAAATAAACAGATAAAATGCAATATGCTGTTATTGTTCAGAGTTTGGAGTTCAGTTCAGTTTAAATTCCATTTAGAATATTTTGGGAGGACCAGGAAACCAGAAGCAAGAGTTACTCCAGGGAGTTACTCCAGCTCCAGGGAGTGATCCTGCGTTGGTTTTCAGCGGCCGCGGCGAGGCGGCAACCGGACAGCAATGGCGGCCAGATCTCCCACAATTCAAAGCAAGGGATTAAGTGCCCAGCGCCGACCAGTTGCCGTGGCAGTGCGCATGCGCAGGGCGGCCGATGATGTGCTGGCCGTGGTTATGCGCATGTGCAGAGGGAGGATGTGCTGGCCGTAGCAGGGCACATGTGCAAGGCGGCCGGCTGTGCCGGCGGATGAGGAGCGAGCGGAGACGCGGCGGCCCAGACACAGAGCGGGCGGAGACGGAGAGTGACAGAGAGATAGAGGGGGGCCCGCTCAGAGTTGAACGGCAGGTGTCCTGCCTTGGCCGGAGGACCCCTAGATTTCAGGGCCCTAGGCTTCAGCCTATGAATCCTAGTGGTAAATCCGGCTCTGGATAAGAGTAGAACAGAGAAATCTGGAAAAAGGTGTGTACATAAGGGGGGGGGGGGGGGCGGAACCTAGAGGGTGACAGATGGTTAAAGGCGAGGAGGAATGATTGGCAAGTGAGTGGAGATAGTGACAAATGCTAGTTGAAAAGGAGATAAAAGGATTTCAGATAAGGAAAGAAAAGAAAGTGTGAAATGTAAAGCCAGAGGGAGGGATATGGGAGGAATGAAACTGAGGGGAGGTGAAAGAGGTGGGGTAAAAGAAAAATGGGAGGGATAAGTGATGAGCACAAAGAGGAGGGGAAATAAATAGGGCAACAGGGGTGGGGGGAGGTGGTGAGTAAACCAAAGAGTTGTGGAGAGAGTAGTCTCTGATGAAAGAAGAAATAGGTGGTCATGAGAAGATGTGACGTGTATCCTCTTTTCATCTGGTGATGGAAGGATGCAGAACGGCAGGACACAGAAGACATGCATGGGAGCTCCGTCCACAACAGCAAGGGGAACCACGTTTAAAGAAAGGATTTCTCTGATGCACAAGAGTGGAAAGCCACGTCTTGGGTGCAGATACAATGGAGTCTGAGATATTGAGAGTAAAGGATGGTGCCCTTGCCAGAGGCAGGTTGGGAAGAGGTGAACTCTAGGTAGCTGTGGCAGTTAGTGGGTTTGCAGTGGATGTCACGGTGGGTTTGCAGTGGATGTCACGTTGTCTGTCCCCTGTGTTTGAAACATAGATTGAGAAAGGGGAGAGAGGTGTCAAAGATAGTCCAATTGAATTTAAGGACAGAGGAGATGTTAGTTATAGGGGGGTTGCACGTAAGGTCACTGGGTCATAGGGCTTGACGCACGGAGCCGCTCAATCCATCTGGAGGACATCCGTAACTTCCGGTCTGTGTTATTAATGCAAGAAACCCGTACTTTCCTACCTGTTAAAAACCGCCAAAATGTTGAATCTTTGCACTGTAAAAAATTGTGGAAGTCGGGGTAAGTGTGAGAGACATGTACCCAACTTCAGAATTCCAAAAGTGAAGTGAAATGCAGGTAAAGAGAAGCGAGAGCTGAAGGGACAACAGCAGCTAAAGTGCTTGGCGAACATTGGCCGTGCAGATATTGGAATTGAAAATATTGGGATTTATCGCGTTTGTTCACTGCATTTAAGGCATTATTTGTGTTTTTTCTTGATTGGTATCTAAAAAGTCTCAGAAGTGGTAAATCTGGTTGTAAATTTTGCATTAGAGGCGTTTTCTTTTTGTATGTAAAAACCCACTTGAGAAACATGGGCGATTTTAAAATTTTACAGCCAGATTTATCCCTTCTGAAACTTTTTAGATGCCAAAGGAATAAAGAAAAAACACAAATAATGCCTTAGTTGATGAAATGCAGTGAGCAAATGGCCAATGTTCGCCAAGCACTTTGGCTGTTCTTGTCCCTTCAGCTCTCGCTTCAATCTACCGTCATTTCTCCTCACTTTTTGAATTCTGAAGTAGGCTAAATGTCTCCCACGCTTATCCCGATTTCCATAATTATTTACAGCGCAAAAATTGACAATTTCGGCAGGTTTTAACGGGGCCGCTGCGCTGGAAACAATGGTAAGTACT
>JAXLNO010002621.1:0-21615 GCA_038087875.1 Malacoraja senta
AAAGGGGGGGCAGGGGGGGGATGTAATGTTGAGGCTCTATAAGGCGCAGGTCAGCCTGCATTTGGGGCATTGTGAGCAGTTCTGGGCCCCGTATCTGAGGAAGGATGTGCTGGCTCTGGAGAGGGTCCAGAGGAGGTTTACAAGAACGATCCCAGGAATGAGTGGGTTAATGTACGATGAGCGTTTGTCGGCACTGGGCCTGTACTCGCTGGAGTTTAGAAGGATGAGGGGGGACCTCATTGAAACTTACAGAATAGTGAAAGGCCTGGATAGAGTGGATGTGGAGAGGATGTTTCCACTAGTGGGAGAGTCCAGGACCAGAGGGCACAGCCTCAGAATTAAAGGATGTTCCTTCAGGAAGGAGATGAGGAGGAATTTCTTTAGCCAGAGGGTGGTGAATCTGTGGGATTCTTTGCCACAGACGGCTGTGGAGGCCACAAGTCAGTGGATATATTTAAGGCAGAGATAGATAGATTGTTGATTAGTGCGGGTGTCAGTGGTTATGGGGAGAAGGCAGGGGAATGGGGTTAGAAGGGAGAGATAGATCAGCCATGATTGAATGGCGGAGTAGACTTGCTGGGCTGAATGGCCTAATTCTGCTCCTATTACGTATGACGTTCCCCCCCGTGACCTGTGTGGGTTTCCTCCGGGCGCTCCGGTTTCCTCCCACACTCCAAGGACGTGCAGGTTTGTGGGTTAATTGGCTTTGGGTAAAACTTCTAAATTGTCCCTGTGTGTGTAGGAGAGTGTTAGTGTGTGGGATCGCTGGTCGGCGCGGACACGATGGGCCGAATGGCCTGTTTCCGTGCTGTATCTCTAAACTAAACTGTTATTCCTTGCTAGTCTGAGCGGTGATCTTGTAGATATGTATAAGATCATGAGGGCACTAGATAGGGTGAATACACAGAGTCTCTTGCCCAGAGTAGGGGAATCGAGGACCAGAGGACACGGGTTCAAGGTGAAGGGGGAAAGATTCAATAGGAATCTGAGGGGTAACTTTTTCACACAGAGGGTGGTGGGTGTATGGAACGAGCTGCCGGAGGAGGTAGTTGAGGCTGGGACTATCCCAACGTTTAAGAAACAGTTGGACAGGTACATGGATAGGACAGGTTTGGAGGGATATGGACCAATATCCCTCTCGGGACTATTGTGTAGATGGGACATGTTGGCCGGTGTGGGCAAGTTGGGCCGAAGGGCCTGTTTCCACACTGTATCACGCTGTGACTAGTGTAGATGGGACATGTTAGCCGGTATGGGCAAGTTGGGCCGAAGGGCCTGTTTCCCCACTGTATCACTCTGTGACTAGTGTAGATGGGACATGTTGGCCGGTATGGGCAAGTTGGGCCGAAGGGCCTGTTTCCACACTGTATCACTCTGTGACTAGTGTAGATGGGACATGTTGGCCAGTATGGGCAAGTTGGGCCAAAGGGCCTGTTTCCCCTCTGTATCACGCTGTGACTCCATTTTGTCTCCACCTCATATTTCACTTGGGCAGCTTACACCCAGCGGTATGAATATTCTCTAACTTCAAGTAACCCTTCTCTCTCCATCCCTCCCCCTTCCCAGTTCTCCGACTAGTGTTACTGTCCTCGACTACATTTCATCTCTGTTTGCTTTGTGGTTACCTTCCCCTCAGCTAACAACGATGTACGTCCTCCCTGATCTCCATCCCCTTTGTCTCATTTTCACACCTTGCCTTTCCTTATCTCTGTCTCCCTCTCCCCTGACTCTCAGTCTGACGAAGGGTCTCGACCCGAATCGTCACCCATTCCTTCTCTCACACAGATGCTGCCTGTCCCGCTGAGTTACTCCAGCACTCTCTGAATCGTCACCCATTCCTTCTCTCCAGAGATGCTGCCTGTCCCGCTGAGTTACTCCAGCCCTCTGTGAATCGTCACCCATTCCTTCTCTCACACAGATGCTGCCAGTCCCGCTGAGTTACTCCAGCACTCTCCGAATCGTCACCCATTCCTTCTCTCACACAGATGCTGCCTGTCCCGCTGAGTTACTCCAGCACTCTCTGAATCGTCACCCATTCCTTCTCTCACACAGATGCTGCCAGTCCCGCTGAGTTACTCCAGCATTTTGTCCACTCGATTCAGAGCTGTTGTGTAACTGGAGCCTGTTTAATCCGTTAATAATGCACGCAAGCATCGCAACTAATCGGCTGGTTTAGTCAGTGCATTGCATGCGACGGAATTAACCCTTCCCGTGCCATCAGCGGGCAGCTCGTTCCATACACCCACCGCCCTCTGTGTGGAAAAGTTACCCCTCAGATTCCTATCAAATCTTTTCCCCTTCACCTTGAACCAACGTCCTCTGGTCCTCGATTCCCCTACTCTGGGCAAGAGACTCTGTGCGTCTACCCGATCTATTCCTCTCATGATTTTATACACCTCTATAAGATCTCCCTCATCCTCCTGCGCTCCAAGGAATAGAGACCCAGCCTACTCAACCTCTCCCTCTAGCTCACACCCTCTAGTCCTGGCAACATCCTCGTAAATCTTCTCTGAACCCTTTCCAGCTTGACAACATCTTCCCTATAACACGGTGCCCAGAACTGAACACAATACTCTAAATGTGGTCTCACCAACGTCGTATACAACTGTAACATGACCTCCCGGCTTCTGTACTCAATACTCTGACTGACGGAGGCTAATGTGATGAAAGCCTTCTCAACCACCCTAGCTACCTGTAACACCACCTTTAGAAGGAATTAGATCCATCTCCCCAACCACACCCTATCTACCTGCGTCTCGACCTTCAAGGAACCATACACCTGTACTCCTAGATCGCTCTAATCTACAACATTCCCCAGAGGCCTAACATTCCTGCCCTTGTTAGACATCCCAAAATGCAAGACACACTTTCTTTCAAGCCTTTCTGTGTGACGGAAGAGGGGGGCAGGGGGGAGGGGGAAGAGCGTTTGATAATAGACAATAGACAATAGGCGCAGGAGGAGGCCATTCGGCCCTTCGATGTGATCATGGCTGATCATCCACAATCAGTACCCCGTTCCTGCCTTCTCCCCATATCCCCTGACTCCGCTATCTTTAAGAGCCCTATCTAGCTCTCTCTTGAAAGCATCCAGAGAACCGGCCTCCACCGCCCTCTGAGGCAGAGAATTCCACAGACTCACCACTCTCTGTGAGAAAAATGTGTTTCCTCGTCTCCGTTCTAAATGGCTTACTCCTTATTCTTAAACTGTGGCCCCTGGTTCTGGACTCCCCCAACATCGGGAACATGTTTCCTGCCTCTAGCGTGTCCAAGCCCTTAACAATCTTATATGTTTCAATGAGATGCCCTCTCATCCTTCTAAACTCCAGAGTGTACAAGCCCAGCCGCTCCATTCTCTCAGCATATGACAGTCCCGCCATCCCGGGAATCACCTTGTAAACCTACGCTGCACTCCCTCAGTAGCAGGAATGTCCTTCCTCAAATTAGGGGACCAAAACTGTACACAATACTCCAGGTGTGGTCTCACTATGGCTCTGTACAACTGCAGAAGGACCTCTTTGCTCCTATATTTGATTCCTCTTGTTATGAAGGCCAACATGCCATTGGCTTTCTTCACTGCCTGCTGTACCTGAGGTTTAAGTTCATTAGTATCACATGTACTGTACAGTGAAAAGCTTTGTTCTACACGCCATCCAAACTGATCAGGTACCAATGTTGAGCCGTTTGTCGGCACTGGGCCTGTACTCGCTGGTGTTTAGCAGGATGAGGGGGGGGTCCTCATTGAAAACGTACAGAATAGCAAAATCTAACCTAAAAATCTCGACACATAATCGCGATGATAACCAAAAGCAAAATACCACTGTGGATATTCACTTTAGCTTAGAGATACAGCGCAGACACAGGCCATTTGGCCCATCGAGTCGGTGCTGACCAGCGATCCCCGCACACTAGCACTCTCCTACACGCATTAGACACAAGCTACAGAATTAACTAACAAAACTGCACGTCTTTGGAATGCGGAGGAAACCGGAGCGCCCGGAGAAAACCCACGCAGGTCACGGGGAGAACGTGCAAACTCCTTACAGGCAGCACACGTAGTCAGGGAGATGTTGAGCAGGCTGGGTCTCTATTCCTTGGAGCGCAGGAGGATGAGGGGAGATCTTATAGAGGTGTATAAAATCATGGAAAGGAATAGATCGGGTAGATGTACAGAGTCTCTTGCCCAGAGTAGGGGAATCGAGGACCAGAGGACATGGGTTCAAGGTGAAGGGGGAAAGATTTAATAGGAATATCAGGGGTAACTTTTCCACACAGAGGGTGGTGGGTGTATGGAACGAGCTGCCGGAGGAGGTAGTTGAGGCTGGGACTATCCCAATGTTAGGCAGGTACATGGATAGGACAGGTTTGGAGGGATATGGGCCAAATGCGGGCAGGTGGGACTAGTGTAGATGGGACATGTTGGCCGGTGTGGGCAAGATGGGCTGAAGGGCCTGTTTCCACGCTGTATCACTCTGGACATCTCGGGCAACGTCCCCTCTGAATAAAACGGAATGATTCACACCCCCATTAGATCTCCTTTCACCTTAAACCAGTGCCTGCTGGGCTAGAGACATGATCAAGTAGAATGGGGGGAGAGAGGGAGGGGAGAGGGGGAGGGGGGGGGCATGGAGGGGGGATATGGAAAGGGAGGGGGAAAGGGGAGAATAGGGTGCTGTAATGGGGCAGAGGAGTGGGGAGGGGGGATGGGGAGTGAGGAGTGGGGGGAGGGAAGGAGTGGGGGGAGGGAAGGAGTGGGGGGAGGGAAGGAGTGGGGAGGGGGATGGGAGGAGTGGGGAGGGGATGGAGGAGTGGGGAGGGGGGAGGGGAGGAGGAGATGGGAGGAGTGGGGAGGAGGAGATGGGAGGAGTGGGGAGGGGGGGTGGGAGGAGTGGGGAGGGGAGGGGGAGGAGTGGGGAGAGGAGGAGTGGGGTGGAGGGGAGGAGTGGGGAGGGGGGTTGGGAGGAGTGGGGAGGGGGAGGTGGGAGGAGTGGGGAGGGGTGATGGGAGGAGTGGGGAGGGGGGGAATGGGAGGAGTGGGGAGGGGGGGATGGTAGGAGTGGGGAGTGGGAGTAGTGGGGAGGGGGGAATGGGAGGAGTGGGATGGGGGGAGGGGAGGAGTGGGGAGGGGGGGAGAGGAGAGGGGGGAGGGGGAGATGGGAGGAGTGGGGGTGGGAGGGGACTGGGGAGGGGGGGGTGGGAAGGAGTGGGGATGGGTCGGAGGGTGGAGGAGAGAGATGGGGTTAGCAGAAATGGGAATGTGGGTAGAGGGGGAGGGGATGGGATGGTAGGGTAGGGATGAGGTGTGTGCTGACCCCCCTTTCTCACTCTCTCTCCCCCCCCATAGTACGGACGATCGGACAGCTACCGTGTGGCCACCACCCAGGGGGGGCAAGAATGACCAGTCGCCCAAGAAGGGCAAAGTTCAGAAACGGGACATGGACGACCTGAAGAAGGAGGTGGAGGTGGTGAGTGGAGCAGGCACAGCACGGCACCATCCCACAGACCTGGGGGGGGGGGGGGGGGGGGGGGTAGTCAATAACAGAACTGATCGCAAAATGACTCCGTCCTCACCGCCCCTCCCACACCCCCTCCCCCCACCCTCCCCCCCTCCCCATCCCTCTATCCCCCCCACCCTCCCCCATCCCCCATCCCTCTCTCCCCCATCCCTCTATCCCAACCCCTCCCTCCCAAATTATGCCATTCGGCCCATCAAGTCTACTCCGCCATTCAATCACGACTGATCTATCTCTCCCTCCTAGCCCCATTCTCCTGCCTTCTCCCCATAACCCTGACACCCGCACTAATCAACAATCTATCTACCTCTGCCTTAAATATATCCACTGACTTGTGGCCTCCACAGCCGTCTGTGGCAAAGAATCCCACAGATTCACCACCCTCTGGCTGAAGAAATTCCTCCTCATCTCCCTCCTGAAAGAACGTCCTTTAATTCTGAGGCTGTGCCCTCTGGTCCTAGACTCTCCCACCCAGTGGAAACATCCTCTCCACATCCACTCTATCCGGGCCTTTCACTATTCTGTACATTTCAATGAGGTTTACCCCTCATCCTTCTAAACTCCAGCGAGTACAGGCCCAGTGCCGACAAACGCTCACCGTACGTTAGTTAACCCACTCATTCCTGGGATCGTTCTTGTAAACCTCCTCTGGACCCTCTCCAGAGCCAGCACATCCTTCCTCAGATACGGGGGCCCAGAACTGCTCACAATGCTCCACATGCAGCCTGACCTGCGCCTTGTAGAGCCTCAACATTACATCCCTGTTTTTGTACACAGGCCCTCTTGAAATAAATGCCAGCATTGAGTTTGCATTCTTTACTACTGATACAGCTTGCAGATGAACTTTTGGGAATCCTGCACCAGCATTCCCAAGTCCCTTTGTACCTCCGGTTTCTGGATCCTCTCCCCATTCTCACCACCAGTGTCTAGAACTGGCTGACTTGAAGGGCCGAATGGCCTACTCCTGCACCTATTTTCTCTGTGTGTGTCTGTGTGTGTGTGTAGGGCCGTGTTAGTGTGTGGGGATCGCTGGTCAGCACAGACTCGGTGGGCCGAAGGGCCTGTTTCTGTGCTGTATCTCTGAACTGGTTTTGTTTAGAGATACGCAGGCTCTCTAAACCGAGGCAGCAACTCTGCCGCTGTGCCACCCTACGGTGGAAACATCCTCGCCACATCCGCACCGTCTGGGTACCTGGGGACAGTTGCCGGTGCCTGCACCTGATCCACGTTTCCGCAGCAGTCTGACTGATTTCCAGCGGTCCCGTTAGAGGCATCTCCGAACAGCTGGGGCCCGGTCGGGAGAAGGAAATTCCAGGATGGGCCGGATCTGCGGTGTTTGTTGTCGGATCGTAAACTCGTCTGCTTCATGCTGGCAGTCATAGAAATATAGACACAGTAGACAATAGGTGCAGGAGGAGGCCATTCGGCCCGTGTGTGTGTGTCTGTATCTGACCTAGGAGTGTGTGTGTGTGTGTATCTGACCCTGGAGTGTGTGTGTGCGTGTGTGTGTCTGTATCTGACCAAGGAGTGTGTGTGTATATCTGACCTAGGAGTGTGTGTGTGTGTGTGTGTGTGTATGTGTGTGTGTGTGTGTGTGTGTGTATGTGTGTGTGTGTCTGTATCTGACCTAGGAGTGTGTGTGTATGTGTGTGTGTGTGTCTGTATCTGACCTAGGAGTGTGTGTGTATGTGTGTGTGTGTGTCTGTATCTGACCTAGGAGTGTGTGTGTGTGTGTCTGTATCTGACCCAGGAGTGTGTGTGTATGTGTGTCTGTATCTGACCAAGGAGTGTGTGTGTGTGTGTGTGTGTATGTGTCTAACCCAGGAGTGTGTGTGTGTGTGTGTGTATGTGTGTGTCTAACCCAGGAGTGTGTGTGTGTGTGTGTGTCTGTATCTGACCCAGGAGTGTGTGTGTGTGTGTGTGTGTGTATGTATGTGTCTAACCCAGGAGTGTGTGTGTGTGTGTGTGTATGTGTGTGTGTGTGTCTAACCCAGGAGTGTGTGTGTGTGTGTGTGTGTGTCTGTATCTGACCCAGGAGTGTGTGTGTGTGTATGTGTCTAACCCAGGGTGTGTGTGTGTGTGTGTGTGTGTCTGTATCTGACCCAGGAGTGTGTGTGTGTGTGTGTCTGTATCTGACCAAGGAGTGTGTGGTGTGTGTGTGTGTGTATGTGTCTACCCAGGAGTGTGTGTGTGTGGTGTGTGTGTGTGTATGTGTCTAACCCAGGAGTGTGTGTGTGTGTGTGTGTGTGTGTATGTGTCTAACCCAGGAGTGTGTGTGTGTGTGTGTGTGTGTGTGTGTCTGTATCTGACCAAGGAGTGTGTGTGTGTGTGTGTGTGTGTATGTGTCTAACCCAGGGAGTGTGTGTGTGTGTGTGTGTGTGTATGTGTGTGTGTGTATGTGTCTAACCCAGGAGTGTGTGTGTGTGTGTGTGTGTGTGTGTCTGTATCTGACCCAGGAGTGTGTGTGTGTGTGTGTGTCTGTATCTGACCAAGGAGTGTGTATGTATGTATGTTTAATGTGTGTGTGGGTGTGTCTAACCCAGGAGTGTGTGTGTGTGTGTGTGTGTATGTGTGAGTGTGTGCATATCTGTGCATGTGTGTGCGCGTGTGTGTCTGTGAGTGTGAGTGCCTGTCCCACTTACGCGATGTTTTCGCCGACTTGCCGGCACCCGTCATAGTCTCAGCAGGTCGCCTAAAATGTTCAACGTTGAAAATCCAGCGGTGACCAGAAATGTTGCGGGGTGACGCGCTGTACGGTCGTGAGTCGTCACCCAAAGAGTCGTACCTTCTTCTGGTTGCCGCTGCATTTTCAACATGTTGAACATTTTGGGCGACCTGCCGCAACTAATGCCGGCTGAGAAGGTTCAGAATCACACTTTATACTGGGGGGCAGTGTTAGCTGTGAGGAGGATGCTAGGAGACTGCAAGGTGACTTGGATAGGTTGGGTGAGTGGGCAAATGTTTGGCAGATGCAGTATAATGTGGATAAATGTGAGGTTATCCACTTTGGTGGCAAAAACAGGAAAGTAGACTATTATCTAAATGGTGGCCGATTAGGAAATGGGGAGATGCAACGAGACCTGGGTGTCATGGTACACCAGTCATTGAAAGTAGGCATGCAGGTGCAGCAGGCAGTGAAGAAAGCGAATGGTATGTTAGCATTCATAGCAAAAGGATTTGAGTATAGGAGCAGGAGGTTCTACTGCAGTTGTACAGGGTCTTGGTGAGACCACACCTGGAGTATTGCGTACAGTTTTGGTCTCCAAATCTGAGGAAAGACATTCTTGTCATAGAGGGAGTGCAGAGAAGGTTCACCAGACTGATTCCTGGGATGTCAGGACTTTCATATGAAGAAAGACTGGATAGACTCGGCTTGTACTCGCTGGAATTTAGGAGATTGAGGGGGGATCTTATAGAAACTTACAAAATTCTTATGGGGTTGGACAGGCTAGATGCAGGAAGATTGTTCCCGATGTTGGGGAAGTCCAGGACAAGGGGTCACAGTTTAAGGATAAGGGGGAAGTCTTTTAGGACCGAGATGAGCAAAACATTTTTCACACAGAGAGTGGTGAATCTCTGGAACTCTCTGCCACAGAAGGTAGTTGAGGCCAGTTCATTGGCTATATTTAAGAAGGAGTTAGATGTGGCCCTTGTGGCTAAAGGGATCAGGGGGTATGGAGAGAAGGCAGGTACGGGATACTGAGTTGGATGATCAGCCATGATCATATTGAATGGGCTCGAAGGGCCGAATGGCCTACTCCTGCACATATTGTCTATGTTTCTATGTTTATACACCAAGTACGTTTTGAAACATACGAGGGAATTTCATTGGCCAGGTCAGTCATACAATTAAAAGCAACAGATCACTCAAAACCCATTTTAACATGAACATCCACCACAGTGACTCCTCCACTTTCCTCACTGTGATGGAAGGCGCCTTCTCTGAGTTCCTCGGTCGTGGACCTCGAGCCCCCGTTGACGGGACGATCATGACTCCCGTAGCCGTCGGCGTTTGGGCCCTCCGCGTCCCGGCGATCCGCTCCTGCGTCGGGGGGGGGGGGGGGGATGTCAGCTCATCGATGCCGGGCGATCGAACCTCGCGTCGGGGCTGGTCGGACGTTCGGAGCTCCCGACTAGCCTCACCCGAGACTGCGAGCCCTCGACGGTAGGTCCGCGCTGGGAGCGATCCCAGGCAAGGGATCCGCTCCGATGGTAAGTCCGCGCCCCGCGGTGGGGGCCCACGACCGTCCGAGGAGGCCTCCAGCTCCATCGATGGTAGGCCGCAGAACCCGGGGAATGTGACCCGAAAAATGATCACATCTCTGGCAAGGTAGGATCCCCCGATCCCCTTCCCCCCCCACATAAAACAAACCGAAGTACATTAAAACAAAAACTAAAAAAGAACAAAAAGAATGTAAAAAGGAACAGGCTGCTGGCAGGGCAGCCATCTCCCCGGCGCCCCTGGTGGTCAGGTTATTGGCTGCAACCTTCCCTCCATTGACGAACTGTACACTGCAAGGGCCAGGAAGTGAGTGGGTAAGATCATCTCTGACCCCTCTCACCCTGGCCACAAACTCTTTGAATCACTTCCCTCTGGAAGGCGACTCCGGATTGTCAAAGCTGCCACAGCCAGACATAAAAACAGCTTTTATCCACGAGTAGTTGCTCTACTCAACAGCCAGAAATCTGTAGCCTCCCTTTGATCCTTTTAAAAAATTTCATTCACATGCTTAAACTATAATGTTTTATGTATCATTCACTGTATGTCATGTTGCTACTTGTGGGTGGAGCACTAAGGCAAATTCCTTGTATGTGAATACTTGGCCAATAAACTTATTCATTCATTCATTCGCCGAAAAAATTGCGTAAGTGGGACCGGCCCATAATAGACAATAGACGATAGGTGCAGGAGGAGGCCATTTGGCCCTTCGAGCCAGCACCGCTATTCAATGTGATCATGGTTGATCATCCCTAATCAGTACCCCGTTCCTGCCTTCTCCCCTGACTCCGCTATCTTTAAGAGCCCTATCTAGCTCTCTCTTGAAAGCATCCAGAGAACCGGCCTCCACCGCCCTCTGAGGCAGAGAATTCCACAGACTCACCACTCTCTGTGAGAAAAAGTGTTTCCTCGTCTCCGTTCTAAATGGCTTACTCCTTATTCTTAAACTGTGGCCCCTGGTTCTGGACTCCCCCAACATGGGGAACATGTTTCCTGCCTCTAGCGTGTCCAAGCCCTTAACAATCTTATATGTTTCAATGAGATCCCCTCTCATCCTTCTAAACTCCAGAGTGTACAAGCCCAGCTGCTCCATTCTCTCAGCATATGACAGTCCCGCCATCCTTGTAAACCTTGTGTGTGCGTGTGAGTGTGCATGCGCGTGTGTGTGACCCACAGGAATATGCTGACCTTTAACCCCGCCATCTCTACCCCCAGATGGAACACAAGATGTCCGTGGAGGAAGTGTGCAGGAAACACAATGCCGACTGTGTGCAGGTGAGTCAGCGTCTAGACACCGTACGTCCCAGACAGAGTGTCTCCCGTCCCAGACGGCACCTTCCTCGCCCGCCCCCCCCCTCCCTGGTGACCTCTACCCTCTGACCACGCTGCCCTCTGATTCTCTGTCCCCTGACCCTCCGTCCCCTGACCCTCCGCCCTCTGACCTGCTGCCCTCTGACCCTCTGTCCTGCTGCCTGAAGCCTTCTCTTTCCCCCTCGGCCCTCTGACCCCGTGCCCTTTAACCCCCCCAGGGCCTGACCTATGCCAAGGCGGCGGAGTTCCTGGCCCGTGACGGCCCCAACGCTCTGACCCCTCCGCCCACCACCCCCGAGTGGATCAAGTTCTGCCGGCAACTGTTCGGTGGATTCTCCATCTTGCTGTGGATCGGGGCCGTCCTCTGCTTCATCGCTTACGGCATCCAGGCAGTGACCGAGGACAACCCAGCCGGGGACAACGTGAGTGTGGGGGAGAGAGGGGGGAGAGGGGGGCACGGTGGGGGGAGAGGGGGGCACGGCGGGGGAAGAGGGGGGCACCGCGGGGGGAGAATGCAGGGGTAGACTGAGCCGGGTTTTCTCTCTCGTCTGCCAGCTGTACCTGGGCATCGTGTTGTCGGCCGTGGTCATCATCACCGGATGTTTCTCCTACTACCAAGAGGCCAAGAGCTCCAAGATCATGGAGTCCTTCAAGAACATGGTGCCCCAGGTAGGCCGGGGTCAGGGGTCAGGCAATGGACACGGGGTCAGCAGTCAGACACTGGGTCAGGGGTCAGGCACTGGACACTAGGTCAGCGGTCAGACACTGGGTCAGGGGTCAGGCACTGGACACTGGGTCAGGGGTCAGGCACTGGACACTGGGTCAGGCACTGGACACTGGGTCAGGGGTCAGGCACTGGACACATGGTCAGGGGTCAGGCAGTGGACACAGGGTCAGGGGTCAGGCACTGGACATGGGGTTAGGGGTCAGGCACTGGGCATGGGGTCACGCACTGGATGCAGGATCAGGGCTCAGATTGGACACAGGGACTGGATGGTCAGGGGTCAGGCAGTGGAAACAGGGTCAGATTGGACACGGGGATCAGGGCTCCGATTGGACACGGGGTCAGGGGTCAGATTGGACACGGGCTTCAGGCAATGGACACTGGACACTAAGGGAGGTGGGGAGAGGGAGAGGGAGCAGTCTCTGACCCCCCCCCTGTGTGTTCCAGCAAGCCATGGTGATCAGGGAGGGGGAGAAGACCCAGATCAATGCGGAGGAGGTTGTGGCCGGAGACCTGGTGGAGGTGAAGGGTGGTGACCGCATCCCCGCTGACCTACGCGTCATCTCCGCCCATGGCTGCAAGGTACAGAACTGCGACCTCTCACCCCGCCCCGCGACCTCTCACCCCGCAACCTCTCACCCTGACCCGCGACCTCTCACCCCGCCCCGCGACCTCTCACCCCACGACCTCTCACCCCGCCCTGCGACCTCTCACCCCCGCCCCGCGACCTCTCACCCCGCGACCTCACACCCCGCCCCGCCACCTCTCAACCCGCCCCGCCACCTCTCACCCCGCAACCTCTCACCCCGACCCGCGACCTCTCACCCCCGCCCCGCGACCTCTCACCCCGCCCCGCGACCTCTCGCCCCACGACCTCTCGCCCCTCCGCGCCACCTCTCACCCCATCCCGCGACCTCTCACCCCGCCCTTCGAACTCATCCCCTCCCCACGACCTCTCACCCCCGCCCAGCGACCTCTCACCCCCGCCCCGTGACCTCTCACACTCGCCCTGCGAGCCCTCGCCTCTGCCCCACTACCTCAGTAACCCCTCATCCCCGCCCCCTCTCACCCCCGCCCCATGGTGACCTCTCGCCCCAGCCCTGCCATGCCCTCCCACCCTAACCCCACAATGACCTCTCACCCCAACCCAACTTTCACCTGCCCCTTCGCAGTGCCCATAATAAACTGTTTAATATTTCCTCCCCTTCTCTCCCCCAGGTGGACAACTCTTCATTGACAGGAGAGTCGGAGCCACAGACCCGCTCCCCAGACTGCACCAGCGACAACCCGCTGGAGACCCGAAACATTGCCTTCTTCTCCACTAACTGTGTGGAAGGTGAGGAGAGAGGGGGGGAGGAGAGAGGGGAGGAGAGAATGGAGGAGAGGGGAGGGGAGGACCAGGCAGGGGAGGAACGGGGAGGGGAGGAGAGAAGGGAGGAGAGGGGAGAAGGAGAAGGAGAAGGGAGGGGAGGGGAGAAGGAGATGAGCAGGAATTTCTTCAGGTGGTGAATCTGTGGGATTCGTTGCCACAGACGGCTGTGGAGGCCACAAGTCAGTGGATATTTCTAAGGCAGAGATAGATAGATTGTTGATTAGTGCGGGTGTCAGGGGTTATGGGGAGAAGGCAGGAGAATGGGGTTGGGAGGGAGAGATAGATCAGCCATGATTGAAAGGCGGAATAGACTTGATGGGCCGAATGGCCTAATTCTGCTCCTATTACATATGACATGTGACCTGCGTGGGTTTTCTCCAGGTGCTCCGGTTTCCTCCCACACTCGGAAGACGTGCAGGTTTGTAGGTTACTCGGCTTGGGTAAAACAAATTGTAAATAGTCCCCTAGTGTGTGTGGGATAGTGTTGGTGTCCCTCTGGTTATGGGGAGAAGGCAGGAGAATGGGGTTGGGAGGGAGAGATAGATCGGCCATGATTGACCTGATGGGCCGAGTGGCCTCATTCTGCCCCCCTCCCCGTGCGCAGGGACTGCTCGGGGCATCGTGATCTTCACCGGTGACCGGACGGTGATGGGCCGGATCGCCACGCTGGCCTCGGGACTGGACACGGGCAAGACGCCCATCGCCAAGGAGATCGAGCACTTCATCCACATCATCACGGGGGTGGCCGTCTTCCTGGGAGTCTCCTTCTTCGTGCTGTCCATCATCCTGGGCTACAGCTGGCTGGAGGCTGTCATCTTCCTCATCGGTATCATTGTGGCCAACGTACCCGAAGGGCTGCTGGCTACCGTCACGGTGAGAGCCCCCGTGTCCCTGCCCTCCCCACCTCCGCCCTCTCCCCTCTGGACCTAACCCTGTCCAGTCACCTGGGGGCCCATTACATAGAAACATAGGTGCAGGAGGAGGCCATTCGGCCCTTCGAGCCATTCATTGTAATCATGGCTGATCGTCCCCAATCAATAACCCGTGCCTGCCTTCTCCCCATACAAGCCTAGTCTTTTCAATCTTTCCTCATATGACAAGTCCCACCATCCCCAGGGATCAATCTCGTGAACCTACGCTGCACTGCCTCAATCACAAGGATGTCCTTCCTCAAATTAGGAGACCAAAACTGTACACAATACTCCAGATGTGGTCTTACCAGAGCCCTGTACAACTGCAGAAGAACCTCTTTACTCCTATACAGAAATCCTCTTGTTATGAAGGCCAATATTCCATTAGCTTTCTTCACTGCCTGCTGTACCTTCCAGTGAATACAAGCCTAGTCTTTTCAATCTTTCCTCATATGACAGTCCTGCCATCCCAGGGATCAATCTCGTACCATTTCAATCTCGAACCATTGTCACCATTTTATGACCCTGAACCTCTGAACCTGCTTGGTGACCTCTGATCCTGTCCCCTCTCCCTTCTCCACCCGCCCCGCTCCTCTCTTGCCCTCCCATCTACCCTCTCACCCTCTGTCCCGCTGCCACCGTGACCCACGGAGCCTGTGAGTGTGTGTTGTGTGTGTGTTAGGTGTGTCTGACTCTGACGGCCAAGCGCATGGCGAAGAAGAACTGCCTGGTGAAGAACCTGGAGGCGGTGGAGACGCTCGGCTCCACGTCCACCATCTGCTCCGACAAGACGGGCACGCTCACGCAAAACCGCATGACCGTCGCCCACATGTGGTTCGACAACCAGATCCACGAGGCCGACACCACCGAGGACCAGTCGGGTAACGCCACGGGGGGACGCACGCACACACACGGACATGGACACGGACGCACACACACACACACACACACGTACACCACCGAGGACCAGTCCGGTAACGCCACGGGGGGACGCACGCACACACACGGACATGGACACGGACGCACACACACACACACACACACGTACACCACCGAGGACCAGTCCGGTAACGCCACGGGGGGAATGCACGCACACACACGGACACGGACGCACACGCACACGTACACACACACACGTACACCACCGAGGACCAGTCGGGTAACGCCACGGGGGAACGCACGCACACACGGACACGGACGCACACACATACACACGCACACACACACGTACACACACACGTACGCACACACGGACACGGACGCACACACATACACACGCACACACACACACGGACGCACACACACACACACGGACACGGACGCACACACACACACGGACACGACGCACACGCACACACACACACACACACACACACACACACACACACACACACACACACACACACACAAACACACACACACACACACACACACACACACACACACACACACACACTCACACGGACATGGACACACACGCACACACACACACGTGCACACACGGACACACACACACACACACGGACACGGATGCACGCACACACGGACGCACACACACACACACACACACACACAAGATGTCAGGGGACAGAAGGGATTGGACGGGAGGGGACAGACACATGCATTGTGGATGGGGTGGGGACGGGGGTGGGGACGGGGGGGGTGTGGGTGTGTGTAACCCGTTACCCGTCCCCCACACGGTGTCCACCTGTAACCCATTCCCCTTCCACACCAGGTGCTTCCTTCGACCAAGAGTTTCTATCACCTGGGGCTCACTGTCACGTATCGCCGCCCTGTGTAACCGAGCAACATTCAAACCCGGCCAGGACAACGTGTCCATACTCAAGGGGGGTGCTCTCCCTCTCCCTCTCCCTCCCTCCCTCCCTCTCTCTCTCCCTCTCTCTCCCTCCCTCTCCCTCCCTCCCTCCCTCCCTCTCTCCCCCTCTCTCCCCCTCCCTCCCCCTCTCTCCCTCCCTCCCTCTCCCTCCCTCTCTCTCCTCTCTCCCTCCCTCCAATGTTTACCATATATATTAATGATTTGGAAGAGGGAATTAGGAGCAACACTAGCAAGTTTGCGGATGACACAAAGCTGGGTGGCAGTGTGAACTGTGAAGAGGATGTTAGGAGGTTGCAGGGTGACCTGGACAGGTTGAGTGAGTGGGCAGATGCGTGGCAGATGCAGTATAATATAGATAAATGTGAGATTATCCACTTTGGTGGCAAAAACAAGGGGCAGATTATTATCTCAATGGGGTCAGGTTAGGTAAGGGGGAGGTACAGTGAGACCTGGGTGTCCTTGTACACCAGTCACTGAAAGTTGGCGTGCAGGTACAGCAGGCAGTGAAGAAAGCTAATGGAATGTTGGCCTTCATAACAAGAGGATTTCAGTATAGGAGTAGAGAGTTCTTCTGCAGTTGTATAGGGCTCTGGTGAGGACCACATCTGGAGTATTGTGTACAGTTTTGGTCTCCTAATTTGAGGAAGGACATCCTTATGAATTGAGGCAGTGCAGCGTAGGTTCACGAGATTGATCCCTGGGATGGCGGGACTTGAAGATTGAAAAGACTAGGCTTGTATTCACTGGAGTTTAGAAGGATGAGGGGAGATCTTATAGAAACATATATAATTATAAAAGGACTGGACAAGCTAGATGCAGGAAAAATGTTCCCAATGTTGGGCGAGTCCAGAACCAGGGGCCACAGTCTTAGAATAAAGGGGAGGTCATTTAAGACTGAGTGGGGAAAAACTTTTTTCACCCAGAGAGTTGTGAATTTGTGGAATTCCCTGCCACAGAGAGCAGTGGAGGCCAAGTCACTGGATGGATTTAAGAGAGAGTTAGATAGAGCTCTAGGGGCTAGTGGAGTCAAGGGATATGGGGAGAAGGCAGGCACGGGTTATTGATAGGGGACGATCAGCCATGATCACAATGAATGGCGGTGCTGGCTCGAAGGGTCAAATGGCCTCCTCCTGCACCTATTTTCTATGTTTCTATAATTATCTGGGATATTGCGGAATAATTCTCTGGGATATTCGGGATAATTCTCTGGGATGTTGGACAGTGATTATCTGGAATATGGGATAATTCTCTGGGATATTGAGGAATTATTCTCTGGGATATTTGGGGGGGTAATACCCTGGAATATGTGAGGGCTAGTCCACTGTTATATTGGGGCATAATTCTCTGGGATATTGAGGGAATAATTCTCTGGTGTATTCGGGAATTTTTCACTGGAATATTGAGATATCATTCATTGGAATATTGGAGAATAATGATCTAGAATGAGGAATAATTCTCTGGAATATGGGCAATAATTCTATGGAGTTCTTTGGAAATCATTTTCTGGGATATTGGGAATAATTCTCTGTGATATTGAAGGATAATTCACTGGGATATTGGAGAATAAATATCTGGAATGAAGGAAAATTCTCTGGAATATTTAAGGGATAATTCTTTGGAGTAATGGGGAATATTTCACTGGGATATTGGGAATAATTCCCTGGGATATTGAGGTATAATTCCCTAGAATATTTGAGGGATAATTATCTGGGATATTGAGGGATAATTGTCTGGAATATTGGGGAATAATGCTCTGGGATATTGAGGGATAATTCTCTGGAATATTGGGGAATAATTCTCTGGGATATTGGGGAACAATTCTCTGGAATATTTAAGGGATAATTCTCTGGGATATTGAGGGATAATTCTCTGGAATATTGGGGAATAATTCCCTGGAATATTTAAGGGATAATTCTCAGGAGTAATGGGGAATATTTCACTGGGATATTGGGAATAATTCCCTGGAATATTTGAGAGATAATTCTCTGGGATATTGAGGAATGATTCTCTGGGGTATTGGAGAATAATTCTCTGGAATGAGGGATAGTTCTGGAATATTTGGGATATTTCTCTGGGATATTGAGGGATGATTGTGGGATATTGAGGAATATTTCTCTGGGATATTGAGAATAATTCTCTGGAATGAGGGATAATTCTGGAATATTGGGGATAATATTCTGGGATATTGAGGGGATGATTATGGGATAATGGGAATATTTCTCTGGGATATTGAGGAATATTTCTCTGGGATATTGAGGATAGTTGAGGTGATAGGGGAGGGGTGGACTAGCGGAGGTGGAAGTGGGTTCTTCAGTCCCACCAGCCGATCCTGGGCAGATAGGACTACCACCCACCCCACCCTGACTCTGCTCTCCCCCACCCCCCCACAGCGGAGAGTGGCTGGCGATGCCTCTGAGTCAGCCCTACTGAAGTGCATCGAGCTGTCCACTGGGTCGGTGAAGGCCACAAGGGAAAAGAACAAGAAGATCAACGAGATCCCCTTCAACTCCACCAACAAGTACCAGGTAACAATCTCAATAGACAACAGGTGCAGGAGTAGGCCCACTTGGCCCTTCCAGCCAGCACCACCATTCAATGTGGTCATGGCTGATCATCCCCAATCAGTACCCCGTTCCTGCCTTCTCCCCATATCCCCTGACTCCGCTATCTTCAAGAGCCCTATCTAGCTCTCTCTTGAAAGCATCCAGAGAACCTGCCTCCGCCGCCCTCTGAGGCAGAGAATTCCACAGACTCACCACTCTCTGTGAGAAAAAGTGTTTCCTCGTCTCCGTTCTAAATGGCTTACCCCTTATTCTTAAACTGTGGCCCCTGGTTCTGGACTCCCCCAACATCGGGAACATGTTTCCTGCCTCCAGCGTGTCCAAACCCTTAATAATCTTACATGTTTCAATGAGATCTCCTCTCATCCTTCTAAACTCCAGAGTATACAAGCCCAGCCGCTTCATATGACAGTCCCGCCATCCCAGGAATTAACCTTGTAAACCTACGCTGCACTCCCTCAATAGCAAGAATGTCCTTCCTCAAATTAGGGGACCGAAACTGTACACAATACTCCAGGTGTGGTCTCACTAGGGCTCTGTACAAATGCAGAAGGACCTCTTTGCTCCTATATTCGATTCCTCTTGTTATAAAGGCCAACATGCCATTGGCTTTCTTCACTGCCTGCTGTACCTGCATGCTTACTTTCATAGACTGATGAACAGGACCCCCAGATCCCGTTGTACGTCCCCTTTTCCCAACTTGACACCATTTCATTGTACCTTGGTTCACCTGACAATAAAAAATTGACACTGATACCAATTTAGAAATTGTGCTCTTTTAAATTCCTCCTTCGTCCTGCTAATCTTATTTTAGAGCCCCTGGATTCATGCCCTGAATGCTGTTCACCCAACACCAGCATGGTTGCTTCCCATCAGATTCCTTCTCATCCCAAACCTCAGTGAGAATATGTGGCAAGGAACTGCAGATGCTGGTTTACACCGAAGATAAAGACACAAAGTCCTGGAGTAGCTCAGCGGGACAGGCAGCATCTCTGGAGAGAAGAAATGGGTGACGTTTCGGGTCGTAGGTTCATAAGTGATAGGAGCGGAATTAGGCCATTCGGCCCATCAAGTCTACTCCGCCATTCAATCACGGCTGATTTATCTCTCCCTCCTATCCCCATTCTCTTGCCTTCTCCCCATAACCCCTGACACCTGCACTAATCAACAATCTATCTATCTCTGCCTTAGAAATATCCACTGACTTGTGGCCTCCACAGCCGTCTGTGGCAAAGAATCCCACAGATTCACCACCCTCTGGCTAAAGAAATTCCTCCTCATCTCCTTCCTAAAGGAACGTCCTTTAATTCTGAGGCTGTGCCCTCTGGTCCTAGACTCTCCCACCAGTGGAAACATCCTCTCCACATCCACTCTATCCAAGCCTCTTGAGACACTTCTTCAGACTGAGAGTCAGGGGACAGGGAGACAGGTTCCTCAGCCATTTCTTCTATCCAGAGATGATGCCTGTTTCTCTGAACAGGAAGGCAGATTACTATCTAAATGGTGTCAAGTTGGGAAAAGGGGAAGTGCACGGGATCTGGGGGTCCTTGTTCATCAGTCACTCAAAGTAAGCATGCAGGTACAGCAGGCAGTGAAGAAAGCCAATGGCATGTTGGCCTTCATAACAAGAGGAGTTGAGTATAGGAGCAAAGAGGTCCTTCTGCAGTTGTACAGAGCCCTAGTGAGACCACACCTGGAGTATTGTGGTACAGTTTTGGTCCCCTAATTTGAGGAAGGACATTCTTGCTATTGAGGGAGTGCAGCGTAGGTTTACAAGGTTGATTCGGCGGGACTGTCATATGCTGAGAGAATGGAGCGGCTGGGCTTGTACACTCTGGAGTTTAGAAGGATGAGAGGGAATCCCATTGAAACATATAAGATTGTTAAGGGATTGGACACGCTAGAGGCAGGAAACATGTTCCCGATGTTGGGGGAGTCCAGAACCAGGGGCCACAGTTTAAGAATAAGGAGTAAGCCATTTAGAACAGAGACGAGGAAACACTATTTCACACAGAGAGTGGTGAGTCTGTGGAATTCTCTGCCTCAGAGGGCGGTGGAGGCAGGTTCTCTGGATGCTTTCAAGAGAGAGCTAGATAGGGCTCTTAAAGATAGCGGAGTCAGGGGATATGGGGAGAAGGCAGGAACGGGGTACTGATTGGGGACGATCAGCCATGATCACATTGAATGGCGGTGCTGGCTAGAAGGGCCAAATGGCCTCCTCCTGCACCTATTGTCTATTGTCTACTGTTTCTATTGAAAGGCTTTGCGTGCTATCCAATCATAGAATTGTACATAAGGCCATCACACAAACCTACCTCCCTTGCATCGACTCCATCTACACCTCACGCTGCCTCGACAAGGCCAGCAGCCCAGACCATCACACAAACCAACCTCCCTTGCATCGACTCCATCTACACCTCACGCTGCCTCGACAAGGCCAGCAGCCCAGACCATCACACACGAACCAACCTCCCTCCCATCGACCCCATCTACACCTCACGCTGCCTCGGCAAGGCCAGCAGCAGAATCAAGGACCAGTCTCACCCCGGCCACTCCCTCTTCTCCCCTCTCCCATCGGGCAAGAGGTACAGAAGTGTGAAAACGAACGCACACCTCCAGATTCAGGGGCAGTTTCTTCCCGGCTGTTATCGGGCAACATTTTCCAGAGATGGGCGTCACGGTGGGGCAGCGGGTAGAGCTGCTGCCTCACAGCGCCAGAGAGCCGGGATCGATCCTGACCACAGGTGCTGCCTGCACGGAGTTTGCACGTTCTCTGCGCGGGTTTTCACCGGGTGACTCTGACCTCTGCCCCCCCCCCGCTAGCTGTCAATCCACGAGACGGAGGACACTAACGAGAAGCGCTACCTGCTGGTGATGAAGGGGGCTCCGGAACGTATCCTGGATCGATGCTCCACCATCATGTTGCAGGGCAAGGAGCAGCCCCTTGATGAGGAGTTGAAGGAGTCTTTCCAGAACGCATACATGGAGCTCGGAGGCCTGGGAGAGAGGGTGCTGGGTGAGAGGGGGGGCTGGGGGAGAGAGGGGGGCTGGGGAGAGGGGGGGGGGCTGGGGGAGAGAGGGGGGCTGGGTGAGAGGGGGAGGAGAGAGGGGGGGGGCTGGGGGAGAGGAGGAAGGGGCTGGGGTAGAGGGGGAGGGGGGGGCTGGGGGAG
>JAXLNO010002621.1:21815-41815 GCA_038087875.1 Malacoraja senta
ACACGTTATGTTCCAGGAAGGAACTGCAGATGCTGGTTTAAACCGAAGATAGACACAAAATGCTGGAGTAACTCAGCCGGACAGGCAGCATCTCTGGAGAGTAGGAATGGGTGACGTTTCGTGTCGAGACCCTTCTTCAGACAGAGTTGTGGGAAAAGGAAACGAGAAATATAGACGATGATGTAGAGAGATAGAGAACAAATGAATGATTGAAATGCAAGAAAGTAAGAAGGATAAAGAAATCAGCTGCAGTGAACAATGGCCTGTTTCCTTTATCATCGTCACTTTTTTGCATATCTTTCATTCATTTGTTCTATATTGGAGGAACAGCATCTCATATTTCACTTGGGCAGCTTACAATCCAGTGGTATGAATATCGATTTTTCTGAGTTCAGGTAACCCCTGGCATTCCCTCTCTCTCCATCCCTCCCCCACCCAAGTCGCACCAGCTTCTCGTTCTCACCCAACAAACAACTAACAATGGCCAGTTTCCGTTATCATCGTGACTTTTTTGCATATCTTTCGTTCATTTATTCTACATCTCTCCACATCACCGTCTATCTCTCTCGTTTCCCTTTCCCGTGACTTTCAGTCTGAAGAAGGGTCTCGACCCGAAACGTCACCCGTTCCTTCTCTCCAGAGATGCTGCCCGTCCCGCTGAGTTACTCCAGCACTTTGTGTCAATCTTCGGCCAAAACCTCTGTAGCGTCTCAGCGTGCGAGAATTTTATTCTTCTGCTCCTAGAGTATATGGCAGTTGAAAGCATTTGCCTCTCTTGAACTCGTGATAAACTATACTTGGCATTTTTCCAATACCCATGTTGTGAATCTGTGTACACTATTTGGAGAGTCCCAGAGTCTAAGAGCTGGGCGTCACAGTGGGGCAGCGGGTAGAGCTGCTGCCTCACAGCGCCAGAGACCCGGGTTCCATCACAACCACGGGTGCTGTTTGTACGGAGTTTGCACGTTCTCCCCGTGACCTGCGTGGGTTTTCTCCGGGTGCTCCGGTTTCCTCCCACACTCCAAAGACGTGCAGGTTTGTTGGTTAATTAGCTTTGGCTAAACACTGTAAATTGTTCCCTAGCATGTGAAGGATAGTGTTAGTGTGTGGGGATTGCTGATTCAATCACGGCTGATCTCTCTCTCCCACCTAACGCCATTCCACTGCCTTCCCTCCATAACCCTTTACACCCGCACTTACCAAGAATCTATCTATCTCTGCCTTAAATACATCCACTGATTCCACAGAGTCACCACCTGATTCCACAGAGTCACTAAAGACATTCCTCTTCATCTCCTTCCTTAAAGAACGTCCTTGAATTCTAATTTAATAGAACCTCTGGTCCTAGACTCTCCCACTAGTGGAAACATCCTCTCCACATCCACTCTATCCAGGCCTTTCACTATTCTGTACGTTTCAATGAGGTCCCCCCTCATCCTTCTAAACTCCAGCGAGTACAGGCCCAGTGCCGACAAACGCTCATCGTACGTTAACCCACTCATTCCTGGGATCGTTCTTGTAAACCTCCTCTGGACCCTCTCCAGAGCCGGCACATCCTTCCTCAGATACGGGGCCCAGAATTGCTCACAATGCCCCAAATGCGTCCTGACCAGCGCCTTGTAGAGCCTCAACATTACATCCCTGTTTTTGTATGCAAGTCCTCTTGAAATAAATGCTAGCATTGCATTAGCTTTGTTTACTATCAATTCGACTCGCAGATTAACTTTTTGGCAATAAGGTTAGCTGTGAGTAAGCGGTGAATCTTTTACTGTGAGACCTAACAATGCGGACTGATGATATCTCTAGAGTGGGACGAGTAAGGGGTTTTTGCTGTTTTTGGGTTATGGTGTTATCCTTATCCTCCGACCTCATCTAATGTATCCACTGTTCCAGGTGAGACCAAACGCAGGCTCCCCTCCCTGGTTAACCCACCCAAACCACCCCCTCCCCAGGTACCTTCCCCTGCAACCGCAGGAGATACAACACCTGTCCCTATACCTCCTCCCTCGACTCTGTCCAGGGACCCCGACAGTCCTTTCAGGTGAGGCAGAGGTTCACTTGCACCTCCTCCAACCTCATCTACTGTATCTGCTGTTCCAGGTGTGGACTCTTATACACACCTTGGACCAAACGCAGACTGGGCGATCGTTTCGCTGAACACCTCCGCTCAGTCTGCCTGGACCTACCTGATCTCCCGGTTGCCAAACACTTTAACTCCCGCTCCCATTCCCACACTGACATTTCTGTCCTGGGCCTCCTCCACTGTCAGAGTGAGGCCCAGCGCAAATGGGAGGAACAACACCTCATATTTCGCCTGGGCAACTTACACCCAGTTCTCTGACCAGTCTTACTGTCTCTGACCACATTTTATCTCTGTGTGCTTTGTTGTCACCTTCTCCCAGCCAACAATGATCTATTCCACATTTTCCTTAATCTCCATTTCCTTTGTCCTGTTTTCACACCGTACACTTCCTTATCTATGTATCTCCCTCCCCCCCTGACGTCAGTCTGAAGAAACGTCACCCGTTCCTTCTTTCCTGAGACGCTGCCTGTCCCGCTGAGTTACTCCACCATTTTGTGTCTATCTTCGGTATAAACCAGCACTTGCAGTTCCTTCATCCACTCTTACATATTGTACCGGATCCAATAAATGGAAGCAGCCCGTACTCACTCTGTTGATATTTAACTTTGACAAGGGGGCGGCACGGTGGCGATTTTAGAGAGCGTCACGGTGGCGCAGCGGTAGAGTTGCTGCCTCACAACGCCAGAGTCCCGGGATCGATCCTGACTACGGGTGCTGTCTGTACGGAGTTTGCATGTTCTCCCCGTGACCTGCGTGGGTTTTCTCCGGGTGCTCCGGTTTCCCCCCACACTCCAAAGACGTACAAATGTATGGGTTAATAGGCTTCGGTAAAATTGTAAATGATCATAAGTGTGTGTGTAGGCTGAGGGCTTGTTTCCGCGCTGTATCTCGAAACAAAAAGGAAACGGATAGATACAGCGTAGAAACAGGCCTTTCGACCCACCGAGTCCGCACTGACCAATGATTGGCCGTACACTAAATCTGTCCTGTACACTACCCACCATTTACAGAAGCCACGTTTTTGGAGTGTGGGTTACAGGTAGATTGCTGCCAATCGACTGGTGCCCCTGCTGCTAGATCAATACATCTTTCAGGTAAAGCGGCTGAATAATGTGTTGAAAACTGGCCTTCGTCAGTCAGTATTGAGTACAGAAGTTGGGAGGTCATGTTGCAGTTGTATAAGATGGTGATGAGACCACATTTAGAATATTGTCTTCAGTTCTGGGCGTTGTGTTAGAGCAAAGATATTGTCACGCTTGAAATGGTTCCGAGAAAATGTACGAGGATGTTGCCAGTACTAGAGGGTGTGAGCTAGAGGGAGAGGTTGAGTAGGCTGGGTCTCTATTCCATGGAGCACAGGAGGATGAGGGGAGATCTTATAGAGGTGTATAAAATCATGAGAGGAATAGATCGGGTAGATGCACAGAGTCTCTTGCCCAGAGTAGGGGAATCGAGGACCAGAGGACATAGGTTCAAGATGAAGGGGAAAAGATTTACTAGGATTCTGAGTGGTAACTTTTTCACACAGAGGGTGGTGGGTGTATGGAACGAGCTGCCAGAGGAGGTAGTTGAGGCTGGGGCTATCACAACGTTTAAGAAACAGTTAGACAGGTACATGGATAGGATAGGTTTTGGAGGGATATGGACCAAACGCGAGCAGGTGGGACTAGTGTGTTGACAACTGGGACATGTTGGCCAGTGTGGGCAAGTTGGGCCGAAGGGCCTGTTTCCACACTGTATCACTATGACTCAATGACTGTAATTGCAGGATTTGGCACTATTCAAAGGTAAGCAGTCACAACATCTGACAGCTGATATTTTTATGTTTACAAATTATGACTTTGACACGCTGAGTTACAATGCTTGCATACTAATGAGTTTGTGGAGATAGGGGTTGGCCCAGTTAACAGGCCCGTAATTACCAAGGATAGTATTGAATTGCCTTATCACTAAAGCTGTCAAAGACTTCTATTAATGAGTGTGAGTTACAGGGCCTTATAATAAGCTACTGTCAGTGGCTGAATAATATCAGTTGTAGGACGTAACCATCGCCCAGTCTACGTTTGGTCTCGTTGTGAAGATGGAATATTGTGCAGCAAACCATGCATTTGGGTATTTGGTATAAAGGCGTGGACTGTTATCTAAATGGGGAGAGAATCCAGAAACCGGAGGTGCAAAGGAACTCGGGAATGCTGGTTCAGGATTCCCAAAGAGTTAATGTGCAAGTTGAATCGGTAGTAAGGAAAGCAAACTCAATGCTGGCATTTATTTCATGAGGGCTTGTGTACAAAAACAGGGATGTAATGCTGAGACTCTATAAGGCGCTGGTCAGGCTGCATTTGGAGTATTGTGAGTATTTTGGGCCCCGTATCTGAGGAAGGATGTGCTGGCTCTGGAGAGGGTCCAGAGGAGGTTTTACAAGAACGATCCCAGGAATGAGTGGGTTAACATATGATGAGCGCTTGACAGCACTGGGCCTGTACTCGCTGGAGTTTAGAAGCATGAGGGGGGACCTCATTGAAACGTACAGAATAGTGAAAGGCCTGGATAGGGAAAGTAAACAATACCATGTGCCCTAATTTTGCCCACTAATCTCCTATGTGGGATCTTGTAAAATGCTTTCTGAAAGTCCAGGTACACTACATCCACTGGCTCTCCCTTGTCCATTTTCCTAGTTACATCCTCAAAAAATTCCAGAAGATTAGTGAAGCGTGATTTCCCCTTCGTAAATCCACGCTAACTCGGACCGATCCTGTTACTGCTATCCAAATGTGCCGCTATTTCATCTTTTATGATTGACTCCAGCATCTTCCCCACCACCGATGTCAGGCTAACTGGTCTATCATTCCCTGTTTTCTCTCTACCGCCTTTCTTAAAAAGTGGGATAACATTAGCTACCCTCCAATCCACAGGAACTGATCCTGAGTCTATAGAACATTGGAAAATTATCACCAATGCATCCACGATTTCTAGAGCCACTTCCTTAAGTACCCTGGGATGCAGACCATCAGGCCCTGGGGATTTATCAGCCTTCAGTCCCATCAGTCTATCCAACACCATTTCCTGCCTAATGTGGATTTCCTTCAGTTCCTCTGTCACCCCAGATCCTCTGGCCACTAGTACATCAGGAAGATTGTGTGTGTCCTCCTTAGTGAAGACGGATCCAAAGTACCTGAGTCATAGAGTGATACGGTGTGGAAACAGGCCCTTCGGCCCAACGTGCCCATACCGGCCAACATGTCGCATCTAAACTAGTCCCACCTGCCCGCATTTGGTCCAGATCCCTCCAAAACTGTCCTATCCATGTACCTGTCTAACTGTTTCTTAAACATTGGGATAGTCCCAGCCTCAACTACCTCCTCCGGCAGCTCGTTCTATACACCCACCACCCTCTGTGTGAAAAAGTTACCCCTCGGATTCCTATTAAATCTTTTCCCCTTCACCTTGAACCTATGTCCTCTGGTCCTCGATTCCCCTACTCTGGGCAAGAGACTCTGTGCGTCTACCCGATCTATTCCTCTCATGATTTTATACACTAGAGATTTTATATGTCTAGTTTAGAGATACAGCGCGTAAGCAGGCCCACCCCGGCCACTCCCTCTTCACCCCTCTCCCATCAGGCAAGAGGTACAGAAGTGTGACAACGCACACCTCCAGATTTAGGGACAGTTTCTTCCCAGCTGTTATCAGGCAACTACTGGAGAGCGGTCCTGAATTACCATCTACCTCATTGGAGACCCAGCTCTGTACAGTCCTCACCTCTGGGGGTGCGCTCTTTAATTGCTGCCTGTAGGCAGGAAGAAGCAGCACTGCGGTATGGTCGGATTTACCGAAGTGAGGGCGAGGGATAGAGCGATAGGCATTCTTGATGGTGGTGTAGCAGTGGTCGAGGGTGTTTGGTCCTCTGGAGCAGCAGGAGACATGTTGGTGGAAGTTTGGGAATGATTTCTTTAGGTTTGCCTTGTTGATGTCCCCAGCAATGGTGGTAAATGCCTCGGGGTAAGATGTCTGGTGTTTGTTGACCACGGCGTGCAGCTCCTCCAGTGCGAGACGGACATCTGTCTGGGGTGGGATGATGGAGGTGAATTCCCTCGGAAGGTAGAAGGGACGACACTTCACCGCCAGATGTTCGAGGTGTGGAGAGCAGGAGTTGGACAGGACTGCCACATCTGAGCACCACGCAGAGTTGACCATGAGGCAGACGCCCCCTCCTCTCCCTTTCCCAGATGCCAGGGTACGGTCCATACGGTGGATGGAGAAACCTTCAGGCTGGACCGCTGAGTCTGGGGAGCTGGGGGTGAGCGATGTCTCTGTGAAACAGAACACAGAGCATTCCCACAGCTCCCTTTGATAAAGCAGTCTTGCCCTTAAGTCCTCCACTTTATTTTCAAGGGACTGTACGTTGGCCAGTAGGATAGTAGGGAGAGGGGGCCGAAGTCCCCTGCGCTTCAGTCTGACCTGAAGTCCTGCCCGTCGGCCACGTTTCCGGACACAGTGGAGGCTTCCCCTTTTTTTCCAGGTACTGAGTCTACTGTACCTGCTGTTTCTGAGAACCTGCGCTGGAACGGGGATTCCCTCACAGACGGCAGCTCCAGCTCCGTAACGAACGGGGGTACCTTCAAAGTCGGCAGCTCCAGCTCCGTTGTTCCTGGAGGATCCAGCCCGTCGTCTCTGGAGGTCATCCCGGGGTTCCCAGGTACCGTACCTGGGATCCTCAGTCGGGTCGGCGTGGGAAAATTTAAAGTCCGGGGCTCCCACAGCTGCGGGAGATCGCGAAATTGCGAGAGCCTTGAGGTGCTCAAGCAGCTTGTCTGAAACGGCACCGTTTTCTGCCGTTTTCCTGATCCAGGTGAGTTGATTGAAGTTGTATCTAAGCCTTTTTGGGTTCTGGTGCTCCGCAAAAGTGGCCGCAGGCAGGCGCCATCTTGGAATGCAGTACTTGGAAAGTACAATTGGAAGTTCATTGTCCTATCAGGGACACATGACAATAAACTCACGAACTTGGACTATCTTTAATCGGACTCTATTAAAAGTTTTTCGCTTTATCGTGCTTAGCTTAATTTAGTTTAGAGATACAGTGCGGAAACAGGCCCTTCGTCCCACCGGGTCCGCGCCGACCAGTGATCACCGCACACGAACACTATCCTACACACACTAGAGACAATTTACATTTACACCAAGCCAATTAACCTACAAACCTCAACGTCTTTGGAGTGTGGGAGGAAACCGGAGATCTCGGAGAAAACCCACGCAGGTCACATATAACATATAACATATAACAATTACAGCACAGAAACAGGCCGTCTCGGCCCTTCTAGTCCGTGCCGAACACTTATTCTCACCTAGTCCCATCTACCTGCACTCAGACCATAACCCTCCATTCCTTTCCCGTCCATATACCTATCCAATTTATTTTTAAATTATAAAATCGAACCAGCCTCCACCACTTCCACTGGAAGCTCATTCCACACAGCTACCACTCTCTGAGTAAAGAAGTTCCCCCTCATGTTACCCCTAAACTTCTGTCCCTTAATTCTCAAATCATGACCTCTTGTTTGAATCTTCCGTACTCTCAATGGGAAAAGCTTATCCACGTCAACTCTGTCTATCCCTCTCATCATTTTAAAGACCTCTATCAAGTCCCCCCTTAACCTTCTGTGCTCCAAAGAATAAAGACCTAACTTGTTCAACCTTTCTCTGTAACTTAGTTGCTGAAACCCAGGCAACATTCTAGTAAATCTCCTCTGTACTCTCTCTATTTTGTTGACATCCTTCCTATAATTAGGCGACCAAAACTGCACACCACACTCCATAATTGTCCTCACCAATGCCTTGTACAATTTTAACATTACATCCCAACTTCTATACTCAATGCTCTGATTTATAAAGGCCAGCACACCAAAAGCTTTCTTTACCACCCGATCTACATGAGATTCCACCTTCAGGGAACTATGCACAGTTATTCCTAGATCCCTCTGTTCAACTGCATTCCTCAATTCGCTACCATTTACCATGTACGTCCTATTTTGATTTGTCCTGCCAAGATGTAGCACCTCACACTTATCAGCATTAAACTCCATCTGCCATCTTTCAGCCCACTCTTCCAAATGGCCTAAATCTCTCTGTAGACTTTGAAAATCTACTTCATTATCCACAACACCACCTATCTTAGTATCCTCTGCATACTTCCTAATCCAATTTACCACACAATCATCCAGATCATTGATGTACATGACAAACAACAGTGGACCCAACACAGACCCCTGAGGCACCCCACTAGTCACCGGCCTCCAACCTGACAAACAGCCATCCACCATTACTCTCTGGCATCTCCCATTCAGCCACTGTTGAATACATCTTGCTACTCCACCATTAATACCCAACAATTGAATCTTCTTAACCAACCTTCCATGTGGAACTTTGTCAAAGGCCTTACTGAAGTCCATATAGACAACATCCACCGCTTTACCCTCATCAATTTCCCGAGTAACCTCTTCAAAAAATTCAAGAAGATTAGTCAAACATGACCTTCCAGGCACAAATCCATGTTGACTGTTCCTAATCAGACCCTGTTTATCCAGATGATTATATATATTATCTCTAAGTATCATTTCCATTAATTTGCCCACCACTGACGTCAAACTAACAGGTCTATAATTGCTAAGTTTACTCTTAGAACCCTTTTTAAACAATGGAACAACATGCACAGTACGCCAATCCTCCGGCACCATTCCCGTTTCTAATGACATTTGAAATATTTCTGTCATTGCCCCTGTTATTTCTACACTAACTTCCCTCAATGTCCTAGGGAATATCCTGTCAGCACCTGGAGACTTATCCACTTTTATATTTTTCAAAAGTGTCAGTACTTCCTCTTCTTTGAATCTCATAGTTTCCATAGCTACTCTACTTGTTTCCCTTACCTCACATAATTCAATATCCTTCTCCTTGGTAAATACCGAAGAAAAGAAATTGTTCAATATCTCCCCCATCTCTTTTGGCTCTGCAGATAGCTGTCCACTCTGACTCTCTAGTGGACCAATTTTATCCCTCGTTATCCTTTTGCTATTAATATAGCTGTAGAAACCCTTTGGATTTACTTTCACCTTACTTGCCAAAGCAACCTCATATCTTCTTTTAGCTTTTCTAATTTCTTTCTTAATATTCTTTTTACATTCTTTATACTCCTCAAGCACCTCATTTACTCCATGCTGCCTATAATTATTGTAGATCTCTCTCTTTTTCCGAATCGCGTCCAATTTCCCTTGAAAACCATGGCTCTTTCCAATTTTTACTATTTCCTTTCAACCGAACAGGGACATAAAGATTCTGTACTCTTAAAATGGGGAGAACGTACAAACTCCGTGCAAACAGCACCCGTAGTCGGGATCGAACCCAGGTCTCTGGCACTGTAAGTGCTGTAAGACAAGCTATTCAACTGCTGTGCCATCGTGTAGCCCAATTTATCTGTACATTGTGGACGGCTCGATTATAACCACGCATAGTCTTTCTGCTGACTGGTTAGCACGCAACGAAAAGCTTTTCACTGTACCTCGGTACACATGACAATAAACTAAACTGAACTAAACTAATGGGTCGGAAGAAACTGCAGATGCTGGTTTAAAATGAAGATAGATGCAAAGTGCTGGAGTAACTCTGGAGAGAAGGAATGGGTAACGTTTCGGGTCGAGAAATTAATAGGCCTATAGTTAGGGACAAATCAATCCATGTGAAGGGCAGCACGGTGGCGCAGCGGTAGAGTTGCTGCCTTACAGCACCGACAGCACCAAAGACCCCGGTTCGATCCTGACTACGGGTGCTGTCTGTACGACGTTTGTACGTTCTCCCCGTGATCTGCGTGGGTTTTCACCGAGATTGTTGGTTTCCTCCCGCACTCCAAAGACGTACAATTTTGTTGGTTAATTGGCTTGGTGTATGTGTAAATTGTCCCCAGTGTGTGTAGGGCAGTGCTTGTGTGCGGGGATCGCTGGTCGGTGCGGACACGTTGGGCCGAAGGGTCTTTATCCACGCGGTGTGTCTTAACTAAACTACAACTGAGCTAAACATGATGAGATGAATAACTTCCAAGGAATGATTGGGCAAACCTACGATGAGCATTTGTCGGCACTGGGCCTGTACTCGCTGGAATTCAGAAGGATGAGGGGTGGAGGTTTACGAGAATGATTCCATTGAAACGTACAGAATAGTGAAAGGCCTGGATAGAGTGGATGTGGAGAGGATGTTTCCACTAGTGGGAGAGTCTAGGACCAGAGGGCACAGCCTCAGAATTAAAGGACGTTCTTTTAGGAAGGAGATGAGGAGGAATTTCTTTAGCCAGAGGGTGGTGAATCTGTGGAATTCATTGCCACAGACGGCTGTGGAGGCCACAAGTCAGTGGATATGTTTAAGGCAGAGATAGATAGATTGTTGATTAGTGCGGGTGTCAGGGGTTATGGGGAGAAGGGAGGAGAATGGGGTTAGGAGGGAGAGATAGATCAGCCATGATTGAATGGCGGAGTAGACTTGATGGGCCGATTGGCCTGATTCTGCTCCTATTACTCCATCTGTGGCAAAGAATTTCACAGATTCACCACCCTCTGACTAAAGAAATTCCTCCTCATCTCCTTCCTAAAGGTATGTCCTTTAATTCTGAGGCTGTGACTTCTAGTCCTAGACTTTCCCACTAGTGGAAACATCCTCTCCACATCCACTGTATCCAGGCCTTTCACTGTTGTGTACGTTTCAATGAGGTGTCCCCTCATCCTTCTAAACTCCAGCGAGTACAGGCCCAGTGCCGACAAACGCACATAAAGGGAATGCCTTTCACATAACGTGCTGTGAAAACATAGCCATTCAGGCAACACCCATGGATGGAATGGACAGATGACGTTTCAGGTCAGGACCCTTCCTCAGACCGTTGGGGTAAAGGGGAGAACGGTGAAAAAGAAAATGGGGGTTGGGGAGATGCCTTGCAAGTGATAGGTGGATATAGGTGAGGGAGATGTCAAAACTGCAGTTGCTGGTATATACCGAAGGGCCAAGTGGCCGACTCCATTTTCTCCGCTTTCTACTTTTCTATACTGAAGGAAGACACAATGTGCTGGAGTAACTCAGTGGGTCAGGCATCATCTTCGTAGACACAGGGTGGGTGATATTTCGTGTCAGGTCTGAAGAAGTGACCCGACGCGAAACGTCACCCATCCTTTCCCTCCAGAGATGCTGCCTGACCGGCTGAGTTACTCCAGCACTTTGTACCTGTCTTAGGTGAGGGAGGGTTATTGGCCAGAGGGACGGAGATTCAAAATGGAGACATTGCAGTGGAGACAATAGGTTATCAGATAAGCAGAGGAGATGAGGAGTGAAATTTAGCTTTAGTGTAGCTTTGAGAACAAGTATGGAAACAAGCCCTTTGGCCCTCCGTGTCCACACTGTCCACGGAAGGAATGAGAGGAATAGATCGGGTAGACGCACAGAGTCTCTTGCCCAGAGTAGGGGAATCGAGGACCAGAGGACATAGGTTCAAGGTGAAAGGAAAAAGATTTAATGGGAATCTGAGGGCTAACATTTTCACACAAAGGGTGGTGGGTGTATGGAACGAGCTGCCAGAGGAGGTAGTTGAGGCTGGGACTATTCCAACATTTAAGAAACCCTGCAACAATTTAATGGTTCAATTATCTCTGTGCGAAACCCTCATGGTTGTAACTCATGACAAACTGAGTCTGTCAGCTAAAAGGTACAACTGCAAAATGCTCTTTGCTTTAATGGGAAGGGTTCTAATGAATAGGTTTACAGTCTTGGGATCTTGTAACGCCAGTAGATTGTGTTGGTCCAGGGAGAAATTGTGAGCATTTTCAAGCAGCGGGTGGTGAATCTACGGAAGGCGATCACGGTGGCGCAGCGGTAGAGTTGCCGCCATACAGCGCTTGCAGCGCCAGAGACCCAGGTTCGATCCCGACCACGGGTGCTGTCTGTACGGAGTTTGTACCTTCTCCCCGTGACCATGTGGGTTTCCTCCGAGATCTTTGGTTTCCTCCCACACTCCAAAGACGTACAGGTTTGTAGGTTAATTGGCTTTTTAAATGTAAAAATTGTCCCTAGCGTGTGGGAAGGTTAGTGTTAGTGTGCGGGGATCGCTGGTGGGGCGTACTCGGTGGGCCGAAGGGCTGGAGTAACTCAGCGGGACAGGCAGCATCTCTGGAGCGAAGGAATGGGTGACGTTTTCTGGATCAGGACCCTTTCTTCAGAACTTCAGACCCATCTAAAGAAGGGTCTCATCCCAAAAAACATCACCCATTCCTTCTCTCCAGAGATGCATCCTGTTCCGCTGAGTTACTCCAGCATTTTGTATCTATGTAGGTATGTTACAAAACTTACATTCAGCCGCGCTGTAATTCTGCCACTGGCCGTGTGCGCGATTTTGGCGCCTTTAAGGGGGGGGGCGGGCTTAAAACGCGGGTTTCTCCTCCCTTGTCCTGAATTATATTTCGTTGGAGTACAAGCGTTTGCTGAAAAATCGTTCCTAGGGGCGTTTTGTGAATTTTTTATTTTTATTAAATCGTCAATGTCAGCGCTGGAGTAATTTTAAAATCAGCTCCTGAAGCCGTCAACGCCGATAACGGGGACGGATTTCACGCACGGGACAGGTAAACGAAAGTGGTTTATTTAAATGTATAAAAGTGCTTCTTAAGAAGCCTTCAATTCACATTTTTTCACGCGACACGGTGATTTTATTCCCCGAACTAACGGCAGTATTTTTCATGCCGATACGGGGTTAAATTCACCGCAAATGAACGTTCCAAAAGATCGCGTTCCAGAAATCCTCACTCACAAGATGATTTAAATGCCCATTAATTTACAGGTATTAAACATTCAATTCCTTCCATTTGGCCTGTAAATTCATGAAAATGCGATTTAAAAATTATGTTATATTGCGAATTCTTGTGTGAATGTTATTTGGACACTTAGGCTATTTAAAAATGTTAATCTATTCTTAAGAAATTGATCTAGTAATTGAATTTTGTAATTAGCTACAATTAGGTAACTAACTAATTATATGCTTTAATTTCATGTCATCGAAGTAAGATTGTTTCATATTTGTTTCAGAATGCTTCAATCTATAATAACTGAAAATTTCTTTCAGTTCTCTTAATTTTTAAGAAAGTTATGGGCTTTTGACTGTCCTCGATCACAGCTCTTGTGTTAAGTCAATGGAAAAGCAATAGGGAACAAGATGCTAATTTCCGAGTATGAAAATGGCCATAACTTTTTTAATACTGAAGATATGAAAGTGAATTAGGTGTCAAATTAAACTTCTTTTTATGCTTTATCTGATGGGATGAATTGCAGACTTTATTTTTAAAATCTCAACATTTTGTAACATTGCTAATCTATGCTAGGCAAAGTGGCCTAAATCCGTTCATATCACTTCTGAACCTGTGATCTTATTGGATCGCTGCACTGGCTTAAACAGTATCTCATATTTTGCTTGGGCAGCTTACAGCTGAGTGGTGTGAATATTGATTTCTCTCACTGCGGGTAGCCCCGGCATTCCCTCCCTCCCTGAAGACACAAACAATCTCCCAGATATACTAGGGGGCCGAGGATCTAGTGGGAGGGAGGAACCGAAGGGAATCCACTTTAGTCAGGAATTGGTGTTAGGTAAACTGTTGGGACTGAAGGCAGATAAATCCCCAGGGCCTAATGGTCAAGGAGGTGGCCCAAGAAATTGTGGATGCATTGGTGATCATAATTTTCCAATGTTCTCTCGACTCTGGATCAGTTCCTGTGGACTGGAGGGTAGCCAATGTAACTCCACTTTTTAAGAAGAGCGAGGGGAATTATAGACCAGTTAGCCTTACATCGGTAGTGGGGAAGATGCTTGAGTCGATTATTAAAGATGTTATAGCAGCGCGTTTGGAAAGCAGTGACAGGATCGGTCAAAGTCAGCATGGATTTATGAAGGGGAAATCACGCTTGACTAATCTTCTGGAATTTTTTGAGGATGTAACAAGTAGAATGGATAAGGGAGAGCCAGTGGATGTGGTGTATCTGGACTTTCAAAAAGCCTTTGACAAGGTCCCACATAGGAGATTAGTGTGCAAAATTAGATGGTATTGGGGGTAGGGTATTGACAATCTGGTGTTCATTCTGGAGAACATGGGTAGAGAACTGAAGCAAACAGGAAGCAAAGAGTCGGAATTAACGGGTCATTTTCAGAATGGCAGGCAGTGACTAGTGGGGTGCCGCAAGGCTCGGTGCTGGGACCCCAGTTATTGACAGTATATATTAACGATTTAGACGAGGGAATTAAATGTGACATCTCCAAGTTTGCGGATGATACAAAGTTGGGTAGCAGTGTGAGCTGCGAGGAGGATGCTATGAGGCTGCAGGGTGACTTGGACAGGTTGGGTGAGTGGCCAGTTGCATGGCAGATGCAGTATAATGTGGATAAATGTGAGGTCATCCACTTTGGTGGCAAAAACAGGAAGGCAGATTATTATCTGAATGGTGTCAGATTAGGAAAAAGGGAAGTGCAACGAGACCTGGGTGTCCTTGTACATCAGTCACTGAAAGTTAGCATGCAGGTACAGCAGGCAGTGAAGAAAGCTAATGGCATGTTGGCCTTCATTGTGAGAGGATTTGAGTACAGGAGCAAGGAGGTCCTACTGCAGTTGTACAGGGACCTGGTGAGACCACACCTGGAATATTGTGTACAATTTTGGTCTCCTAATTTGAGTAAGGACATTCTTGCTATTGAGGGAGTGCAGCGTAGGTTCACCAGGTTAATTCCCGGGATGGCGGGACTGGGCTTGTATTCACTTGAATTTAGAAGGATGAGAGGGCATCTTATAGAAACATATAAATTTCTTAAAGGATTGGGCTGGCTGGATGCAGGAAACATTTTCCCGATGTTGGGGTAGTCCTGAACCAGGGGTCACAGTTTAAGAATAAGGGGTCAACCATTTAGGACTGAGATGAGGAAAACGTTTTCACCCAGAGAGTTGTGGATCTGTGGAATTCTCTGCCACAGAAGGCAGTGGTGGCCAATTCACTGGATGTTTTCCAGAGAGAGTTAGATTTAGCTCTTAGGGCTAAGGGAATCAAGGGATATGGGGAGAAAGCAGGAATGGGGTACTGATATTGGATGATCAGCCACGATCATATTGAATGGCAGCGCTGGCTCGAAGGGCTGAATGGCCTACTCCTGCACCTATTTTTCTATGTTTCTATCCCTCCCCCACCCAAGTCACACCAGCTTCTCGTTCTCACCCAACAAACAGCAAACAATGGCCTGTTTCCTTTATCATCGTTACTTTTTTGCATATCTTTCATTCTCTGGTCTTTATCTCTCCACATCACCGTCTATATCTCTTCTTTCCCTTATCCTTAACCAGTCTGAAGAAGGGTCTCGACCTGAAACGTCACCCGTTCCTTCATTCCAGAGATGCTGCCTGTCCCGCTGAGTTACTCCAACATTTTGTGTCTATAGAAACATAGAAACATAGAAAATAGGTGCAGGAGGAGGCCATTCAGCTCTTCGAGCCAGCACCGCCATTCATTGTGATCATGGCTGATCGTCCCCTATCAATAACCCGTGCCTGCCTTCTCCCCATATCCCTTGACTCCACTAGCCCCTAGAGCTCTATCTAACTCTCTCTTAAATCCATCCAGTGATTTGGCCTCCACTGCCCTCTGTGGCAGGGAATTCCACAAATTCACAACTTTCTGGGTGAAAAAGTTTTTTCTCACCTCAGTCTTAAATGGCCTCCCCTTTATTCTAAGCCTGTGGCCCCTGGTTCTGGACTCGCCCAACATTGGGAACATTTTTCCTGCATCTAACTTGTCCAGTCCTTTTATAATTTTATATGTTTCTATAAGATTCCCCCTCATCCTTCTAAACTCCAGTGAATACAAGCCTAATCTTTTCAATCTTTCCTCATATGACAGTCCCGCCATCCCAGGGATCAATCTCGTGAACCTACGCTGCACTGCCTCAATCACAAGGATGTCCTTCCTCAAATTAGGAGACCAAAACTGTACACAATACTCCAGATGTGGTCTCACCAGAGCCCTATACAACTGCAGACCGGTTTAAACCAGCATCTGTAGTTCCTTCATGCACACTGGTAAAAAGGTTACTGAAAACTGAGAGCAAGAGTCTCTCAAACTCTCAGACACATGCAGTGTGTGTTGTTGGTACCTTAGCAGCGGTTAGCTGAGGTAGTACACTGTAAACAAGGAAGCAAATGTGTCATCTTGGCTGAGGTGTTTGATCAATAGGAACACATTAATCTCTTAGCACAGTGAGGTCCCAGCGGATCTATCAGCAACCCGCAGCTGCCTTATCTTGGGCATTGGGTAGAGTTGCCGCTTCACAGCGTTGGAGACCTCGGTTTGATCCCGACTATGGGTGCTGCCGATAACAAGTTGTACGTTCTCCCTGTGACCTGAAGCATGGAAACAGGCCCTTCGGCCCAACTTGCCCACACCGGCCAACATGTCCCATCTACACTAGTCCCACCTGCCTGCGTTTGGCCCATATCCCTCCAAACCTGTCCTATCCATGTACCTGTCTAACTGTTTCTTAAATGTTGGGATAGTCCCAGCCTCAATTACCTCCTCTGGCAGCTCGTTCCATACACCCACCACCCTCTGTGTGAAAAAGTTCTCCCTCAGATTCCTATGAAATCTTTTCCCCATCACCTTGAACCTATGCCCTCTGCTCCTCGATTCCCCTACTCTGGGCAAGTGACTCTGTGGAGAAAGACCTGCCTAGAGTGGATGTGGAGAGGATGTTTCCACTAGTGGGAGAGTCTAGGACCAGAGGGCACAGCCTCAGAATTAAAGGACGTTCCGGTAGGAAGGAGATGAGGAGGAATTTCTTTAGTCAGAGGGTGGTGAATCTGTGGAATTCTTTGCCACAGAGGGCTGTGGAGGCCACAAGTCAGTGGATATTTTTAAGGCAGAGATAGATAGATTGTTGATTAGTGCGGGTGTCAGGGGCTATGGGGAGAAGGCAGGAGAATGGGGTTAGGAGGGAGAGATAGCAGTCTCTCCTCTAGTTAGGAGGCAGCTCGATGACCTCCGTCTGGTCAGGGAGAGTGAGGAGGTCATAGAGATAAGTTATAGAGAGGTGGTCACTCCAAAACCACGGGAGATAGACAAGTGGGTCACAGTTAGGAGGGGCAAGGGGCACAGGCAGGGACTAGAGAGTACCCCGGTGGCTGTACACCTTAACAATAAGTACTCCTGTTTGACTACTGTTGGGGGGGACAGCCTACCTGGGGATAGCAACAGCGGCCGGGCCTCCGGTATAGAGACCGGTCCTGTTGCTCAGAAGGGTAAGGAAAAGAAGAGGAGGGCATTAGTAATAGGGGACTCTATAGTTAGGGGGTCAGATAGGCGATTCTGTGGACGCAGTCGGGAGACCCGGAATGTAGTTTGCCTCCCTGGTGCCAGGGTCTGTGATGTGTCTCAACGTGTCCAAGATATCCTGAAATGGGAGGGAGAGGAGCCCGAGGTCGTGGTACATATAGGTACCAATAACATAGGTAGAAAAAGGGAAGAGGTCCTGAAAGGAGAATTTAGGGAGTTAGGAAGAGAGTTAAGGAGAAAGACCGCAAACGTAACAATCTCGGGATTACTGCCTGTGCCACACGACAGTGAGAGTAGGAATGGAGCGAGGAGGGGGATAAATGCGTGGCTGAAGGACTGGTGCAGAGGGCAGGGATTAAAGTTTCTGGATCATTGGGACCTCTTTTGGGGAAGGTGTGACCTGTACAAAAAGGATGGGTTGCACTTGGACCCGAGGGGGACCAATATCCTGGCAGGGAGATTTGCAAAGGCTACTGCGGAGACTTTAAACTAGAACGGTTGGGGGGAGGGACTCAAATAGAGAAAGCTAGTAGACAGTGTGTGAGGCAGGAGGCAGAGAAGGGAAGCACTCAGACCCAACATGTAGGGGGGAAAGAAGGATAAGATAAATAAGAGGTGGTGGGTTTCTTAAATGTGTGAGCAGAGAGAGAGAGGGGTGTAAAATGAGGGTAGAAGCAATAGGTAGCAAGGTGAAAAGTAAAAGTGGTAGGCAGACAAATCCAGGGCAAAAATCAAAAATGGCCATTTTTCAACATAATTGTATAAGGGTGTGTAAAAACAAGCCTGAAGGACATTAGCTTGGAGGATGTGGAATCGATATGGGTAGAGCTGCGAAACACTAAGGGGCAGAAAACGCTGGTGGGTGTTGTGTATAGGCCACCTAACAGTAGTAGTGGAGTTGGGGATGGCATCAAACAGGAAATTAGAAATGCGTGCAACAAAGGTAAAACAGTTATAATGGGTGACTTCAATCTACATATAGATTGGGTGAATCAAATTGGCAGGGGTGCTGAGGAAGAGGATTTCTTGGAATGTATGCGGGATAGTTATCTAAACCAACATGTAGAGGAACCAACGAGAGAGCAGGCTATTCTAGACTGGGTATTGAGTAATGAGGAAGGGTTAGTTAGCAGTCTTGTTGTGCGTGGCCCCTTGGGCAAGAGTGACCATAATATGGTTGAGTTCTTCATTAGGATGGAGAGTGACATAATTAATTCAGAAACAAGGGATCTGAACTTAAAGAAAGGTAACTTTGAGGGTATGAGATGTGAATTGGCCAAGATAGACTGGCAATTGATTCTTAAAGGGTTGACGGTGGATATGCAATGGAAGGCATTTAAAGGCTGCATGGATGAACTACAACAATTGTTCATCCCAGTTTGGCAAAAGAATAAATCAGGGAAGGTAGTGCATCTGTGGATAACAAGGGAAATCAGGGATAGTATCAAAACAAAAGATGAAGCATACAAATTAGCCAGAAAAAGCAGCCTACCAGAGGACAGGGAGAAATTCAGAATCCAGCAGAGGAGGACAAAGGGTTTAATTAGGAAAGGGAAAATCGATTATGAAAAAAAACTGGCAGGGAACATAAAAACTGACTGCAAACGTTTTTATAGATATGTGAAGAGAAAAAGATTAGTTAAAACAAATGTAGGTCCCTTGCAGTCAGAAACTGGTGAATTGATCATGGGGAACAAGGACATGGCAGACCAATTGAATAACTACTTTGGTTCTGTCTTCACTAAGAAAGACTTAATTAATCTGCCGGAAATATCAGGGGACCGGGGGTCAAATGAGATGGAGGAACTGAGTGAAATCCAGGTTAGCCGGGAAGTGCTGTTAGGTAAATTGAATGGATTAAAGGCCGATAAATCCCCAGGGCCAGATAGGCTGCATCCCAGAGTACTTAAGGAAGTAGCCCCAGAAATAGTGGATGCATTAGTGATAATTTTTCAAAACTCTTTAGATTCTGGAGTAGTTCCTGAGGATTGGAGGGTAGCTAATGTAACCCCACTTTTTAAAAAGGGAGGGAGAGAGAAAACGGGGAATTACAGACCAGTTAGTCTAACATCGGTAGTGGGGAAACTGCTAGAGTCAGTTATTAAAGATGGGATAGCAGCACATTTGGAAAGTGGTGAAATCATTGGACAAAGTCAGCATGGATTTACGAAAGGTAAATCATGTCTGACGAATCTTATAGAATTTTTCGAGGATGTAACTAGTAGAGTGGATAGGGGAGAACCAGTGGATGTGTTATATCTGGACTTTCAGAAGGCTTTCGACAAGGTCCCACATAAGTGATTAGTATGCAAACTTAAAGCACACGGTATTGGGGGTTCAGTATTGATGTGGATAGAGAACTGGCTGGCAGACAGGAAGCAAAGAGTAGGAGTAAACGGGTCCTTTTCACAATGGCAGGCAGTGACTAGTGGGGTACCACAAGGCTCAGTGCTGGGACCCCAGCTATTTACAATATATATTAATAATCTGGACGAGGGAATTGAATGCAACATCTCCAAGTTTGCGGATGACACAAAGCTGG